>VYZV01024499.1:1716-161497 GCA_013401275.1 Pandion haliaetus
CCCCCCCCCCCCCCCCCAAAGTGGTTCTCTACTTCATTTCCTCCTTCAGAGAAATCCATTCTTACCCTACGTGTGCTGTGACGATCCTTTCTGCATAAAAGGTATGACAGTCAGTCTGAGATGTATATCTACTTCAGTGTGCTCTACTTCAGCGTGATCTATGAAGCCTATATGGTCACAAAGGACAGATCTGAAAATAGCAGCAGCTTTTCAGAGGAGAAATTAGGGATGATAGGGCGAAAGCTGTTGCATAAGTTCTCCTGAGCATCAGCTGGTAATGTGTCTCTTTTACAGTAACATTAAGTGACTTTTGTATTTGCTTTCTATTTTTCCAGATATTGAAGACTTACCACCCACAGTCCAAGAAAAGTTATTTGACGAAGTACTTGATAGAGATGTTCAGAAAGGTAAATACTGTGAGACTGGCTAGAATCTATCCTTGTTTTTCATTAGATAGTATTTCTGTGAGTTTAAAAAAAAAAAAGAAAGTGCATGTCTGGATATATGTGGCTTGGTTGCCTGAATTAGTTTTAAATATAGATTTGATGCTTTCAAGTTAATCTTCACCCTGGAATTATTTTAATTTTAACATTTACAGTCTATTTATGAGGCAGAGAGAGAATGGAGTCTGTAGAAATCATGTTTGTAATGTATCTTTGAATTTTAAAGATTTTTAAAACTTCACAGTTTTAAGTCACAAGCTCTTTAAAGAAAACTGAACAAATCTTTCCACTTCAGTAGCAATCGTCAAACATATGATATGATGCTTTATTTAAGGCTACAGTTTGTTTTGGGTTTTTTTCCCTTTTTTCTTGACAGTATTTTGCCCGAGGAATGCCTTTAGTCATTGCAGTTCACCTATTTTTGTGGTATGAAGGAAAACTTAGGTTTTTTTCATGTAAATTGTTGAGATTATGCTATTACTGCGCTGTTTGGATTCTCTGAGACTTAAAATGAATATAGGTTTTAAAAGAGGCTATTGTCATGTTGCAGAGCTAGAAGAGGAATCTCCCATTATTAACTGGTCACTGGAACTGGGTACGCGCTTGGACAGCAGATTATATGCACTTTGGAATCGGACTGCAGGGGACTGCCTGCTTGATTCAGTACTACAAGCCACATGGGGCATTTACGACAAGGATTCAGTGCTGCGGAAAGCTCTTCACGACAGTTTACATGACTGCTCACATTGGTAAGCTAGTTTTTATGTCAGCTTTCAAGATAGCTTTCCATGTAGCATAGTAGTTGATAGTAGAATCATAGAATCATTTACGCTGGAAGAGACCTTTAAGATCATCGAGTCCAACCATCAACCATGCCCACTAAACCCTGTCCTGAAGTGCCTCGTCTACATGCTTTTTGAATACCTCCAGGGATGGTGACTCCACCACTTCCCTGGGCAGCCTGTTCCAATGTCTGACAACCCTTTCAGTAAGAAATTTTTCCTAATATCCAATCTAAACCTCCCCTGGTGCAACTTGAGCCTATTTCCTCTCGTTCTATCACCAGCCACCTGACAGAAGAGACCAGCACCCCCCTCACTACAACCTCCTGTCAGGTAGTTGGAGAGAGCGATAAGGTCTCCCCTCAGCCTCCTTTTCTCCAGGCTAAACAACCCCACTTCCCTCAGCCGCTCCTCATCAGACTTGTGCTCCAGGCCCCTCACCAGCTCCGTTGCCCTTCTCTGGACACGCTCCAGCACCTCCATGTCCTTCCTGGAGTGAGGGGCCCAAAACTGAACACAGGACTCAAGGTGCGGCCTCACCAGGGCCGAGTACAGGGGGACGATCACTGCCCTGCTCCTGCTGGCCACACTGTTTCTGATACAGGCCAGGATGCCGTTGGCCTTCTTGGCCGCCTGGGCACACTGCTGGCTCATATTCAGCCGGCTGTCAACCAGCACCCCCAGGTCCTTTTCCGCCGGGCAGCTTTCCAGCCACAATACTATATAGTACACAATACTATAGTAGTATAGCATTAAAAAGAAACAATCGCCACTCCCCAATTTACTGTGGATTGTGTGCCTCAAAGATGTTGAGTCACAGTGTGATTCATGTAGTAATCTAGATCTAGTGTATTTTAAATGACAGCACTGGAAACTTGGACGTTCTGAACTCGGTGCCAGTATGTGATACTCAGCAAATAGCATTTAAAATAGAGTGAAGTATTTATGCTGTGTGCTTGTCAAGAGTGCACTAACCACAGTTACTAAGACTGGAATTTCTGTATACTTGCAATGTAAATCATGCACATGCCATGCCTTGCTGCTTGGTGGAAGCTTTGCAGAAGATTGTTAGTAGAAGATAGCCTTTTATTCCTGTATAAACTTTTCAGTATTTTCATTCCATCTGCTTAGTTACAGCTTTATTCGGTATTGCTCTTTTTGCTCCTGTTCTGCTAAAATAATGGCAGTGAAGCACAGAGTGTTGACGTTTAACTAGTGCTGTCAGCTGGCCATAGAACTAATTTATCGGTCTGTAAAACAACTTTTGTCCTTTTACACTGGCAACCTGCTTTAGTCCGATGCTGTGGTTTGCCTCTGCTGGAGGAAAAAAATCTTACAGTTGGACACCCAGCAGTGTCCAACAGCTCTCAAGTGTGTAATGGGACTATGGGAAGAGGTTGATAAAGATAAATAATGTAAGACACAGATGAGTTTTCTTATGTTCTTGTAGTTAGGGACAAGACAAACACTATCAGCAGGCATACATGAGAGAGAGCCTGTCCCCTTGCTCTGTGCACTCTACAGGAGGTCAATAACAAAGGTTCATTTTGGGGGTACCTATAGGTAGCTTTTGTGATTACTGTCTCCAGCTGCCTGCTGTTTGGAGAAAACTCCCAAAATGAGCATCCAGAGCTGGATTCAATAAAGCAGTGCTTCAGTAACAATTCTCCCGAGAACCTGTTTCTGAATGGATCTGTCACTACTTCAGAGTTGTTTATAATGGAGTATGCATCTTGACCATGCAGGAATGTCCCTGGCATCACAAGCAGTTCCCCTGAGGCCAGAACAGAAATTTATGATAGATCAGGTTTTGTTCTTTATGGTAACAAACCCAAGCGTGGTATCCAAAAACTTGCTGCAAACTATTGAGGTTTAAAGCAATCTTTCAAAATGTTAGTATTAACTGTTGTTGATTTACTGTTGTATCTGACGTAACACTTATTATTTAGAGTGTATTAAATCTGGTTAAGCTTTTTAGTTCTTGTTCTAGACAGAATTTGCATTTTACTCCGAATTTACTTATCTTTCTCCTTACTGGAAGCACAGGGTTTTTTAAGTGATTGATGTGTTCCTTTATGGTTTGGATACAGTTGCCTATCTTCAGTCTGGATAAGCTTGCTTGCTAGCTTGTTACTGGAAAAATTAGTACAGGTTCTAGTACAAACCTCTACAGAGCTACATCCTTAACAGGAACTGGTCTGCCTGCAAAGACTGTTAGCTATGGAAATTCTTGAAGAGTCAACTGACATGTTAGTGGCGATACTAGATCAGAATTGAGTCATAATGCCTTTCAAAAAATCCACATTGAGGCTGAGAGAAGTCTTTTAGTTAAGTTCTGTTGTAAATTGGTTGTCCTGTACATCCTATACTTGCTGTATGGATTCTGTGTGGGAAGATACACTTACTTTTTATTTTTTGGGCTAGGATGTGCAGCAGGTAAGAAGTGCTGTTGTCGTCACTGGCTTTAATGATAGTTGCTGAAAGAATAGGCTCTCAAATGCAATCGCTAGTCTCAACAACAGTATGCTTGAACTTTTATCTAGTGGAATTGTTCTTCAGAGCCTTCACAAAGACACTTAAACCCAGGTATTTTTATAGTCAGACACAGAACATTCATGTAACTCATTTGGCCTCATTTTGTGATGTTTGTTTAGGTGTTGAACAAAGAATCTATTTACAAGAGGCAGTCTAGTGTCTGGTACTCAGAAAAAGCTCAATAGGGAAGTTCCCAGAGGGTCTGGCCTGTGGAGTCTTTTCCACTTATCTTTTAAATGGCTACACTTTTTTTAGTTTATTCAAAAGTGTGTTCTGATTTGTCCCTTTTTGTATTCCACCATTAGCTTTTGATGGAGAATGGCACATGCCAAAGTTGGCTTTCAGGGGGTTTTTTGGATTTTTTTTTTTTATGGATGTATTCAGTTCTCTTGTGCTTAAACTGAGAAATTTGTTTTAAATGAGATCAAAATCTTGAGCCTTGACTTGTGGCTACAGAGCTACCTCCTGTGAACATCTACAGATAACTGTGTCTATGGCTGTCTAACTCAAGGAAGAAGCTTGTTTAGGAAAACGCTTTTGCAGTAGAGCTTTTGTGGGGGTAGTTTCATTTTTATTTGAATTTTTTCTTCTCTTNATAACAGGCAAAATACCTATCAGCGGCAAAGATGGAGGCAGTTATCTATTTGGATAGAAACTGGAATGTAGGTAGATCCAGAAGATTCCCTGTACATATATTACGGTGAGTGAGCACAGAGACCTATCAAAATGTCTTACTAATAGGTCTTTTAAGCCATGCGAAGGTTTTAGCTGTATTTGGGAAAGCCAGCCTGGCTGGTGACAGCTGTTATATACACCAAGATTTTAGGATGATTACATCTTTACCGAAAGCAAAAGGAAAGGTTTCTTCCACACACACTCGCTGTCTGTTAATTTTCTCAGCTTTTAATTACATGAGTTCATTTCAATGACTTTTTTAATAAGCTGAACTTCAGAATGGTTTCTTTGTATTCACAGTAAAGGCCATTGTTTAAAAGTTGGCTTAGCACTCTTCACTGAACCAGTGTTCCTAATGTGAAGTTGTGGCCTCTCCATAGTGTGGTGATCAGACTGAGTTTAAAATGTTAAAAAGGCAGCATCTGCTTTTTAATGTGTAGGTCACTTTTCTTTTTAATTGGTTAAGAAAGATAAAACCTTAGGACTAAACTAGTGTGCAAAAATGCTAATTTTAATTTAAACAGAAAACCAGAAATCCTGTCACTTTAAAGCTTTTAGTGTAAAGGGGATTAATCCCACTTTCTGTATTCGATTCTTATCCATGCTGCTTTCTTCCACATAATATGAAATTACCATACTCTTTGCTCCAAAACCTGATATATAACAGATTCTGCTTCTTAGCAACGGTCTATATTTGAAGTTGATATGCAAGTACTTTGGAGTTAGTTGGCTTGTGATATGGTCAGCAACAGAGAATACCTGTATTGTTTGTGTGAGAAGAACGAGCAACTCCTCTTACGTGAAATGGAATGTCTTAGTTATGTTCCCTGTACATTAACACATAATAATCCTAAATAAGTCTTCAAAAAACCTATTACAAGAAGTATCAAACTAGCCAGGAGACTGTTAGGAAATTGCATCTATTACAGCATGTTTGCTGTAGGCATTGCGATCCCAAGTGATCTCTTGAATGAGGATTACCAGGTGGAGTCTCCTGAAGATTAAAAAGCAAACCAAAATCCAGTTTCCCTGACGTACGCTCTCTTTTCTTCCCCCTTCTTCACATACTTGGGATAAAGGATTACAAGGTTTGAGTATTGCTATCAGGTGTATGGTGGTTGAGTAAATATTTTAGTCTTTACTACTCTTTCTCTCTCTCTAATATTTTAGGTTCTATACACGCTGGAAAGAGTGGGAATCGTGGTATTCCCAAAGCTTTGGTTTACATTTCTCATTGCGAGAGGAACAGTGGCAGGAAGATTGGGCATTCATACTCTCTCTTGCAAGCCAGGTAAGAAAACTTCTTTATAAGACATTTGTTAGAAAGGATATTTTAACCTGTGAAAAGAAATTTCAAGAACTCAAAGTGCTCTTCAGGAATAAGAATTTTCATGTATAAAGGAAAACATTCCTCTTAAGCCAGCAATCTTAAAGTATTGCTGGGTAGACTCTTTTGCCAAGATGGAAAGGATCATTTAAAATTCTAATTTTTGATCTTACCATTAAGCA
Organism: Pandion haliaetus; assembly: GCA_013401275.1. Lineage (NCBI taxonomy): Eukaryota > Metazoa > Chordata > Aves > Accipitriformes > Pandionidae > Pandion > Pandion haliaetus. Next base: position 7,661 of record VYZV01024499.1, read on the forward strand.
GTACAGTACAAAAAAAGTATGGCGCTCTTGGTGTCAGAGTGAAGTCTGTAGAACAAACTAATACACAGTTGTCTATTTAATGTCCTGCCTCCTAGCTCCTGCAACACTTACCTCCTAGAACATACCTACAAATCTGTAAGCTTACATCACTTAAACTTCAGCAAGTTGGTATTTTAACTCCCCTCCAAAATGAGATTTACATTCCTATAAGCTTCCAAGTATAGGAGTATTTTTAGCTCCTCTTTTAAAGTATAAACACGATTTTGGTGTTACCTTTTGATGATAGGAAAAGAGCACGTTCAAAACAAATCACAAGAAAGTATTTACCTTAACCTGTCCTCAGACGAATGAATTATTTTTAGACTGAATATTATGTAGAGTTTCACTTCCAACGTGGGAATGAAATACATTAGATTGAATCTGGGCAATAAGACAAAGAATTATTACTGACAGATTAAGTTCTTGTGCAAGCTGAAATGTTTTTGCTTCTTTCCAACTGACATGTAATAGTCTTCCAGTCTTTCGTTTTTCCTGTCAAAGCTAGATCACTCTTAAAAGCATTTTCTGTCTCAGTTTGGAGACTGCTTTTCAAATTTCAAAGTAGAGAATGGTAAGTTTGTTTTAAGTGATATCTGTCTTTGTGTTTGGTTCAGCCTGGAGCGAGTTTGGAGCAGACACACATTTTTGTACTTGCACATATTCTTAGAAGACCAATTATAGTTTATGGCGTAAAATATTATAAGAGTTTCCGAGGAGAAACATTAGGATATACCCGCTTTCAAGGTAAGCCTTTAGTTTTTCAAATTTAGCTTTAAATAAGGTTCAGCTATAAATCATAAACATAAAGGAAGTTGAAAGGAGAGTGACATCAAGCTATTAGCTGGAAGAGGATGGAATTATGTTGTAGGTAAATTTTCATTAGCTATTAAAAAGAACAAAATAGTCCCCTCAAAACTTGTAGTTTTTCATTGTATAGTGGGCATGCTGCTTGTAGCCACAGTAAAAATGTGTTTTGACTTCCACTCAACATGCCTTTAGTCTATAATTTATATACATTATTCTGATTGTGAAAACTTACCAAAAGTTGTGTGGTTTGTACTGCTGTAAGACACAAGAGGTTTAATAGACAGAATTTGAAGTTCCGTCCGCTTGTGGTACTATGGCTCTAAATGTTCATTTTAGAAACTAAACTGTATTTAGCATTCCTGAAGGAGGCTTATAAAGTGGGGGGCGAAGCAGGCAGGTGTTAGCATTGGCATAGTTTCTCACCAGAGCGACAGTGGTATCTGGGTGCTCTTTCAGGACGAAGGGGCATGCCTTGTCACTCCGCAGCACCGCAGGGGACCTTTTGTGAAGCAGCCCTTAAGAGCAGTGAAAAGCAGCCACCCTTAAAGCAAGAGGCAAGGGTATACAAAGAAGGGTAGAGAAATTGAAGTAGGGTGGGGAATGATAAAGTTGGGCTTTTGTTGTAGTTGATTAAAGTAAAAGAGGTGGCAACTTGAATGTATGGCGTGGAGGCTGAAAAGGAAGGAATTCTGTTCATAAATGCTCTACCAACAGTTATTATGTGAGGTATAAGATTAGGTACCTTAGTTATGATTACAAAGTATTGGTTGGCTGATAAGGTAAATTTCACTTTCTGCAAAAGTGAATTCCATGATGTAGTTAAAAGAAGTGTTTAAAATTTATCTGTGTTTCCGTAATTCACACTTTACAGCAAGTGTGATGTAAATACTGGCCTATTTCTCAAGTAGTACTATAATTTTGCATAGCTTCATCAGGTTCTTTTTGACTGTTTCTCCTCCTAGTCTTCTGAGCAAACAGCCTAACTATCCTTAAGATAAATCTGCAGATGCTTAGCTGACTCAGTCCGGTTTTGCTTAGAAGTAGGTTTGTAGATTTCTAAAGATGCGTATTCTGTTTTGCAAGCCAAATACGTGTTTGGGCGACTTTCCTCTGTATTACATGCTAACACATTATTATTTAAAGAATAGAAACATAAGAGGGGATTAGGATCATCTGTACATGCTCAGCAGTAAACAAAACCCATGTGGAAAGAACTGTTTGATCGGGCGCTGCGGCTGTGTTGCAGGGTGTTAGGGCATTTGTTTTGCCCATGGTTCATCTTCCTGGCCTCAAGTATATCTGCTTGATGACTACCCTACAGTTGTTTTCATCAGCCCATCACTATTTATTTACAGCTTACTAGAGGACTTCCCAAAACATCTCTTAGTGTGATTTTTAAAATCACACTAACTTTGGAAGGAGGCAAACCCATAACGTGTAGAAGAACTCCAAGCTGTGGAGTTAATGTCAAATGTGTAACCTATTATAACTATTTTCAGTCTTCAGAAGATCTGAGAAGCTGTTTGGCTTGTAAGCTTGGGGCAGTGACAAAACTTCTTTATGTGAGGAAATGAAATACTTCTTTGAGGAGCATAAAAATTTGGTACTCTTTGTAGTTACATGTTTTCTTTTATTTGAGATGATGAAAGGATAGACTGGGGAAGAACAGTTATTCATGTGATACAGATCAGACGCTTCAGGTTTGTGTTGCTTTTAGCTCAAAGGCTGAATGGTTTGCAAAATGTTTTTATTTTATAGATTGAGCATTGAGGCAGGCAAGTGTTACGTGGCCTAAATGTGCTGAAATAGTTTTCTTGCTCTGTGAACCAGAAGATAACCGGCTGTCTGGGACAACCTTTTACTAGACATGTGTGTCCAGGAATTAAGTCAGACAAATATTTATGACTTGTGATTTGCTTGCCACGAGCTGCATCCATCCATCCACAGAAACATACAACACTGCGAACAGGTGAACTTAGGAGTCCTGTGTCAAATTACCTGGAGTTACTTCTATCCCTGTCCAACCACATTTTTGTGGTTAATGTGTGCTAATTAAATGCTAGCAGCACAGCTGAAACCGGACAGCCGTCGGACTCAGGGTACTCTGGGCTGCCAAGACAATTCTGTAAATTGTACAAGACTTGCTGTTCTGGGCTTATGTGTGAGCTTTGCTTAGCACGTGCCTCTTCAGTGAGGCTTTGAGGAGTGCTCAGGCGTCTCTGACTTGCTGTATAGTAGTACCCTGCCTGTGTTTAAGATCACACTCACAAAAAAAGAAAGAAGAAAGAAAGATTGTGGGTTGTAATAGAGATGGGGAACTGATTTATATATATATTTTTTTAATGCTTACTTAACATCGTAATTCAGTTTGTAGCACCTTGGAAAAGGTACTGTAAACCCCCTACTCACCCCTGAAATTTTCTCCCTGATCAGAATTTTTCTTGTCCAGGGATTCCTTGTTCCAACTTGGCATCCTTGCTGTAACTGCTGTGAATCCTATAACTGACAGCCTCCTTGTTTCCTAGATTGCAACTGCTTAAATATTAAGGCTTTGACATGAAAGATCCATTTACCCAGCCTCAAGTATGCTCCTGGTCTAGCTGCATGTATTTAGTGGCATGAATATGCAGCTATTAAAATGAAACGGGAAAAAAGGTGACTGACTGAAATTAGTATCGGATCAGGTTGGAGAAACTAAATCCCATGTGGATGGCTTCTAGGATGGGTGTTAGCCCATACTCTTCCTTTTCTGTGGCGTGTGTGCATGTCAACTGTTTTTACACTACCTTCTCAGTTTATATCAGATTGTCTTTTATAAATCTGAAGAGCACTAGATATTCTCCCTGGTAATGCTTGAATTTCCCTTGTTGTGGAGCTCATCCCATAATGTTGAGGAGGACTAGAAAGTGTAACATGTCCTTCTGTCTGGGGGAAATTAATAGTGTGGAATTTTTACTAAGATAAAACAATGATCAAAAAAATTTCCCCAAAGTTGCTGAATTTCAATGTGGAGATTATGTTGAGGCAAACAGATTAGTTCCAGTCCTGAAAGGTCATGTACCTACGCTTGATGCAGGAGTTCCGCATTGTTGGATGAGACCTGAGATGTCCATAGAGCTGATACCCTTTGCATATCAGTACTTTCTGTGCTTGGGGCCAAAATCGACCAGTTCGGGGCAGCAGGGCATTAACTGTCTGTATTAATCGGCAATAAATTAAACTAAACTTCCCCAGATTGAATCTTGTTTTGTCCATGATGGCAACTGGTGAGTGATCTCCCTGTCCTTGTCTTGGCCCACAAGCTTTTCACTGTGTTTTTTCCCCCGTCTTCCTGAGGAAGGGGAGTGAGAGAGCGGCTGGGTGGGTACCCGGTGCTAGCCAAGGTCAGCCCACCACCTAGTGTAAGTATCCTGAGGAGTTGGCACAGTTCGTGAGTTGAAGGAGGAGGGGACCTTCTGGTGTATCTCTATGTTCATTACTTGTGGAAGAAGAGGGGTAAGCCATCATCTTGAGGGTGCTGATGCTTTCAGTTCTGAAAGGCTTCGGTAACCTAACCAACATGTATATAGATAGCACCATCAGATTTAAATGAAGCACACAATATTAAGAAATGTGTTGCCAGCGCTCGCTGCTTGATTTGTTTTGCTGATGCTTCAGCCTAAAGATGGGAAAAAAGTTTGTGAAGTTATTTCTCTGAGTGTGCATGAAGAATGAATTTCCAGGAATTGAGGGACTGACTGTATTACATTTGACTGTTATTTTCAATGTAACTTTGAATTTTGACCAGATGTTGGGTTCTTTCCCCAAATGTAAAGGCTTGAAATTTTTTGGTTAATGCTTACTCCTTGTTCTGCATCTTTTGTGTTCAGCATTGAATTACAGTGAGACTTCATTGTAATGGGGATGGGAGGAAGGGAGCGCTAAGAAGGTATTAAATGGATTTGTCCTTAGATCTAGATGTTGTAAAAACTTCTGTGAATCTTAATCTAAAACAAATGGAAAGACTTTAGGTATTTCTTGATAGCTAATTCAAGAATGGGGAAAAAAGGGACAAATATTTCCTGGTAGCCCCCACTGATTTTTGTTGCAGCAAGGACAGATGAGTTCTAAACTGAAGCAAAACCTCCCAAACCACCCCCTGCCTCAGATTTCCATTTTAGCGTTGCCTTTCCATCTCCATGGATGTTGAAGGAGAAGTGAAGTGCCTTGTTTTGCTGCAGTGCCTGTTCCTAACTTACTGGCAGCAGCTGTACTATGAAAGGTTGCTATGGTACATGTGCACTTAAGTTTATGCGTGGCTATTTTTAAACTGTCACAAGGTAAGGCATGCTTCTGCCCAAGTTGTCTTGCAGCAGTACACACCAAGAATTATTTATGTTTCTAGAAGAAAGGAGTTCTAGTTTTGTTTTGAGACTTCATGTGCCTCAAGCAAATTACTGTCTTTATTGCTAAAAATGGTGGGGGGAAAGGTGCAGTTTCTTTCAGAATCTGTGACATCAGTAATTTGTTGTATCTGAGCAAAATAGCATCAGTTTTTCAGTGTTTGGGGTTGTTTTTGTTGGTTTTTTTTGAGACTAGATATGCATACTTGATGTGGGTTAATTTAATCTATTAATACAATGTTTATGAGAAGTTCCATTGTCTCTGGGATGAGCTACATACTTAGGTGCTGAATAACATTTAGTGCAGTAAGTTCTTTTAATAATAAGTTTTGTAAGCAGATGGTGGAATTTCTGTTCTGGTAAAAATAGACATCTGACTGTAGCTTTTACTTCTATGATGCAGAATCTGATTTTTTTTCTTCATAATTTTTTTTTTTTTATTTTTAAGAAGAGTTACCAAACATAAGACTACTTTTCTAGCCCTGTTTTTTTGTTCATCACTATACTATAGGCCACAGAATTTACGGAAATGGTAATGTGGTATTGGTTGTAATTGTAATGGCTTTTATGTCTAAACTTGTACAGTTGCAGAGATACTTGACTGATCTCATGTTAACCTAATAATAATTAGCTGTACTGAAAAGTGTGACCTATATTAGTGTAGACCAAACCAAGTACGTTTTAAATGCTTGTTGATGTGCTGCTGTTACTGTGCTTAGCCAAAAGCAAAAGGTTTGTATCGAAATTCTTTGACCATTATATTTGAGTCTTACCCTTTGTTTTAATTTGTCCTAGGTGTGTATTTGCCTTTGTTATGGGAACAGAGTTTTTGTTGGAAAAGTCCCATTGCTCTGGGCTACACAAGGGGCCATTTCTCTGCTCTGGTTGCCATGGAGAACGATGGTTATGGCAATCGAGGTGCTGGTGCTAACTTGAACACTGATGATGACGTTACTGTTACTTTTCTACCCTTGGTGGATAGTGAGAGGAAACTATTGCACATCCACTTCCTTTCTGCTCAAGAGGTAAGACGTAGCTGTGTAGCTGGTAGCCCTTGTCACAGCTGCTCATTTAAGCTGTGGCCTCCGTAGTCTCTGTAGCCCCATATGATTTTGCAGTTCAAAGAATTATAGGGGAATACGCTGTTCTGTTTGTTTAATACTGCTCCCTTCCCTATCATTTGAGGTGATTCTGAAAGGTATTTTCCCACAAATTTGATGCTTATTTGTAGCTCTGTAAATTGAATGTAACTTCACTGTGCATGTGAATACAAGCGGACTTTGAAAAGGACCTAGAAATAAGGATTCTGACGCTAATGCGAGACTGAAATATGCCTTTTTTAAGGGATGCAACATAAATACCGGCCAGTAGTTACAGCATGCTCTACCTCTTTTCTAATGAAGCTCACCTTGTTTCTTCTTTAATAACTGTGATAAAGACAGGGAACAATTTCAGTGAAGTGTGTACATGGGGGAAGGGAGGGTTGGAAAACCTGAAGTAATTGCGAAAAAGTGGACATTCTGTAGAGAAAGCCCATGCTTTTTCTCCTTTAAGTCTAGAGAGGGATATTTTTTCAGCAAGCCACAACATTTGTAATGTCTTACAAGAACTGTTTCATGTCAAGAACTGCTAGACTCCTAAAAACTGCTTTGTAAAGCCAGAAGGCTCTCTATCCTCCTTATATAGGGTGCCTCCCATAAATAATTAGTTGCCCACAAATAACTGAAATATTGGAAGGGTATTTTGGTAATACACATCTGAAAAATTTAGAAGGGAAGAATAGCTGGAGAGTATTGCCAGAGCCTTCAAACTTTGTTTGAAAATGCAGCGTGTGTCAGTTTGGCTTTCGGAGACTCCCAGCTGCGGTGAAGTAGTACGCTAACTCTGCCTCGTTCTCAAGCTGTTTTCTCTTCCCCCAAAGATAGGGAATGAGGAGCAGCAAGAAAAGCTGCTTCGGGAATGGCTGGACTGCTGTGTGACGGAAGGAGGGGTTCTCGTTGCCATGCAGAAAAGCTCTCGTAGGCGCAATCATCCACTGGTCACCCAGATGGTAGAGAAATGGCTCGATCGCTACCGACAGATCCGCCCTTGTACGTCCCTTTCCGATGGTGAGGAAGACGATGATGATGATGATGAATGATGATGAAGAAATCGAAAAGAAAACTACCAGCGCAGAGTGTCTGACCCAGAGTTAGTGTTCTGCTCCAGCAGTTCGTTGTGGAACGACCCAATTCTAGGGGAAACATGCTGTAAAGGATTTTTCTAACCAGCATGGAGAGAGTCTAGAAGCTCATCCGCTGCGTGAAGAGAGCGAAATGGGCTGGACTACTGTTTGTATAAAAACAAAGAAAAAGAAAACAAAAGACAGCTAATTTTATTATCAAGACAGAAAAAAACATTTTTCTTTCTGATTGTAAATCTGTCTATAAATGTACCGCATGTGGTTGTGTAAGAGGTTGTGTAATAGGAAAAGTATACCAGCATCTTAATTATTGCAAAGAAATTTTTCAAATAAGGGCACTTACGAAAGCACATATTAGATGGATATCTCTTCCCTCCGAGATTCTTTTACAGTAGAACTTGGTATTCTGTATCACCTTTTAGATACTCTGACACATTTCCGTGAAAGGCCCTTTTATGTGAAATCTCGCTAGCGCCCAGGTCAGATTGAGGGTTTTTTTTGTTTGCACAAAATATCCACAGCAAGTCATAAGCAAAAACACATTCATTATTTCACTAATATTTTAGTTACTGCTGTGCCCTTATAATAAAATCGAAACTCTACGGAACAAAACTGGAAGAGAAGCTAAATTTTTCATGGAGTGAAATGATTTGTTTCCTGAAAAAGTGTTTTGGTTTTGTTTGTTTTTTAAATTTTTTTTTTCTTCTAATAGTTAATAGATTCCTTTCAGTATACATAAGAATATTTATTCAGAGAAGTGACCTAAAAATATAGGGATTTTATTCCAGTGAGCATATACTAAACAAAATTGTGTGAAATTTGAGAACTCAGACATGATTGAGAACTTCATATTGTCAGGACTCAGTCTTGTTGTGATACAAACTGTGTATCATTTTATCATTTATTCTTTCATCAACTTAAACATTGCTGCAAATGAAAAAACACCTTTTTAAAGGGTTACTCCTCGGTCATTAGATCTAGTGAAAATACACTTGGCAGTTCTAATTAAAAAGAAGAATCTATGCTAAAGTTGGTTTTAAAAGCACTGTGTTATATATTTCTCAGTATGTAAACCTGGGAATTTCTTGCATGTTGATTGATGTGGCCATACTTAAACTTATGTAAGTTCCTAAGATTGTTAAGTTCAGAGTATATTCTCCAGTAGAAATTTTATTATATTTGATAACTTTAGCCATGTAACCTGTAATGGATAAAGTTTATCTAAAAATCTCACTTAAACACTAAAGGTTAATGCCAGTTTTTACCTATACAGTGCAATTCAGGTTGTCTTGAAAAGCACTTTTGATCGTGTGGTGGTTGAATAAGGAATTTTACAGTAGATGAAATTGTTTTAATTAGAAGTTGGAAAGAAGCCCCATAGCACATATTTTTATGTAGTTCAGAGCTATGGAAACCCTGAGGAACTTGCTGCTTTTTCTTCCAAATGCTGCTTTGATGGTGTTGAAATGTGCACAACTCCTGCATAAATATGGTGACGACACCAAAAGTATAGAAATAATGAAGTACTGTATTAACTTAGCAGTTTTCCCAGCACAGATTCCATTGAGGTTTATTACGAAATGTCTCCACCTTTTTTTGGCCATTAGATCTCCTCTGATTGGTGCATGTGCAAATTTTCAGGTAAAAGAATGCATGCTTATCTGCAATGTACGTATGATTTACCTGAACTAAATAGGCAAACCGCAGATACTAAAGAGGTTCTTCACAAGCATTACGGTCCTGTTTCAAGTTTGCTTTCTAAATCAGGGTATGTTTTTGGTCCCTTTTCTTACCTTGCAGTGAAATCCTTTCATACCTCATCTAGCTGAGGGCGTAAAGCTTTTCTGTCAGGGGAACTGAACGCAGAGTAAGCTGGGACGAGAATTTCCGTCATCTGGGCTGGCCTGCACTGTGTGCTTGGTGGCATCGTTTATCTGTCGTGGTGTAACCCAGTGCACTCCTGGAGGTCATTCTCATTCAGGACCGAGTATGCCAGCTTTAGAAGTCCTCGTTCAGTGGCCAGATTGCTGTAAATTCAGATCCTAGCTTACCCAGGATTAGCTTCCCTGTGCAGAGCCCCACTCGAGTGGACAAAAGGATGAGCTTCTCCCTTCAGTAGGCTACTTGGAGGGGTGTGTGAAACGCTGTGCCGAATTTTAACATCTCCCCCTGCCCCCCTTTGCTCTCCGCAGTACTGCTCCGTTGAAGGAAGTAAAGCTTCCTTGTAACATGGGGAGAATAACCAATGTGAAAGTCTACCTTGAGCCAAATCCGATGAGCACGCCCCTCCTCCTGTCCCGCTGCTGTACGTGGGCAGCCTGCGTTGTGGCCCGACAATCCCCGTCCCCAGCCAGCACTTCACCATAGCAAGTGGAAGTTCGCCATGCAGCCAGTCCGGCTGTTTTTCAAAAGCATGCACCGTGCTCTCTGATCTTTGTCTAGTTCTGGTATGAGAGGACAGTCCTGGTACTCCAGAGCTCTTGGCTTTCCTGATCATTATTGTTTTGTTCCGATGTGCTGTAAAATGGTATGTTCAGGTTAACACGCTTCACAGGTCATTTCGGAACTGGTGAAGTATCTTTTTCAGAATCAAAGTAATCCAAACCTCATGTACCTGTAGATTAAAGAGATGCAAACCCCTGCTTTGTGCTAGCACAGTGGTCAGTGTATGTTAATGGGTACTCTCCTTGAATTACATACTTGAAAGTTTACAAATACTGAGATTAATTTGCAAATGCTACCTTGCAGCTTGTCAGCAAGTTCTGCTCTTTTAGCCAAGTATATATATAAAATCGGGTTTCTCAGTGTTATTTTCCTCATATTACTGCTCGCAGCAGCACATGCTTTCCTAGCACAGAACTTGGCTTTTCATTGCTACCTCCTTTACATCTGGTTGTTTTTTCTGGTTTTATTTATGAATTCCTCAGTGAAAATCCCTGTATTTCTTTTGTTTTTAATATATTAAAATTTAGTAATTCTGGATTCTTCCGAAGTTCTGCTGCATGGCTTATGGCAAATATTACTAGATTGTGTTTACTCCATTAACAAAATCGGTTTGTGTGCAGAGACCGTTATTTAATTGCTGCTTTTCCCTTGCCCCCCTTTTGTTCAGTAACTTCCCTTAACCCCCTTTTTTTTTTTTTTTTAGGTTTTTTTTAGTGTCTGTCACCTTCAAGCTGCTTGTTTTAAGCTGCTCTGACATCCTTCATCAATGGAGAGACTCCCTGCCTGCTGTCCTTGAGCATGACAACAGCAGTATGGCTGTCAGCAAAGTAATGGCACAAATCCTCAGCAGCAACTGTTTGTCTCCCGTTTCTTTGCCCAGTAATTTTCCATTTGAGAGTTGCAGCGTGCTGCTTCCCGGTACTTCGGCGTATCTTAATTGCGATGATACTCTTCCCTTTCCCGCTTCCATGGGTCTTCTCTTTGTGCATTTTGGTGGTGATTGCACTGCAGGCGCTTGAAACCAACCGCGGAGGGGAACTTCCAAAACTGCAGTCCGTTACCAAAACACGTCCTTTAGTTTGTAACCCTTGGGACCTCTTAATTTCTACTCTCGCTGAGCTTGTAGCACTTCAGTAGAAGCTGTCTGCCTACGTTTGCATCCGTCCTTGGGTTTTGGTTGAGAGGGAGGTGGGGTGTTGGATGAAAAATACGGCATTTGCTGTTCTCTGTGGGGTCTGAGCTAAGTCTCTCGCTGTCCTGGTGCGGAGTCCACTGCTGGTGGCGGATGTCCGGGGAACCACCGGCGCACGAGATCCTGCGACACAGGGAAGTACTTGCACCCATCTGGGATGCAACTGCTTATTTCAACACAAATCACAGTACCAGAGCTAGTTTATTTTTAAAACAACTCTAAACCTTAACATCAATTAAATGTTTTCATCTTGGTTTTTACCGTCGTCTCAGTGTTTCCCAACTACCTTCTCTGTAACTAAACTGTTTTATCATCCTGGTTTCTCGTGGTGTTCATGGATAATCACTGGTGTGCTATGTTGATCACTGACAAAGAGTGGTCACTCATCTATAAGAGGTGACCTTTTTTAATGTCTTTAAAGCTGGTAACTAGTTTTCAGTTTAATTTAAAGCAAAAAAAATACAGAGTTTTGTAACCTAGCCCCTTTTTGGTTTCACTTTTTTTTTTTTTTTTTTAGTCCCTTTCCAGACCAAGCGCTTTGCCCCATCTAACACCACGCCTGCTGGCACTCTGATGCAATGTGAAAGACAGGGTAGGAAGGGAAGAACGGGCCTCTTGCCTAGCGAGGCTTGAGGCTGCTGCCACCTCTCAAGTGTGTTTTCAGCTTTGTTAATGCTTAATTTCTTGAGTATCTACAAAAAATGTTGAGGTGTAGCTGCCTTCGTAGCTTAATGGAAACCGTAGTGATGATCTTCCACCTAGACTGCATAGCACATCTGACTTGATTTTAAATATTCACAAATTACAGCTTATGGACAGCACCACCTGGAAGTCTGGATAGGAAACAATTCAGCAAGCATTTCCCCAGCAGAGCAATTTTAAAACTGACCTGCACTCGGCAAGCTTGCACCGAGTTTGTGCTGCGTTTCTCAAAGCCGGCTGCAGGAAGCCAAGGACAGATCCTCGGCTCTCCAAGTGCCACCCTCCTGCGGACCGTGACAGGAGCAGGTCCCAGCTGCTGCTCAAGTGCTGTAAGTCAGACTTGAGGAAAACTTACTTGCTCTCCGCTGTGGAATCTTACTCTGAGGAGGGCACAGTGTAATCAGAATTACGTTTCTGTACCTTACGGTGCACTCTGCGTCTTCAACTTGAAGCGTTAGTCAGATTGCAGCGAGAGCTCTTACCTTTCAGAAATTATAGAAATTTTATCACTTTTTTTATTGAAAACTGCACTGAACGCTAAATGTCCACCTTTACAATAAACAAATACAATAACGGTAACACACTAAAACAAAACATACTTCTGATAGCCATTGTTTTTTTTTTTTTTTCTGTTTGGGACAGCTCAAGATTTTTTTTTGTCACAGAAACAGGAATGTACCCATACAAAGGCTCAAAATAGGCCATCTTTTTAAAACAAAAAGGCGATGATTCACAAAAGACTATGAATATAACATGTAACTAGTTGATACAAATCTAATAGGATTTGTTAAAATCAGTCACATCTAATAACACATTTTGAAGTGTTCTTGTATAAAATATCACGTGAAGAAAAGAAGACTTTTATCAATGTCTAAAAAAGTGGGTTTTGTTCATAGACAGTCTTGACAAGTTACCATAAAAAGTGTTTCCTGAGACATAAGGAAATGCAACATTATTCTTGAACCCTTTCCAGCTCAAGACTTTTTCCACTTGATAAAATAGCTGCAGATTTAAAACTGAGAAAATATATTTGAGTACAAATAGTGTGTGAAACTTAATNAAGTTTTGACTCTTTCTTTAATTCTTTCTTTTTTTTTTTGTTTTTTTTTTCTTGCATCATTGCAGGGCGTAGGTGAATGTACAGCTACTTTATTCAGTGTATTGGGCAGAGAAGAGACTGGCAGTTTGTTTTTTCATTAGCCTGGGAGGGCAGCGGCTGTTGCCAGGGGCTCTTTCTGCCCTCCCCATCCCACGGATCCCGGCTGGAATGGCTAGAACTTAAACCTGGCAGGAGAACTTCTGTTACACGTCACTGGCCCTGTGAGACTGCAAAAAGGATTTTTTTTTTTTTTTTTCTTTTTTTTTTTTCTTCTAAGCCAGTACTGATGCCTCCCATTAGAAGAGGTAACCAGATACAAGAGTAAGGAAAGGGCTGAAGCCACATAATGGTTTCCTCTAACATTTCTATGTTAACTCTGTAAAGATGGCTTAATGCAATGGTTTGAAAACAGGTGCAGAAGCCCTGTCCTTCCCAAGGAATTGAGGGAAAAAAAAATCTATTTTTATTCATGTGATTGATGCACAGATGAAGGAAACTTAACACACAATAACAGAAGTTGATCATTAATGTATCGCATCCTAGTTTTCAGTGCTTCAGTAAGCAGGTGACTTCTTCAGGGCTTCTCCCCAGTCTTGACTGCTCTCACTTTGTCGTTAACACTGGAACATCAATGATGCGTCTGTCCAAAATCGACATTACAAATTTTGTATCAAATTCTTTTTTAGTTCATGTATAACTTCTTTTCCAATGTCTCTTGGTCCTAAGTTTATTGAATGATTTTTAAATTATTTGCTATTGCTCGTTGGGATGTTCCCTGTTGTCCCCATGTTTTGTGGGCTGGTTGGGAGATGGAGCTTGGGAAGGATGTGCCACTGTGGGAAGATTGTGAGTAACAGGGATGCCTCCGGGAATGATGCCCTCCATAGCTGCCGGTATTCCTCCCGGTGCGACACTGACCATCCCAGGTGGATACCTGGGAGAGGGGACAGAGAGAGGCAGGTTTGTCACGTCAGAACTTGCCACAGACAGCCCCAATCACCCAACCACCATCGCAGAGGCTACGGAGAAAATCAGCAGCAAAGAGATTCCACTTCTCTACTAGAGTCAAGTTCAGTTCTTCTTCTGAGCTACAAGCTACAGCTCAATGTTAAACCAATGCTGCTGTGTCTTGGTTAAGCGTTCTCCACTACGCTACAGGGACTGTGTCTTGTTCAGTACCTTCTAATGGGTTGTTGAACTGTAAGGAAGCCTTTCTCTCTTGAAAAACTGGGTTAGGAATCATCTTGAATGCTCTCTGAAAAGCCAAGCGCTAGCATGCTGACTTAATCATCCATCCCTGCACGTGAATACCTTTGAACACCTACACCTGGTTTGTAAGTCTTCCCACTACAAAAGGTGAGCTGCATCTTCCTCGTGTAACCAGAGAGCACAGCTGAAACATGGGGTTGGATCTAGTCCACCTTCCTTTCTAAGAACAGGGCAAGTTACATGTATTCCAAGAAATGGCACCAAGTTTGAGAAAGCAGAAGGAATGCGAATTTCTTGAGCTGTTCACAGGAAAGATGTGTCCTGGGGCTGAAGAGGCCAGAACCCTCGGGAGGTCTGTTGGACGTGTCGGGACTGAGGGCCCCAACTGCAAGCACCTCCCTGCTGCTGCCTTAGGGAAAGGCGGGAGGGGAAGCTGGGAGGGGAAGGGAGGTTCTACCTGCCCGCGAAGGTGCGGAGCTGACCCCAGCTGCCAGCTTACAGGGGCACCGGGGCCGCGGCTCCTGAGGAGCTTAGCAAGGATGAAGCACCCTGCAGAAGCAGAGGTTAAGCTGGGCAGCCGAGGCTTGTCTTCAGGGTAATGGCATTGCCCGCGTGCTTCGGAGCAGTCGGGAGCAGGACCGAGGGCGATGCTTTCACCAGGGCGGGATGTTTCAGTCTACACGTTTGCTGGTCAAAGTGAGCAATCGCTGCCTGCGACCCACAGGCAGCTGCGAGCGTGCAGGGCCACGGCACATGCATTGCTCGGGGCCTTGCCCTCTCCAGGGCTCCGCCGCCGAATGCGCTCCTGCCTCTCTCTGCCCTGTAACGCAACCTGATGTGCTCCGCAGGTTCTTTTTGCAGCTCAGAGTATTTTTGGCAGCGGTGATACGCTGAAGGCTACCCGTGCTCCAGCTGAATCCTCATGCCTAATGTCTCCTATTGGCGTGCTTTGAGCTGTCCAAAGTGGAGCAATAAGAAACCCTAATCTCTGGGATTTAGGTGGAAATTAGGCCACCTGATGACAGACCTATATTTGGAGTTTTTACCCGGGCTTATTAACCCACAAGCTGGGCCAGGCTCACAGCGGTCAGTGCATGGTCAGAAATGCTGAGCAAATCTGCAATCGCTTCTTCCATTTAGAAGTTATGTCCTGCTTGTTCATGGGTCTGGGGGGGTCCTGCCACTTACAGAGATGCTGTACAAGTGAGTGCTGGCCCACCAGAATGAAGGCTTTACAAACGGGAGGCTCTATAAACCCGAGGTTAAATCAAGCCCCAAGTTGGGGGATTTCACAGTCGCCAGCTGAGCCAGCGCAGCAGTTGTTACTCTGGGCTCTCCTGCTCACTTTATGGCTGGACTCCCAAACCTCCGCAGGGAACCCGCTGCTGCTGCAATGGTCCTGTTCTCCGGCTTACCTGTACGTGGCACCATTGAGCTCTGGATGAATTGCTTGCTGATCTATTACTGACCACGGAGCTGTTGTGACAAAGAATTCCTTATTCACGCAGTTTCTTAGGCTTTCTGGGATGCGCCCTGGAGTTGGTAATAAAGGCAAGTATGTGTCAGGCGGGTCCTAGCTTTATCACCTTCGAATAAGTTACAATTTTTTCATTTCACTGTATTTGTTAATGTAAAGGATGGAGAGAAAAAAAAAAACCAAACCCAAACCCCACCATATCCCTTGTTTCAGAAGGACGTTTTGGCTGTCCTAAGGTGCAGGGTTAGAGGCCAGTTACCTATCCTCAGTCCCAACTCTCTGCCTTCAGGAAAGCTGTTCCCTTGAGTCTGCTGCTTTCAACGCAGGGGCTAGCCCAGCATGAAGCTATGCCTTCCATGTTAACAAGGAGGGCAATTTTTAGGACAAGAGAATCACCCATTTGCTGGAGTATCATGACCACCACCTTGAAGTGTGCTCAGTTACAGCAAGTTGGACACAGGTGCCTTCACTGCTTTGGGATTTGGTTTTTGTCGGCTATGGTCTGCACCATCTTTTGAGTCAGCACCATTAAAAGGGGCAGCAATTACTGCTTCAGTGTCCTTCCCAGTCACAGACACTCATCTTCGCCATGGTGCACAAGTGCCCCACTGATTTAAGAAAACACCAAAACCCACAAAAACCCCTCACCCAACCACAAACATGCCCCAATGACAGAAAAGTAAAGTTTGGTTTCTCAGCTCTTCTGCTGGGAAGAAAATCAGGGTTAGACCCCTTTCCCAGTCTCCTGCTGAGACAGGAGCAGGGTAAAGCCCTGTCTCTGCCCCTCCTGGTTCACATTCCAGGTGCACACAGGAGCTAACCCGGGCTTCTCTGCAGGGCTGGGTACCTGTGATCGCACGCCGTATTTCAGTAGCAGCAGCTTCTCTCATCTCTAGTGACGCCTGCTCGCTGTACCAAGCGGTGTGGGGAGTACAGATTAAATTAGGAGCATCTTTCAATGGGCCTTGAGCAAAACTGGGAGCAGGGAGGAAAAAAAGGAAGATTAATCAATGTTTAGAAAGAGAATAAAATATGTTATGAATGGCAAAAGGCTTGTGACCTGCCCTCTGTGTGTGCAAGCCTTGCTCCTCAGCACCTTACCTGCGGCACCTGGGCTGGAAGGAGCCTGACAGCATCCTGCCAGCCCAAAACGGCCACAGAAATGCTGGGGAGAAAGCATGGCTCCAGTGCAGGGCACAAACTGAAAATGCACCAAAAGAAGAGCCAACAGGGCCGAAAAACCAGCCTACTGGGTGGTTGTTCACAATGTTCTCACAGGAATAAACACCTGGGGGTGTCTCTGCAGCAGTGTGGGGATGTGGAGACAGGCTGCAGGTCACCCAGCCCAGGGTGGGAAGGAGTGGACATGGGGGTTCCCCCTCTGTAGGCGCACACTTTAATTTTAAAATTGTTTCTGAAAACACAAGCAAAC
Source organism: Pandion haliaetus (assembly GCA_013401275.1). Classification (NCBI taxonomy): domain Eukaryota; kingdom Metazoa; phylum Chordata; class Aves; order Accipitriformes; family Pandionidae; genus Pandion; species Pandion haliaetus. Next base: position 24,627 of record VYZV01024499.1, read on the forward strand.
CACTCGTGCTACCTGCATCCCCAACCTGTGGTGAGAGGAGCTGTGCTCTCACTTATAACCGACCCCTTCCCAGCTAGCAGCAGCCTGAAGGCAAAAATACCCAAGAGTCACACAGTAAATTTGTTCTTATGCACTAGCAAGCGCTTTGTTGTTTGTTTGGTTTTGGTTTTTTTTATAAACACAGGCTGATCGCTTGTTCTAAGCTCCCAGAGTACCTTCGAACACCTGTAACCCCGGTGCCAGCCCACACCCAATGGACGCTGCAAAGGTGCCGCAACCTTTTCCCAAACCGGCAGGACTGTCCCCCAGCGCTGGCGTTGTGTGACAAGGCGCGTGGGTGCTGCATACCCCTGGCCACGCCGCTACAGAAGGCAACCCTAGAAAAACCCAGAGCTTTACCTAAACGGTTCAGACTCGTGCACGTCAAGCGCAGCCCCTCGTATCCGTCCCTCCTTCAGGGCTTGAGTTAAGGCCTTCTCATCCACCAGCCCCCCGCGTGCCGTGTTCACCAGGAACGCTCCCTGCCTCATCTGGTGGCGGCCAGGAAGAGAGAGAGAGAGATGAGAGTGAGCTTGGTGCCATGACTCGGTCCTACCCCCACCCCGACGCAGCAGCGGGTGCCCTGGGGTGCCTCCTGCCAGGACTGCAGCCCTCTTTTCGTGTTGAGTGGCTGTGCTCCTGCCCCAGAGGAATCCCCATCCTGGCGCACGTGGGTTTTCTACGGAAAGCCTAGCTCTGGCTGGTATCAGCAAACAAAACCTGCTCCCGCCATTGCCTCCGCACCACGGGCATAGGGCTTGCTTACCTGGCAGCACCAGGTAAACACCGTGGCGAGACAGACGGGCTGTTGGGTGTAATCAGCTATTTTGGAGGTAGCCCATAGGCACTGAGGCACTGGCTTGCTGTGGCCGTGACCGCAGAGGGACCCACGGCCAGCACCGACACTCGGGGTTTGCCCACTGAAGAGCAAAGTGCTCTCCTTGGTCATGCGTGCGAGACAAATTACCTGCTTAATCGTGAAGTCGTTGATAAGGTGGTGGTTATGTTCGTTAAGGTTACAGTGCAATGAGACACAATCGCTCTGATAGAGCAGGTCCTGGAGCGTGTAGACCCGCTGGACTCCCAGGGATCTCTCTATCCCGTCCTGCAGGTACGGGTCATAAAATATCACGTTGAAGCCGAACGCCTTGGCTCGGACTGCGACCGCCTGGGCAGTGCGACCTGTGTGCAAAGGAAAGAGAGGGGCTAATTGAAGTGATTCCCACCTCCCTGGCTCCACGTGGCTGGCTCAGCTGCCCCATAGCCTGGCCCCCCCAGCCTAGCCCAGCGACTGCCCTGGGGGTCCCCTGCAACCTCCTGGGCTTCCAGGACAGCCCACAAAGGGAAGCTGGCTGGAAGGCAAACCCGGGCCACCTTGCACAGGGAGGGCTGTGCTTGGCTCTAGTAAATGTGAGACGCTTGTGTTAAAATTTAAAAAAAAACCCAACCAAACAAAATGAAGAGTGAGGCCATGAGGCACCTGCCAGCTCACAGTCATTTGTACACATGGCACCATCCGCAGTCATGCAGGTCTGGCGGGGAAGGCACAATGTGTGGCTTGGCCCCACTGACGTGCAGCTCTGGACATCACAGAGGAACAATCCTCTGCGGTGCTGTGTATACCAAGAAAAGCTGAAAAAGGAAAGAAAAAAAGCGCTGCCTTTTTTTAGGCGACTTGTTTGTGATAGGTTTTTCGGCCTCTCGCTGAACAGCTGTTTAATTGGGCATGACAAAGACAACTGTGGTGGCTTGGAAGCAAAGGGCTACTACAGCCACTGTCCTGGGGAAGGATGTCTGTGGTGTTGCTGGAGACACCCCCCCCCCCCCCCCNAGGCTCCATTTATCTGTTAATTTTTCCAGCTAGCAGCGGTGCGGCAGCCCAGCATGTGCCTGGTTAGTGGTGCACAGCAATGTCCCTCCACGCATGCACACACCTGACACCGTCCCAGTGCCCCAGAGATGCACGGTTGACCAGGGGACATCTGCTGGGTGCCTGCACGGACAGATACCCAGCTGCGAGCACACAGCCGGGCACACACTGCCACCCTCACCCTGGCACTGCCAGACAGACCTGGGCTAACCCAGATCCCCTGCTCTAACCTCACCCACCCGCCTTGCCTCAGTTTGCCCATTTAAACATGCTCATATGCCAGCTTTTTGCACTAATTATCCTAGGGCTTTGCAAGACAACAGCATGAAGCAAGTGGAGAAAATGGCTACTGCACAGAAAGCACGTGGAAATAGTGCTGCAACATTTGTGGTCTGGCTCCCAGTCGGTGCTGCCCCGATGGCAGCCGCCCTCCAGCTGCTGGGGGACACAGGTCCGGTAACGCAGCCAGAACTGCTCCTTAAACCGGGACCTTGCCAAAAATCTCCTCTGCTCAAGTTTCTGTCACTTTGTGTGTGTCTGGCCACGAAGTCCTGGGTGAGTTTCTGCGGCCTGAACCATCTTATGATGGCTGGACTTTGCTCCCAAAAGGGATGATGTCCAAGAGGGCTGTCAGCAGAGGTGCTGAAGCTACCTCTGACGCTGAAACTCTCTCTAGCTACAGGTGAACTGAAGACAAACTTTGTTTTACACAGCCCTGCCACCGCGCAGGGCAGAATGGCTCAGGAAGAGCCGGGTTGGTGTAGCTGGGGCTCAGGGATGGGGTTTTTCAGGAGAGGATGGCAGCACTACCAGATGTGGTCTCTCTTGGGGCATTGCCGCATTTCACCAGCGCTCCTCCAAGGATGCAGCCAAGGCTCACAAAATACAGCTCTTTCCCCTCCAAAATCAGTGTAAGATGTTCTCCCTACGCCACACCGATCCACCGTGGTGGTTCTGATTTTGACAATGCTCATTTTTTAGGTCCTTCCCAGGGCAGTGAATTGATGCCGAGTCCTCCTCAGAGGCTGAATACTGGGCTGGCAGTGCTGAACGCATCGGTCACAGGCTGCCCGCCCTTCGCTAACGTACCGAAGCCGATGAGGCCGAGTGTCTCCCCCCTGATGCGGGCGGCACCGGAGGCCACCTCCCGGATCTGCTCCACACTCTGCACCCGCGTGCCTTCCCGCAGTGCCTGGTAAAGCCACGTGTTTCGTCGGTAGAGGTTGAGGACGTGGCAGATGGTGGAGTCGGCCGTCTCCTCCACGGCGGCTGAAGGGATGTTGCAGACGGCGATCCCTGCAGAGGCAACACCACAAAGCACAACCGTGGCTCAGGAGGGCAGCCCCGGCCAGCTGCCCCACAGCAAAGCAGAAGGGCTCCTGGACTTTTGCCCTCACATCACTCTACCAGCCCATCATTTTTTTAAGCATTTGGAGTAATGTTTTCCAAGGACGTGCGTGGTTTAGGTACAGCAGCCTCAAAAAAATCACCATGACTGGTAATGCTCAGGGGTCCTCTATGCCCCGACATCTTTCTGGAGTAATGACAGGTGCAAATTTTAAGAGCAATAGCTGCGCAGGAGTAACTCCAGCAGCAAAGGTTTGGTTTGCAATAGAAACGACTTATTCTTGTTCAGTTTAATTGACCTTCAGAGCAACTTAAATCATGCTGGCAGAAGTTACTCCTTTTCAACACTGGACTGTTCAACCATTAAATTATTTAGGGACCAATAATTTGGGGCACTCGAGCAGGATGGTGCACCAGGTCAGCGTGGCAGGGCCAGCTTCCCCTTCCACCACCAAGCACCAAAACAGTTGACTCAAAACACCCCACAGCAAGGCTTGGGCCACTGCCACGGCATGCATACCATCAGCGCAGCCTCCATCCGCCACAAACACCCACCCACACTCCTGCAGGAGGAACCGATCGCTCCTGCCACAAAATTTGGAGGCTTTCCCAAAATTTGGGAAGTGCAGAGGGCACAGCCATGCCAGAGCAGCTCTCCCACCCCAGCACCACCACCGCACACCCGCCTGCCCTGGCGTGGGTCTCGATAACAGACCTTTTGTTCCTTTGCCACAAAAGGTTTATTTTGTGGTGTCCCTCCTCAGAGCTGCAAGTATTAAGTTCACTGAAAATGCCTTCCTGATCATTGCCCCATCCAGGCTCAGTAACGTGTGTAAGGGCGTGCTTAATTTCACGTTTATTCAGCAGAGCAGTTAAGCACATGCTTATATCCCACCAGATTCAATGCGATTTAAACACGCATTTAAAGATGGATGTGTATTTAAGTGCTTTACTGGACTGGGGCCTTTGAGTAGAAGCCATGAAAAAGCAGGAGATAAAGACAGCATAAGATATTCAGAAAATCCCCTTCCACTGTAAGGGGCACTGATTCAAAATCGAAAATCTGTTTCCCATCCCCCTGCCAATATCCCTGCTCCCAGGAGCTGCTTTTCTGTTTTTAAAACTGTTTTCCACCCTGTGGCTGTTTGAAAGACCTATAGAAACTGGGAGAAAACCTGACTGACCCTACAGGGTGAAAAAACCCACTACCAGCCAACCGCTGAAAACACTGTCCGCCTCCTCTCCCTTTCAGGCGACAGGGACACGATGCTCTGGTCCCCACGAGCTCTTAAAGCTGATGCTGTCTCATTTTACATTCCCCACCTCTTCCACACAGGAGAACTTTTGATTTACCTTGGGGAAGTGGGTGCAGCCCATAAACCAGGCTGACTGCCTCCTCAAGTCCCTAACGAAGCGGGAAGGAGGGTTTCCCAAGACGACCACACGTTTAAGTATCAGGCAACTGCTCCTGCCCATTTGTAGGCAGAGGCTGTGCTTGCTCATGGGGGAACAGAAGAGACAAGAAGGCTGGAGGAAAATGGGTGGCCCTGGCAGTGCTTGCCATTGGCCTGCAGCTCTGCCAAGGGTCCCCATCATCAACCCTGCTGGCACTTGTCCCTTTTCTGATGGACCGCTTGCTTATAGAGCTGGATGACACCAGGCTGCCTCTTCCACGAGCTTCTTACGCTGTTATTTACTCTTGTGTCCCCAGAAGCAGGAGCTGCCAGCACCGGGGGGTTAAATACCCACGGCGGATGGTTCAACACCAGCATCTCGTCCTGGGGGTATCTTCTAGTAGGTCGAAACTGGTCCCACCAGCCCAGCCAGCAAGGCACAGGCAGCCGCTAGTGCGCAGCCAGGCACCGCGTTTAGACACTGGTCATTTATTGACTGCAACTACCTTATGGAAAGCAATACCAATTAAACTTTACGCTACATTTGTGGGTAGTCATTACATTTTCTACTCGAAACCACATCATTTGGCCACCCAATTTGCCAAGTATAAAAAGAAGGATTATACTGCAGTATCCCATTACTTTATGCGTTGTATTTTTCCTTTCTTGATGTTCAAAGCCTCAGAACATTGTTATAATGGATAATAACAATAAGAGTTAAAAACATGAAGAAACCATTACATTGAGAAGACACTGTTCTCCTCTTGAAAAAAAATAATTCACTATATTGAGAATTGCTTTTTTAGGAATGGCTGTTTGAAACTCTCTTATCGCAATTATCTTTGTAAAACGGCTCACGTGAAATGGCTGTTATTCTTCACTTCCCCAGAGATAACCTGTAATACAAGATATCCTAAACACTATTGTAGGACTGCTTGATAGACTGAATCTTGGGATCAGCTGATCAAAACCGGTTGTAACTCAGCTGCTAAAATAATGGATACAATTAAGCTCTCCCATGTGGGGGTGTGCAGCCAAAGGCCTCTGTGACCACCCAAACCAGTACAGGAATCGGGTGGCCCCAGCACCATCAGACAGCCACGCAATGCAGCCTGCATGCACCCCCCCCCNTAGCTGGACACAGGGGCTCCTTTCTGACAATGTGAACCTCCGTATTTTGGCAGTCCATGTGACGTGTACCCACAGTAAATGTCTTTTTCAAGTTCCTGAGGCACCTTTGATGAGATGGCAAAGGAGGCGGCGACAACCCAACACACAATTCCTGCTCCACCGCCCGATACGTTGCCTTCCCAGTGGTGTGGGCATGACTCCAAGAACCAGATCAGATCAAGAGACTAATCTTGCTTAACAAAATATAATAAAACACACTTCCTCCAATTTTTCTAAAGCTAGGTCAACTGTCCTGTGCTGGAAATAGAACAGCCATACAAATATCTGTTGGTACAAGGGGGCACCTGGAACTAGGGACAGTGTAGGAACAAGGGACTCAGATGGGGCAGTTTTAACACAGTATGAGCCTAAAAGCTGCCTTCTGAAACTGCATCATTTTGTTTACTTCATGGTCAAGTTTTCTTGTCAGAATATTCTGTACGTGCAAAAAATGTAAACTGCACCTGTAATTTTAGGGGCTGAATCAACCCCATTTGGGAGGTCCTGCCTGCAACTCCACTTTGCCAGCACGCTCCTGTGGGAAGCAGCAGGTACTTGTGCTGATTTTTAAAGACTCAGAAGGATGTGGGAGGGAATGGGGTGCAGAGCTGAGACTTACCAAGCTCCCCCGCAGCTTTGATGTCAATGTTGTCGTAGCCACTGCCTATTCGAACAATGACCCGTAAGGCCTTGAACTTCTCTAGATCTTCTCGAGTCAGCGTGATGGTGTGGTACATCATCGCCCCAACAGCTTCATTTAATACCTGGAACAGAACAGAGATGTCAGGAGCTACCGGGACACCTGCAGCTCCTGAATCAGGAATATTACACAGTAAATATTATACATTTTTACTGCTGGCCTACTGTCTGACCCAGGCACAGTGCAAGCTGATACTTCCAGGTGTCACCAAAACCATCAGGGGTGTGACCCACCGACACCGAAGCTATTGCCTTTGGGAACAGACTGGATGGATATCTGAAAATTATGATGTTACGTCTGGGGAGACAAGGCAGAGGAAAGCTGAGCCAGTCGCTCACCTGGACCCTTTTCCAGGTAGCTATCTGCTAATCCTTCTGCTTCCAACCAGCAGTAATTCTGTTTTTAAACAGGAATTTGGTTTTACAGCGGTATCTATTGTTTTTGAACACAACTGTGTGTCACTTTTATAACTCCTTGACCTTCTTTTGTATATTGGTAGCACAAATATCTGTCATACTCTTCCCATTAACCTTTCTGTATGTTTTCAAGAGTACCTAACAAAAGATTTGTGTGAGGCTGTACGGTCACGTAAGGCTGTACTCTGTCCCCTTCAGTGGAGATTCAAACCTTCATCACTGCTCACCGTAAGCTACCTCAGTGCTCTGGAAACCCAAAACTGATCCAAATTCTCCAAGATTGGCTCATCTATCACCTACCAATGCCTCATAAAAAAATCTCTGTCCTCCTTCCCCCACATTTAATAGTTGAAGCACTGCAAAGATCAGCACTGATGCGATTTGTAAGTTCTCTTTCCCAGATCCTGGACGTGATTTCTGATCACTTCAGACCTCATTTGAGTTATCTAAATGTGCACAAAGAGTAATTTTAAAAGCAGTATTTACAAGTAGTTGAGCTTCCAAGCAGAAACACCCATCCATACTGCACAGATCTGTCTGCACGCTGCCCAAACCTCGCCCGCTCACTGCTGGGGAGAACTGGGCTGCTGAGGTGCAGAGTTCTGTTACTGCTGCACCAAGCAAGCACACTTCAAAAAAAAAAAAGAGAAACGTTAATAACACTGATGTAAAAAACCTGATGTGAAGAGATAAGGTGACTCTTTTTTTCCAAAATAACATCTGGCTTCTAAAACAGCCTTGATGAATTTTAATCTGCAGCGACTTCTGTTGATGTTATCTGCTGAGCGACTCAAAGTGCAGCTTTGTACAGTTTTTGCTCAAGAAGAACTGGAAGAGGAAGGCCAGAGCACTCCATCCCCCATCCCGGCCTGCCCGTGCCCCCGCAGCTCACGTTACCTTCTCGTGAATCTCCTGAGTTGATTGTGCGTCACAGAATGCAACCGTCGCCAAGTCCTTCAAAATGGGCATCTCCACCGTACAGTCCCTGCCGTCCAGCAGTGCCACGAGGGGCCGGGGGTGCATGGGGCCGTTCATGATTTGAGGGCGAATACCTGCAAGCAGAAGTGCGGCTTTTACATCGGCGGCAGCGGGAAGGTCCCCCCCGGCAGCAGCGGTACCTGCGCATGGTTCCTGTGTCGGGTGAGGGGCAGTGGCACATGGTTTCAGCTTGTACAACAAATTTTGGGGGATGATGGCAATGCAATGCAAAGTTTAGCTTAAGGTCCAGTTTTCTCTCTGGGAGTACAGCTGCGTCTTTTTTCCCCACCTGGAGAGAAAACGCAGTGAGGCTTGCTCTCAGGACAGGGATGGATAACCCCATTTCAGACACCTGGGACTTTACGGCAGTGTATCTCCGCTGTGATGATCCTCACCGACACAGGCCCCATTTCAAGCAAACCACCTAAGCCAGAGCTGCCGGCCTCTTCAACTGTTTTATTTAGCATCTTAGGAATGAAACCCAAGCCAGCAGTATTTTTTTCCCCTGTCTGCCGGAGGATCGGGATTTTGTTCCGCAGACGTACACTGGCACTTGGTCTGTTTTTTTAAGGAATGACCATTTTGACCACCTTGGAGAGACAAGTCTGAACAGACATCCACTAAAAAAAAAAAAAAAGGATTACCAGAAAAGCACAGAAAGAGCAGGACATCAAAGACCTCTTTAGCATACAAGCATATATTGTTACCGGTTACCAAAAGGCTTCAAGGTGGGAATGGCGAAGCGAAGCTTACTTTGTAAAACCAAACCCGGTCTATCCCTGCATCCCTCAGGATGCTCTGGGATGTGTGGCTGGAGCCAGCGTGAAGGACCAGCATATATGGGATGAAATGGCTACGGACCCTGCTCCACCGCAGCAGTGAGCACACTCGCGCCAGCGGAGGACACCGTTCTTCCCACGTTTACACACACCTCTCCATGGGCTGCTCCCTTGAAAATATGTGTATTCAGGGGTCTGTTCAGCTGTGCTGCTTTTTTCTCATTTCACAACAACATGTTCTGCAGGCGGAGGTGAGGAAAGGAACGATCACCACCAAGGGCCACAGAAGCCTGATTTTTATATCCTATTTATTGCTCTGCTGGGGATTAACTGGTTCATTTTTGGACAAGTCACTTAAAAATTTCTACGCCTCCATTTACCACTCAGTAAGGCCATTTATTACATTAGGACTGTACAAAATACCTAGGCTATCTTTTTCGGCTACCCAGGTGGTTTCTGGGGAAAGCATAGGTGGGGGGAGCGGGTGCTCTGGGCACAAAGCGATGTTTTATTTCTGCTGCCGCACCACGAGATGGCCAGACCTGGAGGGTTTGGGTTCAAACCCCCACACAAGCAGCCCCAGCAAAGTCCTTACCAAACCCCCTCCTTCTGCCCAAGAACCTTCCAGGGCTACCAGCCAACATCTGACTTGCTTTTAAGCACAGCAGTTGTGCGATCCTTTCATTGAGGGGACACGTTAAATGCCTTCACTACTTCTGGATCAGAGCATTTTCCCCTGCCACACTACGTCACAGGTATCACGACTTACTCACAGTGAAACTGCAGATGGTGAGCTGGACAAGCACGGGGCTTGGCTGAGGGAAGTCCATGGAGTTGTTTTGGGGTATTTTGAGGGGGTCAAACATCTCACATGGTATTACAGGACAAATGCTACTGTCTGTGCCAGTGTTTGAGTAAGTCAGACTAAAGCCAAGAGCAGGAGGCTCCTTCGCTGGCCCTCAGCTGCAGGGCTGGGTACCGGTCCAGCCCTCTGGACTGCGGTCAACACCAGGAAACATGTCACTGCAGCCCCACGTGCCAGAAAAACAACAACAAGGGAAAGAAACTAATGAGAAGAGCAACACACTTCATTTCTTTTTTGTTGTTGTTAAGGGAAAATTAAATGTGTGCCTTTTTGTCCAGATTGCTGTCGGGTAAAGTATTAGCAAGATCTCCACCAGCTGATGCGCAGGTGACAGACGCGGGCGCTACGGACCAAAGCGATGCCTCCCAGACTGTGCTGGCACCAACAGCATCGCCCCGGGGAGGGACCTACGCTGCTGCGTATGAAACGCGGGATAGCACATAGTTACATTTATTTTACATGGGAAAAAATAACCCCATGGAAACAGGCAGGTTTAATGGAGTGGGTTTAATGGTCCTCCATTCCTATTTTATTGAATCTGCTTTAAGAAATGAAGAACCAACCGACCCAGCAGACCTGACAAGATTTTCAGCATTACACGTGAACTTTTTGGAACAGGTCCTTCTCTTTGTCTTTCCTACTGAGATCTCCATTAGCATGGACTGGAAGTAATACATTATGTTTGCATGCATTTCATCCAGATGGAAGTGCAACTGTGTCAGTAGGCAGGATAGAGCACTGAGACGATTTGGATAACGGAAAGAAGCTTGCCCTAAGCAGATAAGCAAGAATAAAAACATGTACAAATCTCAGAGCGTTTACACAATCCTTATGTGAAGCACTACGCCACAGCTAGATTATTTTCTCAGGTTAACAAGTGAGTGAATTGTAACACTGACTTAAACGCTTACTAATGTGTATGATCTCCAAGGCTTAGAGCATCACCTATCAGCCTCACACGGCAACTGTAAATAAAAAGGAATCTGATGCAGGGATAAGGTGGCCGTGGTGGTCCCAGCCCCAGCAGCCACCATCCCTGTCCCCACACCGCACAGCCATATGCCTCTGTCCGGGGAAGCTGAGCTCAGTGCCCACCAGGGACCAGGACCATCCTCAGGCAGAGCAGCAGGCACACGGAGGCTGGTGGCGGCTTCCTGCAAGCATGGCACATGGAAGACAAAACCACGGGTTACCTGAAACTTTGACATTTAATCCGAGCCCCCAGATAACGGTTTTATTATGCTGCCATTACATAAGCTTCTTTGAAAGTCAAACGAAACACAGCTTTTTTTTTTTTTTTTTGAAACAGCATCTGTGTCTTTGCTCTGGATTAGGGATGTAATTGTGCATGATGACACAGGCTTCTTAGGCATGTCACCCTCGCCCGCACACAAAAGTGCAGTCACCAAGGATGACTGCTGGCTGGAAACTGCGAGGTAGTCAGAGGAATGTCTCTCATTTCTCCTACTTCAATGAGGGAATTTACTTCAGCTTGACAAGGAAAGTTTTGAAGCAAATCAATACGAGATGAATTGCATAATGTATGGAAATTACGTTTTAATAAAAACCATTGGCAGGTTTGCAACTTCAACCACAGTATATTTTCCTCGCCTGCCTCTCTCATTGCCTCTCCACCACCCTGCATCTATTCTTCACCGTCCTGGTTCCTACCTCCTGCAAAAACACATTCAAACCAAAACATTTGGGCTGACAAAACCAAGCCAAACTCAGTCCGCTTTTCTTTTTACCTAAGCTCATACAGCACGTTTGTTCTGCGTGCGACTGCTTCATTAAGAACAAGGTATGCCACGGATCAGAAACTAATTGAACAGCCAGACACTCCCCCGCTACATTCTGATAAAACATCGCAGCCATTAACCCTCTCGCTGTGCCACGCGTTGCAAAACCACCGGGCTCACTCCGCCGAGGGGTACGACACGGTGTAAACCAAACCCATCGCTGCCTCCCTGCGTGCGGGCAGCAGGCAGCAGATGAGCCAGGCTGGGGCAGGCAGGAGGCAGTGGACCAGCTCTCCTTGGCGCTGGGGTGGGATCAGCTCTCCCTCCCAACAGCCTTACAAATTTGATGGCTCCCCCGCCATCTGAAGCTGATTTTTTCCGATAAAGCCCCAGCCGTTCTTGCAAAGTTGTGGTGAGTATTTTTTGATATGTGTTTTTTTTAGGTGTTTTCAGCTGCCCGCGGACCCTCGCCAGCATTGCAGGGAGAGCTTGCTAAGGAGGAGGGAAAGGAGGAATGGTTTATGGAAAACAAAAAAGAAAAAAAAAAGAAAGGTTTTGCAGTCACATTGAGAACTCAAACTCCACCCCGGCTCACAGGCAGCGCCGCTTGTTGCACGCAGCCCCGCGTATAAAGTGCTTTTGTTTCATTTTTAATACACAAAGCCTGCTTGTCCTCTCCTGCCGCTCCTCCCCTTTGCCACCCACTTGTATCCGATCCCAATGGCACCCCTGCCAAGAGAATTAGGGAGTGCTCCCTGCTAAATGGCAGCCTTTGTGTGACCGCAAGACAACTGGTACTATCTCACAGAAACAAAAGCAGAAGCCATTTCCCTAATTCTTATTAATCTCACTTGCCTACGCCACGCAGCATTTAAAAAAAAAAAAAAAAAGGCTTTAAACATGTTCACTTGCAGTATATAAAAGTGCATCAAGAAGCAATCCTGACACTCGCCTGAATTACCCGTTCACAACAAAGTAGCTACAGTTTTACAGTCAACTACACACTTTATTAAACAAACAGAAAAGAAACAGGAAATTTCCCCTTGCCTGGAAAATGTTGCCTCCACATTCTTCTTCTTATTAAAAACCACACATGGCAGTGGAGGAGGAGGGAGGGAAGAGAAGGGGGGGGAACCCACACACGATAAAATACTACCACTTTTCAGTGCGTTGCCTCTCCTTTCGTCTACGAGGGGGTATCTTCAAACAAGCAATCCCGCGGCCCACAGCTGCAACATCTCAAGACAAATGTCTCTTTGAACACGGAGGGAACAGAAAAGGCTTTTGTCCTGAGCCACAGAAGAATAGTCTGAAATTGCGAGAAGAGTTACAGTCACCTCTGCGCGGCTCCCAACTCTTCAGAGCACTCCCTCCAGACTTTGCTGAAGCTTTTAACTAATCGTAGTTCTTTCCCAGCCCTTGAATAAAATCATGTGAGTGCCAGCCAAAAAATCTTATGCTATGCACACTAAAGGGTTTGTATATGTCACAGTTGCTTTTTCCCCCTTCCACTCCCCTCCTCCTATTGACTTGCACATACGGCGGTTTTTTTCGAGTTGTCTCAAATGGATTTAATCTGTGCCACGCCGCGTTTTATGTTTGTTTGGGTTTTTTTGTGTGTGGGTTTTTTTTTTTTAAACTTAAAAATGAAACATGCCTTTCCATGCGGAGTATATTGAACGAGGCTCCAGAAACAGGCTGATAGCCTTTAGCACCAGCAGCGGCATCACAAAAACAAACACAAAGCACTGGGGGAAAGCAAGGCTGCACTGATCTCATCTAGCACCCAGAAACGAAGGGCCAAATTCTTTCTTCATGTGTAAATCGACTGGTTTTCAGCATCAGAAATGACACTCACTGGTCGGAAGGATTCACATCTTCTTGGAGACGCCCATCTCCTGGTCCTGCCTGGTTTGTCTCAAATAGGTAAAAGCAGTCCCGAATCATCGTCATCCCAATCCCACACTCCCGCAGAGCTCCAGGAAGTGCCGCTGTGGGACACGGCGAAGGAGGGCAGGTCGTACCTGCGCAATGCCCTGTCTCCAGAGTATGCGACAGCTCACAGCTTGGAGCAGCTGGTTTTTTCTCTTTCCAGTCACCATCCTCTTTGCCAGCGGCAGCAACAGCTAGAGACAATCTTCATCCAAGAAAGAAGAAAAAAAAGCTGCATCTCACTCCCATTTAATACTGTTAGCGCTGCATTTGTCATTCCCTGGCTACAGAGTGGTGCAAGTTAGTTAACAGAGGGCTCTAGGTGGCCTTTGTGCAAACTATGTTGGATCCATCAAACTGACTTTCAGCCATGGAAGCCAAAACTGAACCAGTGCACTGCCGCTGCACCAGCGGTACTGGCTACAATGCTTTACCCGGGAGAAATGCAGTACATGGGGAATCTGCCAGCAACAAGGCTAGCCTGTGCGTTTCTCCATCACCATTTTATCACCATCCTGCTCGTTCAAACAGCATCGTCCCTCCCCTCTGCAGACTGGGGGGTCTGAACCACCCAGAGCCGGCCCAAGGGAAACACCCAGGAGAAACAGGCAGAAATTCATTGGCACACGCAGCCCTCTAACAGACAAGGGTCCTGCTGACCCTGGCAGATACTTCTGGATGCTCAGGAGAGTCCTGGAATCGGAGGATGGGGTCAGGAGCAAGGAGAACAAAGGTTTATTACCTGAAGCTGGTACTGACTTGTAACGTAAATATCAAAAGACCTGTCAGCCTCCCTAAAATCCAGTCTCCGAGTACAAGACAAGGGGATTTAGGCACATCTTTCTCACAAACTTACATTGCCATTGCTTGAGTATTTCAAATTTTCCACAGATTTACTGTCCCAGCCATCACCCCTGTGTTACAAGCTGGAAAGCTAGGGTCCTGCAGTGCCTTTCCGAGGTGCCTCAGGGGTCCCCACGCCCTGGTGGCCCTGGGCCACCCTCTCCATGGGCAGGAAACCAGTACCGATCCTGCTTCAGGGCTGCACAGAGGGGAAACCTCTGGGAAGGCACCTCTGTGGGTCACAGACAGCACGTGGGGTGGTGGTTGCAAACTTCAGCAGTATCACTTGCAAGCAGAAAGGCGTAAGAGAGTTGCGAAGGTGCCATCAAACAAGTGCTGAAGGAAGGTTTCTGTGAGGATGGGGATGTTTTTGGAAAGAACTGCAGATGCTGCAGGACCAAGAGGACCACCCTCCTCTACCACAGCGTACTCACAAGTGATGCTCTTCCTTTCATTTAACTTCTCCTGTTAATAAATGCTTCTCATAATAAATGCATATGAAAAAATGAAATACAGAGAGTTTTTATCTTGCAGTCAGGGGAAAACAGATATTTACTGTTATTTCTAACTGTAAATACTCTGGAGGCAGTTGGTACTGCACAGACAGAAGCCACACAAATACACAGCCAGTTTAGAAAGTGACATCAAATCTCTTTTTTATAAATAATTGTGGTGTGTTTTTTTTTTTTTTTTTTTTTTTTTAAAAGCAAAGCAAAGCATCTTTGAGACTGCCAGGATCCTACTGGGAAAAGACTGGGAAATTTTTTCGTTCAGAACTGATGTCCGCAACACAGCTGGAGCTGATGGGCTCCATGCTTGCAGCCAGGGCTGCCACGGGGAAGGGGGACGATGGCAAAGCAGAGGTGACTTCCAGCCTGCTGGGAAAACCCACAGGTCCATGGCAGTCCCCGCCAGTGCGGGAAATTACACTTCAGAGAAACACCCGAGCTCCAGAAAGATGAGCAAGGAGGCAGCAAGGCCCATCCTCCCCTGTGAGGGGCAGGGTCCTTGCTGGAAAGGACAAAACTCATACCTGCTATTAGGAAGAGCCTGTGCAAACCCCTGACCTCTCCAGAATATTTCCTCCCATCAGCACCTAGGAGCTGGCTTTTTGCCAGTTCCCTTTTTAGGTAACTTTTCAGGGCTTCCTTTAAGAATGTATTTTTAAAAATTCATGGGAAATTCCCATATAAAACAATATCCTCATTAGCTGATACGAACACCGTGATTACAGTCCCCAGCTGAACTACAGAAGCAGACAGCAACCACAAAGAAAGGCTCAGTAAAAATACAAGGAGTATATATACACGGTATTTTCTTACTCTTATTTTAATTCCTGTAGACACACACTAGAAACAGATACACCTCTTCACCTCCTTTTGCATACCCCCCTTAAAGCACCGAGATACGCATAACCCGCTGCCGGGGATGCAGTCTTGGGGCAGGAAAGCCAAGCACAAGCTTTGCAAAACTCTGGAGCACTATTCTTCTACGAAATAATCTCTGGACTGAACTATATCTCATCCAGGAGCACTCTAGATACAGCCACAAGTACATAAACTGCTGTAACACAATAAAAAAGTGATGGAATAGTAATATGTAGCCTCTGCTGTATACCTGCCATATCAAATCGTCGGTGTTTTGGTTATTCCCAGGCTGCCAGGTGGGTAAATCTGTGTCTACGAACACCAACCTGTGACTTTCTGCCCCAGCTCACACATGGATTAACAGGAGTGACTTCAAGGGGAGCTAAGCAAGGTCTTAGGGTGAAACTCCTAATGACCATGCAAGGCGACGGGAGACAGGAGGTGCCCGAGGGATGCGCTGGCCCCAAGGGCTGGCCAGGGAGCCCAAGAAGCAGGAGTGCGGAGCAGGGGATGGACGGATGGGATGGCAAGTCCAGGGATACCGTGGGAGCTGCCAGGGCACGTGAGAGAGATGGCAGAGCAGATGCGAGAGGCCATAGGGGGTCGTGAGGGATGCTACCAAGAAGGCTAAAAGATCCACCTGGGAGAAAAACTGCTTGCTCAGAGGAGCTCAGTTTCTTGTATTCTCTTTTTTTTGAGAGAGGGATGGGAAAAAAAGGGGGAAAACCCAGTTAGGGTTTGTGTTGTGGTTATGATTCAGACACCATATGGATTCTCAAATGGTCCCACCACCCAGTGCTGAGCTTTGTAGCTCCTATTAAAAACAATTTGGAGAAGGTAGCAAAAAACCCAATAAATTCTCCTTGAACATGCTCCATTACCAAGCCCAGTGCTGAAAACAAATTGTATTTGTAGTGCTTAGCGGATGGCTTGCTTGATATTATCCAGAAACCTGAGAAAATGCTTTCTCTCCAGTGCTGCCACTTCAGCTGCAGTATATATTCTTTACGTTTCATATGCATGACGTTCACCTCTGAGACACACATTCCAGCCATACGGCATTACGCAGGAGGGATGAAATCCCACGCCAGCTCTCCTTTGGGTCCCTCCCTATCCTCTTTATCCATTTATCTCTTCCCAAATGGAAACAAACTTCAGCAGTAAAAAACAAATGAGCTGTACCAGGAAATGGACAGCTTTCATTGTTTTTTTTTTTCTTAAAAACATAACATAAATAAAACCAAGGAGAATGATGCTGATGCTTTACAAGAGGGCACAGGGGAGAGCTGCTAAGATTAGCCATCTGAGCAGGAGGCTGCTCGGACTTCAAATCACCCAGAGGGATTCAGAGGCTGTAAACACGTTTTTGAAGATGAGATGTAAAAATCAAGGCTAAAGATGAGCCTGCCGACTGGCAGCAACAGCCCTGGCAAGGGGACAGCCTGAAAGGCCGCTGAAAGGCCTGAGACCACCACGAGACCACCAGCAGGGCTGCCGACAACGTATCAGCATTGTGGCATGCGAACTTGGTTTTATCACACAGACAGACAACTGACAGCCCTATGGTTTAGACTGGAAATTTCCCTCCAATGAAAAAATAAAGGTGATCCATCAAAGCAAGCACTTGGATTCAGCTTTTGGGAAGCGAGGGGTTCAATCACACTAGCTGTGTCCATATGCCACTGGCACCTTTTAAACTTGCGTTTGCACATTGATAATGGGTGATTCTGACTGGAAAACAAAGAAAACACCACATTGTGAGATACTTGTAAGAATTAAACGATGCTGGCGTTAACCACTGACATTAATCCCTCCCATTATGCTGGAGAGAAAGTGCTATCAATCCTGTAAGCAAGATATACATTGGGCTTTCTATACGCTGCTCTGCTTTGCTGCTGGCATTTCTGAGATCTGCTGGAGGTTTTCTGTAGATCCCAGAGGAGGGTCGAGAAGGCGTTGGAGGAGTTTCTGTGCTGGGGAGGACAGCAGTTGCCATTCACTGTTGGCTTATAGTGTTCCCTGTATGGTGATGCTCCTACAGCACAGATAGATGAGCAAGCTGGAGAGATGGGACCGCTTTGCCGGGGTGGGAGCCTGGGCAGCCTTTGGGGAGATAAAACCTCCTCTCCACGTCCGCCTGTAGCTGTTGTTATCTCAAGTCATTCGTTTGCAGCAAGAAGGGAAAACAACCCACCGAGGATCCAGCCCAGGCTTTACCTAACGCTCTTTCCACGAGGGCAACGTGGGAGCCTTCAGCGAGAGCCCAGCTTGACTTGAAGAGCCTCCCCAAAGCAACCTTTGGCCAAGTGCAAAGTGCTAAAAAGGGCTGGCAGCTGCCTCGGTTCCTCCTGCAAATGCCACAGTGCATCGAGAGCCGTGACAACCCAGGGAGCACCGAAGCCCTGGCCTGGGGCGAGGGATGGTTTCAATCCTTTAAATCCACCTGGACATCTCCAGCGTCTTCCATCAAAGTGATAAAAGGCGCACAACCTTCAAGCCACAGGCAGTGAGTGACGCTGTTTGCAGCGACATGCACCAGTGAAAGAAGCACGTGGGTTGTCCCTGAGCCCTATGAGCCACACTGTGTGTACTCCTCGGGGCTCTTCCGCAGCTTGAATGACGCTTGCTAGCTACTAAAGGAAAAAAGATGGTGAGCTCACTCCAAAACCTGCAGGTCTTGCCAAGGCCTTGTCGCTTGTAAGACCTATTAAAATAGCTCCTGGGCACTTGCCAAGCACACAAGCCCAGCTGGAACCGTCTGTTCAGTGACCCTGTTGCAAGGTCATCCCTTCTGGAGACCGAAACAGCCACTTTTTGACCTATGAATGTGAAACGTTTCTGCTGAGGGCAATGGACATTTGATAACTTTCTCCCTTCCTATTGCTGCTCCTGGCTGAGCCCCTGCTCTCAGATCCCCACCCCTCTTCCACAGCAAAGATCAAATGAAGGAAACCTTGGCATGGAGAGGAAGCCCAACCACTGCCGCGTTTCTAGCTTTTCTGCAATACGTTCACAGCCCATACAAGGCTCCTGCTTTTGTTGTCCTAGTTTCTTCCTTCACTTTTTTTTCCATTTCTTTCCCTGTCTCAGTCTGTACCTGGAGCCCCCCTGTGCTCTCCCATCGCTCTCTGAGGAATTTGAGGCCAATTCTGCTTAGTGCAGAAAGGATGGTAAAATGGAAATATATGAGCAAGGGAATAACTCTGGGAGGTGCTGAATGCCTGCAAATCCCACTCATTTCCCTAAGATAAACACCTTCACTTCCCTGTAGCACAGGATCATAACTAAGCGAGAAAAAAACCTAAATACTAACATTCGAAAGCACTTAACTACAACCTACTTGCTATTAAAGTTGATTTACTTTTACAACGAATGCTTTACAAGTGTATCATAGGATTTTTCACAGTTACACTGAAAAAAAAAAGGGCATACATTGAATTCCTGTTGACATTTAAAGCAGCCCAGAACCATAAAAACACAGCAAACAAAACTTTGCGCTCAGCAGCGACCACCCAAACCCACCTGCTCTCTGAGGCTTAGCAAA
The DNA here is from genome assembly GCA_013401275.1 of Pandion haliaetus. Lineage (NCBI taxonomy): Eukaryota > Metazoa > Chordata > Aves > Accipitriformes > Pandionidae > Pandion > Pandion haliaetus. Next base: position 43,610 of record VYZV01024499.1, read on the forward strand.
CAAAATTTGCACTCTGGTACTTCTGTAGCCCTGACTGTGGCCCCAGTCTGGGCGGGAGGTCCTCCCCCAGCGTGCTCCTTGAAGGCTGGGTGCCCATCCCCGAGCTCCCCAGCTCCTGGTGCTTCTCTCACCCACCGAAGTCATGGAGGCCACCAGGAAATCCACCATGGTGGAGGACAATCCTCAAGCGCATACTTCAGCTGAGCACGTATTTCAGTGCGTGCTGTCCTTAACAGAAATGCTTTCTGGACGGGGCTGATGTCCCCTCAAGTCGCACTACAGATTGTTTGCCAGGCAAAAAGGTGCACTGTCATGGGAGATAAAGATGATTGCACCATACAGCACGGGAAAGATGTACATGAGAACTGATTTTATCCTTCGGAGGAACAGTTTGCAGAGGGAGGCTGTTTGCCTTGTGGGTATTCCCAGCTCTGGAGAGTAAGCAAAGCAGCTCATCTAGGAGCATTGTCCCATGGACACCCCAGACCAGCAACTCTGCCTGCAGCCCAGCCGCTCTGCATGGGCACAGCCTTGCAGGCAACAGCAGCACTGAGGGAACAACCAGCCTGCTCTGGCCTTCCCCTTGAGTTAGACTTTCTGAATCTTACAGAACCTAAATATTTTCTGGATTTTTTTTACTATGTATTGGAAAAGACTAGTTCTACCTTGGGCAGGATTACTGGTCATGACTGCATTAAGAAGACAGAGTTCTATGTGTAATGTCCTAGGAAAAGTATTGAAAAGAAACTCACTCCTCCTTCGACCCATGTTCCTTAACTAATATATTTTATTATTTTTAATATTGTTGTCAAGCTGTCTCCCCAGATGCATCAGTAAAATGAAGAAGGATCCCACACTGTGCTTGCAGCCACCTTCCCAGAGGAGCATGCTCTGCTGGAGAGTTCACCAGGAACAGGGTGACGTGGGGCCCAGCAGCATCTCCCACCCCGACATCTTCTCTCTGAGGCACCTGCAAGGCTGCTCACTCAGCTGGAAAAAAACCCCCAACCCATAACTTCCCCCCAAGAAACCTCAATCTCTTTATCCAACTTTTCTAAAAAAAAGATTTTAGAGATGCCACACAATACAGCCCTTTTTAGCTATTTGTGCCCTTGAGCCATGCATTAATACAGCTGAGGCTAAGCTGGATTGAGGGAATTTTAAATTGGTGTATTCTTCTACGTAGAAGGCTATCAGAAAAAAAAATTTTAAAAAAAGCACTCCAAAAAGAAAAAAGGAAACACTCCACAAAAAACTGGCTTATAAGCTGAAGATTTCATGAGGTCAGGGTGAATGTACAAAACCTCTCACTGGAAATGTTATTAATAATAGCATTTTATCTCCTGTAACATAGAAAGTACACGGATTAATAACAATACACTGAAAAATAACAAACTCCCAAATCTCAGAATATTGTCATTTAATCACCTTTTTTTTAGACTGAGGGAAAAAATGTGGTGGTCAGGGCAGAGATCTCTGTATTTTAAGCTCACCCTTTTAAAACCTGACTTTTCACCTTTGCAGAGCCTTACTAGCTGCTCACTAATAGTTACTGTATGCTGAGAGCATCCTGAAGTTGCAAAAGGGCACTGTAGGTATTTCAGAAACAAGTAACAGCGTGACCATACACTTACGAAGATTTCTCAGGTGCACAAAAGAACACGGTTTTAAGACTGCATGTAGAAATTTTGACTCCATGTATACAGAAGTCAGGTTTCTACTAGTAAACTTAAAAGTCAGAAAAAAGTCTTTTGTAATTCAGGGGTATTAAATCTTTCTTAAAATGTCCCAATCAAATTAAAGCAAATGTGATATTTTTTGGAAGTTGCTTTTAAATTCAGCTCTTTCAAATATCCTTTAAACCTTTTGAAAATTAAATGAATTTTATTTTGAATGTAATGTGCAATTGTGGAGATCTGAAGAAAAGCATGTGGTCCCAAAAGCACGTGTGTTTTTCTAACTATACAAGTTGGTCTAATAAAAGATATTATCTCTCCCTGCAAACCTTGCCTAGCTTCAGTTTTGCTGGCTGAATAAAGATAATAGAAAAAGTTTAATGATTAACTTTCACACTCTCTATTTTCCCCCTTTATCAGGCTTTTCCTGGCTGCTAGCATTCCTGCCTTGGTGCAAAACACAGGCTGCAGGTCTGGGCGCTCCATGCACCCACCTGTGGGCAGTACGAGGACCTCAGCCCCAGCCTCCACACACCTCCTCCGGATACATCACCACCTCGACAGCTTCTGGACCTGAACGAGGCCGTAACAACCCAAAACTCTTCGAAAAAGATCTCAAATAATGTTGGAGACATGATTTGTTTTGCTACAGTGGAAGGAAGCTCCCAGTAAGAACTGGGGCAGAAGCTGCAGTGCCTCCAGCCACCCCACCTCACCTCCCTGGTCCTCTCAAGGCTTTCAGAGGCTGTGACAAACCCCTCCAAAGTTTTCCAGCTGGGCTATTCTAGGACCCTGGATGAGCAACATACACCAGGAACAGGCGAGAACATGCTGAACATTTTTTCTCATCCCTGACCCTAAAAACATCCTCCTTTGATTAGTGATAATCCACAGCCACACATTTCACGTCTTAAATTAAGACAGTGGACCAAGCAATACCTACTAAACACTATCACTAACTTTGATACCAAAAGTACCTATTCACCCTGGGACACTGCGTCTGTCAGCACGAGTGATGAGCACCCCATCGAGGGTTTCTGCATGGGTTTTTTCTACGTGCCCAGGGTGGGCTTGAGCCACGGCTAGGTAAAACTCTCATCGTTTTGCAAATCCTACCCTTGTAGCTGCTTCATCTCCACCTCTCCCACACCAGCTGGAGGGCACTCAGCCCAGTCAGCCGCATGCAAGCGCCTTCTGGTTTATGGAAACCACACTCAATGTCCAAATATTGCACAGTTCCTCGAATAATACAGCTTATAACCTCCTTAATTTATCATCAGTGTTTAAAATAGTAACACTAACCCTCACAAGTAATGATAGATGAAAAATTTATCTTAAAAAGGAGCTATTTAAACTATGATAATCTCAAAAGATCTTTGCTAATCTGCTACATCTTTGAGCAAAAGAAATACACACTCCCTGAGTTTCGTAATAAAACAAAAATGAACACTGGCAGAGCAAGCAAAATCATCTATAAATACAAATCAACCTTTTCTCCTTGCGAGCCAGAGTAGCCCAAGGGATAACGGCACGATCATGCTTCAGATGTATTTATGCAGCACATTTCATCTTCATTAATCTAGATAACACACTGGCAGATTCTTATTTTTCGATTCCAAGAACGACGAGCTATTCCTGTGCTGCAGCAGTTCAACACCCACCTCTCCCCCAAGCACACGGGGCCCCATGGAGGTCTCTGACCACCAGCCTGGAGCACCGTGAGTGCTCCTTCCTACCCTCCCATTGCATTGGGAAGGGGCCGCAGTGCTGCAGCCCCGGCTTGTCCCAGCTCCAGGCTGCATCCCAGCAGCCCCCGAAGTTCACCACACTCACTTGAGTGACACTGAGTGTTCATGAGCTGACATTTTGGTCAATAATCTTCATATTTAAGGTGTTTTATTTTCTTGTGCATGCAAAGGATAGCTACACTGCAACTCCCGCGGCTACTGGGAGGCATTTCCTACAGACATCCTCAGCACATTAGGAGACAAATAAAATCCAAACTGTAGAGAAACTGACTGCTCTTGAAACCATGTTAAACCATAATGGGCTGAAAATACCTTCATCTTTATGTCTCTTCACTATCACAGAGAGGAAAGTCAGTGCTGAGGTAGGTAAGCAGAAGTGATAGGTTTATCTAATAACGTATACTGAAGATAGTGAAAAATATTTCAAATTTGCCTACAGTTATAAAACTGTAAATCACACTGAACGATATCACTGCAGTAAGCCGTTTTCCTGTAATGGTTTTCTATATTTTATCGGTTCAATAAAACCCATCACCTATCAACCTAAGAGCTGTAGTTATATACCCTATGGTTATCCTCAATTAACTGATTTTTTTTAGTTTTAAAATTATGCCACAAACCCAGCAGAAGAGTGAGGTATGGCAAAATGAACTAATCAGATTTCACTTCTTTCTTGGGAATGGGGGGGAGGGGGGGGGAAGGGAGAGCCTTACATGGAAGTTTCAGAAAAGTTGACAAAGTTTCCTGCCTTGCAATAGAAAACAGTTGGCAAAGGTGCATGTTGATGCATCATACCCCTATCTACACTATTATACACTTGGTTACATCCTACAGATTACAAAACATATCAAATGAGTGCACTGAGAAAACTCCGTGGGATCTTGAAAAAGAAGGCTCCTGCAGCAACAATGATCTTACATAGTGCCTGTGTCCTAGGGGATCCCAAAGCCCCTCACACATTAGCTGCCACTGACGTGAAAACACCCGCTGGCTGTAATCAAGAGGTACAGGCTACGTGGCAAAGAGGTGAAGTAAGACACAGTACACATCAAGAAACCCAGCTAAACAAGCATTTTACAATTTCACACACAAATATGTCTGTGTTTTCATGGTTCATTCCACAGATACCCAAGAGGTAAACTGTACAGTACTCAGTGTAATCTAGTCCTCTAATTAATAGCTTTGATAGTACTCAGAAAAACCCAATACTGTGAAAAAAATCTGTAACACATGGCCAGCTGGCTTTCTTAAGAATACTTAAGAATACAGAAGTGGCTTCGTAATTACCCCCAAACCCCTTTCCATTTAGCGGCATTACTTTCAGCAAGAGTTTTCCCAAACGTCTGTTTCTCAGCACAACAAATGGGTCACCTTCCTTGACCTGTTGTCCTCCCTCTGCAAGCAGACAAATTCTGTGCCCATTTGTTTCCCTGGAATCCTATTCCTTCAGAAGGAAAAGGAAGGTGATTCTTCTGCAGAAACTTGTGAGAAGTTGCTCTCAACAGGGAGATCACCTACAAGACGACACACAGATCTCAGTCACTGGGTTTGGAAATGATTTCCCGAGTTTTCTAAAACAAGCTATTTTGTTGCTCCTTAGAAGAAGCAGATCTTGAGAGAGGTGCACTGAAGCAGATCCCTCTCAATACCTTGTTCAAGGTCTAACCAACTGACTTTGATGGGTTTCAAGATACTTCTTTTTGATTTGTATTTAATGCAAGGGTCATAACGCTTGAAGGACTCCTCTTCAAGCTCTCATCGAATGAGCATGATGGATCTTCTGTACCAAATGCAGCCATGCTGCTGTGCTCTCCGGGGGCCCTGCAGGAAGCGTTGGAAAGGACGTTGAACAGACACCCACAACAGAAACATCTCACCCTCTTCTGCCTCCTTACTTCAGCCTGAGCTGGTGAACCATACTTGCTGCCAGCATCAGGTACAGAGCGTGCACCAGGACTCCTCCCTGGCATGTGCCTGGATTCAAGCATTGAGCCGACAGGAGACTGCTTCACTGTTTCTGCCTGTCAGGCACATAAACAAAAAATCAGTTGCTACTTCCTTGCGATTCACATGAGGAGTGCCTGGAGTCAATGGGTTCAGTGTGGGGATCATTCAAACCAGCTGCGGCCAGTGAAAAGAATCCATTCTTCATTCCTGTGACCAGGCTTGCTAGAAAGTAGGGAGCAACTGTTCCACCCAAAATAGTTTTGGTCTGAGCACAAGAGAAGCTATTGGCAACAACAACGCTGACAGAAAGAATGTCTTCGCATCAGGCTCAGATGCCTTGCAAATGTATTTTGTATCCTTTACCCCAAAAGACTACATCCTTTAACTGGCCCTGGCAGATTGCTGAGTGTCTTTATTTTGGCTAGTAGAGAGCTCACTTCCACACAGGACCTATCTAGGATGGAAAACAGATCTATTGGGGTGGAGAGCCCAACCCCAGCTGAACACTGGGCCACTGTGGCCCTCCACAGTGAAGCCAAGTTGTGCAGCAGTCCTGGGCAAAGGGTGCAAATGGGGCAGCTCCTCACCTTTACCCAGAGCTACAAGGCCAGGCAGGGGTGCGGGGGTATTCCCAAGCTGGCTACACAGTGCAGTCCCGAGACGGTGTGTCCATCTGCTGGGTATGCTCTCCTGCCCCAGCTTCCCAGGCCACTCCGGACGGATGGTGAAGAGCAGGCTCTGGGCAAATCCTCCTCCATGTTGCATGCTCCCATCAGCGTCCCTCCATGCACCCAGTTTTACCAGCTCAAGGACCATAGTATTGCAACAAGTGCTGCTTTTCTCAAAGAGCTCTAAACCGCCACAGCGAGCAGGTGTGAATGCCTAGGTCTTTGCTGTTTATTTTTAACCTACAATGGATTTGAAAAGCAGAAGGTGCTGCTGTTGCTAGGGTCGCAAAGGTAGAGTAGCAGACACAAAGAGTTCCCTCTGGGTGAGCGACCAGGCCTGATCTGAGCGTTTCCTCTGGGTTGACTGGCAAGAGCAACTAATCCTGACACAGTGCATATGTTCCAAATTTTGTGTACTTCAGAAACGAAATGAGAAAAAAAGTTATTGTGCTTCGCTGTGAAATATCAAAAGCACTGAACTGTGATGCATTAACATGGCATTGTCTTCAGGACTCTTGCCCAACTCAAGACTAACAAGAGGAGCTGGCACACAGACAAGAAGTGCACATATTCTTTCCTCACACACCCAGGTACTTTTGCATGGCACAATAACACATGCGACTATGTCTCCATCCTCTTCATGCAGTTATCAGTGCAGCATAAAGTAAGGACAATGCCCGTTAACAAAAGATACGAGAGAGGATAACCACTAAGATAAAAAAGATTTGCATTTATTAATATCACAATATAAAGGAAATGATAAACCCCTGCAAATCGAGTTTCTAATTTGGTCTTAATCTCACTGGGTGTAGCTGCGCCAGTGTTGGCTGCCTCTCCGTCTCAGTCCCAGTCTCCTTTCCATTGGTCAGGACAAGCCTTTTCCCAAATCACAACAGCTGGCTGGAGCAACCCTCCACCTCCTCTTTCTCGCTGCAACTTTCCCTTAGAGTATGATGACTTTTAAATCCTTTCAGGCTCAAAGCCCAGTAAGCAGTAAAGCCCAGCACAAAGTGGTATTTATTTCTTGTAACTACTTTTTTTCATATAAGAACCTAATAGAAAAATAACCTCAACGGTATTTGTCATAGCCAGAGGTGGATTTGAAGCTCTGATGAAGCGAATGTGCTGCACACGGCAGTGCTTGGTGCAGCACGCCTGCTTCTTAACAGAGTTAAAGGAAAAGCCTGCCCTAAGCCAAAGCTCCTATCTTCCTTCAGCTAGTAACAAGGGTCTTAAAATCTTTTGGGGAGCTGGAAACTTTTGTAGGGACAAAGAACTCAAATGAACAGCTACAATGGCTGCAGAGTGGTTTCCTTAATCAGAAAGTTGGCTGCATTGGTAAGGAGGAAAACAATATTACAGGCAGCCAAGGCAAAGAGCAAGTAAAAACTGTAGCACATGCAGCTCTGGAGGAAACTGAAACAGGCTCTTATTAGCCCCCCAGATCCTCCAAACCCACTTGTAATTATTAGGCTGAAAATCAAGCATGGTCCTGCTGCTGAATCAGAGCAGTACAAATTGTGAATATGACTTGGCCTTAATTAATACATTTTGACAAGGCACAAAACACTCCCCAGGCGATTTAAGACACCGTGAAAAATCAAGGAAGTGACAGGTTTTGACCTCAAGATGTCAAATACAGAACTGTTGTCTAGTTTTGATGAGCTGTCACTCCATCGCCCGGACATCCCTACTGCAGCTAAGCATTTCACGTCACGGGCTGCAACCACACAATGTGGTCCACGAGGCTACTGGCATGTCCTCAGAGCATCAGTCAACCCAGCTTCAACAGCGTTGGAGAATCCCTGTCAACACAGCAGTGGTGGTGGTCTTCTCAGTCCTCTGCCCTGCTCTGGCAGTTGGCGATGGGCAATGGGAGAGTACAGAGACATCCAGCGCTGTATGACCAACTGTAAGGAAGCCTGAGAAACCCACACCTCGCTGCTCGCTTGCTGACCAGGTCTGCCTGGCTGTCCTCATGGAGACTTGATGTGCTGTTGCAGGAGAACTAGCGAGCTGCGTAGCAAACGGAAAACACTAACCAGGAAGGTTGTGTGCTTTTTTAAACAGCAGACCAGATCCCAGCCTGAAAGCACAACAAAATCCCTAAGTTAGGAAGAGACATTTCAGACTGTGCACATCTCTCAAGCCAGCACAGGGTACATCCCAACAGAGAGACAGGTAACTGCACAGGAAAGTGAAGAAAACTACAGGTAGAGAAAATGCAGCTTTCCCCTGTGTTGGTCGCATGCAGGTCTGTCAATCCAACCAGCACCTGACACCTGCATCAGAAAGAAGCTGAAACCTGTCACACTGAGATGATCGAGCATCCCGCTATGGAAATTCAAACGGCCAGTGCCAAAACGGTGCTCCCAGGGAAGAGGCAGCTGTGCTGTGTGCGCCTGGGGACAGCGGGAAGGCAAAAGGAGAAAACACTTCTTGGCTGCAGCAGAAAACCAACATACTGATGCCTCTTCTAAGCACAAGACTCTGGCCAAGGAGAAACATGGGTCGTGGACCATTTCCAAGGGTGCACTTGAGATGCTCTTACTGTAATGGAACATGAAGCTGCGGCCTCCCAGGGCTGCACACGCTCCTCACCGTGGCGGGCTGCCACCCTGTGTGACTGAGCACAGGGTGTTTGTGTTTTTCTGCTTCAAACCAGCCGCCAGAATGAAATGAAATGCGGGTTCTAACATGAGGAAGTGTGACAGGCAAGGCTGCGGTCTGCAGACAGGTGACTGGAGAGCGATGGCAGCAGGAAGGCTGAGCTTTTGGAGTGTGGCTCCGAAAAGAAAATCTCAGAGGACGCCCTCATGATCCCCTTCCATGCAAGAGATGCAAAAAAATCATCCCAAACTGGACAGGAAGAGGTGCAGCTCCTCAGAGGTGCAGCTCCTCTGCCCTGAACACCTCTGCAGGAGTATGGCCATCACCCCAGGAGACCTGCAAAATTACCTTACAGCTGACACCCAGGAGTTCCATGTGCCTGATACAAAGCAGCAAAGCACAGGTTACGCATTCTGTTTACCAGGAGATTAACCTTAAATGATGTGGAGTGACAACTTGGATCTGGGAATCAATTTTTTTAAAAAAGAATTTTAACTTGCTACTTTGCCAAATTCTGGTTGAAAGTCATTGCTCAGACCCCAAGGGCTCACGACCCACTTACCAAACACATCACTGCTGTATTTGGATGGACTTGAGTCAGAGTATTTCTAACACCATGAAGGGTAGAAGGTAGAGGCAAACAAGCAAAGCATGTAACTACGCCAACTTGAGAGGAGCGTGCGCAGCCCTGGGAGGCTGCAGCTTCATGTTCAATTACAGTAAGAGCATCTCAAGTGCACCCTTGGAAATGGTCCACGACCCATGTTTCTCCTTGGCCAGAGTCTTGTGCTTAGGAGAGAGTGTAGAAAAAATCTGAAACACAAACATTTTGTGAATGTTACCAGCAGCGTTCTTACCAAGCATGGAATACTTTCCTAGAAACTGGCCACCTTTAGGGCACCACCTGTCCTGCTGCAGTATATTGGTTGGCTTACGGTTGCTGATTCCAGTATTTTCTCCTTTCTTCTGCTCTCCTACCTTCTTCCTTCCTTCCCCACTTCCCCAGATGTGTTTGCACTGATGGAAAGCTGCTCCCGCTGCCTGTGCAGGGCAGTTTCCAGCCCTGCCTATGCTCAGTGGTGTGTGCAGCCTGGCTGCTGCCTGGGCTGTCTGGCATTTCTTAGTATGTACTTCTTGTTCAGTACTGCCGTGCTTTGGCTATGTGCCTTATGAATAGATTAAACAAACAAATAGGTAAGAGGCATACTAACTCAGCGTGCCTAATAACTTCCCAGAGTGTGAGTAAAGGAAATTGGAGATTCCCCAGGAAACTGTCCCAGCATGCAGAGTACAGCCAGATTCTCCCCATTACAGGGGGCATCGCAGGGAGGAGTCATGTACTCTTGGCACCTGGTGCAGGCAATCCGTGACTGAACCATAAAACCACCAAAAGCAAGACAGGAATTGCATTGCAAACTGCTTATCTTCTCGAGTCCAGCTGCTACTCTGGAGCCTGCAGGCTCTGGGAGGAGTGCAAGAGGCTTTCTGGAAGGAGTTAAAGCAGCACTCTTCCTTACTGGCATCTGACGCCTCTTCCTTCCTGGAGCAAAAGCAGCACACTGTCCCCCTGGGAGAATGGTGGAACATCTCCTTTGGCTCTCACTAAGTGCTCTGCAACTTCCCGTACCATAAACGGGTTGCATAACACGAATCCGCACTGTGCAAAACCTCTCGAGCAATGAGCCTTGCAGGAGCCAATGTTGTTTCTCCCAGTCCTTCTGTGAGATCTGCTTTCCATATGTCTCTGCCGATGTGCTTGCTTTCTTCATGACTGTGAAAGACCAGTCTCCCTCTCCGCTGATCCTACCCCTCTCCCTGCATCAGCCCGCCTGCCGGCTGCACACGAATGCACATGCATGGGCACCAAATGGTCGGGGTTTGCTTTTCTCAGCACCACTCTTCTCTTCGATGCCACTACTACTAAGGACATAACACTGTGGCTACGCATTGTCTCCAACCTCTGCTCGAGCAGTTCCACCACTGTACTGGGGACAGAAGCCACAGTAGGATGGGACTTCCCTTTGCATTTCCCAGGACAAAGCTCATTTACTACCATGAAGCAACTACCAAGAGAGAAAAATTCAGTTTCAGAACTAAGCAAAACTTCTGAACATCATATTTACTTACCAACTTCCCAAACTCTGTCTCTTCCATGTGCCACCTTAGAAGAACAAGACAATCAAATGGATCTGCTCTGGATTTCTCTTACACACCTCTCACAGCTGCAAATCCTTTACAAGGTGATTTTTACTTTGCAAAGCACCTGTTTTTCACCCCGAGCACTACCTTCCCTCTGACAAATATCTGTTTACAGTCTGGAACTTTATAATATTGAGCCACAATCAAATTCATTATCTCCACACACTCATGTCGTGTCAATATTGCAATTTCCATTTCTCTTTCTCCTCCTCAACTGCTACCACAGTTCTCATTGCCATTAGCTTTCACAAGTGACCTGCTTTGGTTTATTGTAGCCCGTAGTGTCACTAATCTTAAAGTTACCCCACAATATAGAAAGACAGATATGCCAGTTCTGATATTGACTGCCACTTTTGAGGATCTTCTTCGAACCCTTCTGTAAAAAAGCCAGCTCTGCCCTTCCCACCGGACTCCATCCCTCCTTCTCCAGGGAAGAGCCACCGGTCCCTGCCCACTATTCATGCTTTTGTGGTGGACCAGCCAAGTAAGCTCATTCCATGCCTCCTGCTCTGCAGGTCTTACAAATCCAGCTCCACTCCACTGTGCGTCCGACCTCCTGCTGCTGCAGCATGTCCCATCCCCACACCTAGGGTTCTTTTCTCCAGGGCAGCCGGGGACTCTCCCATGACTTCCCACCCACTTCCAGCTAGAAGTCCTCTCCTGCTTCATTCTCAGAGACGTAAGAGCCTCAGGTTTCTTCCCATTCTGCTTCAAAACCTCTAACTCTGAAGCACTTTTTCTGTTTCAGGAGACCTGGTTGCTCTTTCCAGCCACCTTCCAGCTCTCTGTACACTTTCAGGTTTCCACGCTAATGCTCCCCATTTCATGTAGTTCAATCAAGTTTAAAGTCTCAGTTTTTGCTCTTTGCATGGCTACCACTCAACTGTGCCTAGTGAAGCATGTATGGCAACCCAACCAATTATAATGGTCAAAAAGCCACAATAATTTATCAATTATTTTTGTACAGCATCCTCTCTACAGCAAAGCACAGTGGGTCCATCTCTATGAATCATTTTCATTTTCTGAGGGTTTTTTTTTTCTTGAGAGCATCACAGTGAGCTAGTCAGACTAGCTCATTAATAGCATCAGAGGCCAGCCTGACACATCGCAGTTTTAGGCTGGGTAAACCAAAAATGTGGTTAAGTTGCCTAATCAGAATGAGAACAGGAATATTATGATTTAATGTAAAACTGAAATATCAGAAATGAAGAAAACAGAAACGTTCAACCACATGCACAATTAAACCACTTTTAAATGGCAAATGTCCAAACTAAAGCAATAGTTCTTAACACCCAGCCAGTGCTGCACCTCAAAGTCAGGCTGACCATGCAAAACAAACCGAAAACTAGAGTCAACATCAGTGCCGATTGGTACTATATTTAAAAGCAGTTTGAGCTTTAATAATTCAACAGAATTTAATTTGCTGGTAGAAAGAAAGGTGGAATTTTTTTTTTTCCAAAGCATGACGTGGATGGATATCCTATCTCTGTAAGGTACACCCCAATTTGTAGCTAATGCCAGGCATGGGGCCAAACACATGCACACAGACAAAGCCTTGGCATTCTCCACATCAGGCCTACAAGCTGCAGAAACTGAGATCAAGCAAGAAATCCTTTAATAGATTTAACATGCAACATTTGAAACTGAGCAATGTTACCGATATTTATTTTACCCGTAAGCCCTCTATTAGAATTTTGTTTTGGAAATTTTCAGTTGCAAACTTGTTAAGTGTTTGGTGGAATTCTTTTCTATGTGTTGCTTCAGACTGTTAATAACAGCTCCAGTGCTAATGACCTAACTCCTGAATGTACAGAGGAAAAATAGCACTTCATGAAATATTGATACACACGTGGAAATTTGACAATTATCTCCAGAGCTCCTTGGTAAAATCTGAAAGCAAATAAATAGCAAACATTTCCTGTACTCATTAAAATACTGAAAAACAGAGAAAGAAACATAGTCATTATCCATTTGACAAATATAACCTATTATTTTTAATAATGCACAGGCATTCAATGCACAAAATTTACAGCTTCTCTTGCTTAAAGAAACCATTGGTTTTGTAGATCTAATTTTCAGAAACACAATAAAAATAAGTTATGTGGAGCTTGTGGATTTTGCAGGAGAGGGTAATGTAATTCTTCAATTGAAATCAATGGCAAAACTACCATTTTTTAGATGGAAGCACAACTTCTCTCACTGCCATATTTTGCAACCTGCTTGTCCATAAAGAAATTCTTCAAAAATTAGAAATATTAATTTTGTTGGCCTTTCTCATGCAAGCTTCAGAAACAGAAAACTGGAGTAAAAAAGAGCTGACGAGCCAAAGTGTGGGGCTGCTAGTCCACATGATACATCTCTGTATCTTATCACACACCAGCGAGATGATACACAGGCTCGCCTCACTGCTACTCAGGATGCTTTTAGGACGAATGGCAAGTACAGAGAACACTTTCCCCTGCTGAATAAATATGAACCATAAGGGGAAAACTTCCAATGCAGAGCATGACAGGTTGCTCGGCATCGCATTACAGTGCAATCATTGGTGTTATTATAGTAATTCTGGTTTCTGGACCTTTTAGCCCTGACTGCGGATGAAACAGAACCACAACCGCTGCAAACAAGAATGAAATGGAAATTTAAGATTCTTAAGCCAAATGTTTTAGCTGGTAAGATAGCAACCTCCACTCTTATGCAGGTCCTTACTCAACACGAGCAAGAATTCAAAGACAGGGAAAACTTGAGATCAACAGGAATTGCAAGTGCTGGCCAGGTGGGATAACTAAAGCTACATTTCGGCTTTCCTAATTACTTCATTGTCCCAACAGGACAGTCTAGATACTGATAAGCTCTCTGCTGTCCACACTGAATACTCTTTTTTATCTTTCATAATACATACTAATCAACATTCCTTTCATCGACAAAGCGAAAGATACGCACTTGCATGAACTACAGCACTTTTTGAATATTCATTTAAAACTTTATAATAAAGCATTCAGAGGAAGGCAGAGAGCACAGCAAATGACTGCGTGTGACATTTCTATTGCTTTTTTTTTTCACTCTGCGAGTAACAGTGAGAGACTCCAATAAGAGACTGGACCATCGTAAGAAAAGGCTGATAATTTATAGGGTCAGTAAAAGAGTGTGTACAAGGCAGCTTGAAACCGCTCAGGGATTTGCAGTGTTAGAACAAGTGTCAGGAAATGTGTTAGGGTTAAGGAGACCAGCAAGGAAGTCAAGGGGGCATCGTCAGGTTCTTGCAGCCCACCACCCTATGACTCCTGATACGGCTCCTTGGCATGGAGGTAGCCCACCTGGAGATACCACCTTCACATCTGGAAAATACATGCCAAATGTTTCAATGGGACCTCAGTTTTGATCCTCTTTTTCTGACTTTTTTTCATTGAAAGTATATCCTAAATTATTACTTATCATTGTGTTTGCTGTCTAAGCAAAGTCCCATCTGCTTATTTACTTGCCAAATCAGTACGACAACAGAGGAAATAATAAATTGCTTGATAACCAAAACAAGTCACTTCTGGCAAATAATGAAGATTCTGCAGAAGTACTGATCCAAATGGTTAATGACTGATACACTGATTATATTTTTGAGAGTTTTTCTCCCCATTTTCCCATGCATATGTATCTGCGAATATAAATAAAACCTGAGAATGCCACCTTGGCTGTTCATATCAGTATGTACCAAAGATCTCCACCGGCTCCAACCACTCAGGTAAGCTCCCTGGTTTCCTTCTTACAGTGACAACCTGCTTATCTCTCGGATTACAGAGCCTAAGCCACCCTCCTCCTGGGAACTATGACACTTTTGGGAACTGTGGGAAGAGTACTGTACTCTTCTCCCAGCCCCTCCTTGGCTGCCCCTGATGCCATGTGCAAGATGAGGCAAGAGGCCATTTCCCTTGGCCACGCTATGCTTGGTGGTTGAGATGCACCCACAGGGCCTGAGGTGCTCCCGGGAGGGAATGCCGCAGGAGGGAAGGGACCATAAGCCTCCACCACTGATCCTAACGCTGGCAGCGATGGCACTGGCTGTTCAAATGCAGGGCAAAAAATGAAATTTTATGCCTGGCAAATGAGGTTAGGTCAAGGTCTTCCAAACTACCTGAGACCTGGAGCTATCACACTGGGGAAGTGAACTGCAGCAGCCTCGCTGCTGGAAAGCCTTCCACCTGGGAAAAGGCACAGGGTGGCCCCGTGCAGGCAGGGCTAGGGCTGTGTTACGTTGTGCCACGGGACCCACGTTTAAGCCGATTGTTGGCCTCGACACCCTTTGCACTGGAGGAGAGGGTGGAGGAAGGAAAGCCAGGTACTAATCCGCTCCATCTGCTCCGGAGCAGCTAATTGGATTGCGAGTGTAGAAGGCAAGGCCCCCAGACAGCGTGTTGGCGGTCACACCAGCCAGGCACAGGCACTCAGAAACCTCATACTTCGCTCAACAAAGCTGCTCCAGTGTAGAGGGCAAGGGTCCCATCACGCTTCCAAACCACACCTCTGCCCAAATGCTTCCTAAGGACGAACCTGGTTGCACTGAAGCAGGACATGGCTGCCCAGCACCTCTCTAATGGAGAGGTGGAACTATTATTGCCTAGGAAAAACAACATACATGACTCCCTGTGCCAAAGTAACATTTCATCTTTAACAAAACACTAGAAACAGCAGACAGAGGAGATTTAAGTATTAGTTTTCTTTATGAAAAGCCAGTGGAATGCTGTTAATGTCAGGTTTTATTTAGGTGCAAAAGTCAAAAGCTCATCTGCCAGTTGCTATATATAAACCTTACTAATATATGTCCTATGTCTGCAACATTTATTCTAAATCAGTGACTTAATGATTTTCGTCTTCTGCTTTTTAAGGATTCAGCTCAGCACCTACTTTGCTTTTAAAAATAATAGACAATTCAGTTGTGCAGCATTTTCATTAAACTGGTCTGTAGCATAATGCTACAGATAGAAAGACAAGGAGAAGAAATATAAAAAATGTTTAATACAATAATGATCAGAAACCTTTAAAATTTTTTCCCTCTGTGAACACTAAGTTTGTAACTATGGAAACTACTTATGAGAAAGCTAAAAAAATGTCAGCAAATATAGTCAGAGAATGATCTGGATATAGGAAAGTTCAAACAATAATAGAGAACTACAGACACAGGGTAAAAGGAAGTGTAGATTGAAGATGACAACACTTGTGTGTCTGACAACATGTTCTCCTCCGACAGGCCAACTTCATTTTTATTGCCATAGCACTAAAGTCAATGAATTGCAACTGGAATGAGTTTGACACTTTATATTGCTTTTGATAAAACCATTATAAAAAGCGTATTTCAACCTTTTAAAAAAGTATTTTAAAAGGTATTCTCTGCTATCAGTGAATCATGTGCCAAGATAGTCAGTATTTTATCAAGGTAGTTTTCAGCACATCTCTTGCACGCTCTGTTCTTCAGCCATTTACTCTACTAATGTGAGCAGTTCTGATGACTTCAATTTTAAGATCCACAGACGATACACATCCGCACACTCATCTGCCCAACTGAGGTTGGTGAGAATCCTCATGAGCCTTTCAAAGGCTTTCCCAAACTCACTGCAAGTATTTCCAGCTAGTATCATTACCATTTGCATATTAGTGTCTTGCAAACGATGCTGTGGCCATAAGGACAGCAAACATTAGCAAGACACGTCCGCTTATTTTAATCAAGTATTTTTGTATAGAAGTTACAATCCTAGTTAAAATCATTAGTCCATGGTCTTGCCAGTGAATGCAGTGCAGACTTACTTTACCTGAAGTAACACACTAGCTGGGAATGGCTCCAAGGAGTTGCTATGGTCTGTCAGGTCAATGTGCAAATTAAATCAGATTTATCCAGTACACAGAGCTTCCTTTGGTGGTGTTTTAATCTGGATTGTTAATTGAGCTGCCTTACAGGTACACATTGTGATTACAAGCAACAGTCTGTACAGAAGACATAGTGAAGAAAACCTGAAGTTGATTTCTGAACTGTCCACTATATGGTACATTAGGTAAAGAATAAACCAGCATCAAGAAATGCTCATGAAATTTATACTGTGTATGAAATATCACTGCTAAATTCTCTCTGCCCATAGCACGCTATGACAATTTCAATGCAGTACTCTTAAAAGAATGGGTAAATGTTGCTCTTTTAACCACCCTTGATGAGCTCTTTCAACCATCCTTGAACAACCATCAAGGCTCTTGCTCCTGACTATGCCCTCTCCTCTTTGGGGGTTGCCCACATGAACAGCTTCAGCTTGCAACTGATGTGTAGTTAACACGATTTTTATCTGTCACAGGGTGGAAAATACCAATAAAAAGAATCACAGTCAAGTGTTAAACAGTATAAGCAGAGCTGAGCTAATCACAGTGAAAGGCATTTCTAGCTGGGCTCTAAGATAGTAAAAGAGAAGAGTCCCCTTTACACTGGAGAGAACTACTTATCCAAGGAAGCCTGCTACCCTTAGCTTGGCTTTCCCTGTTCAGGAAAAGGTCTGGCTTTTAACCAAATCTCACAGCTAAGTAAGTTTGCTCCTCCTTCCTTATGATACCTACCCGACTTGCACGGGGCAGCCCTGTTCCTCATCCCTGTGGGAAGTATCTCCCCCTCTGTGATCATTTGCTTTCGTATCTTCATATGTAAACCAGAGTTTGAAAAACCATCCAAGACATGTATTTGCAATGAATCACCATTTCTCACTGGAGCTCCCCAAGTCCATTGTCAGAAACAGAAATCTGGACTGACCCCTTGTTTGGGACAAGTCTAGGCTAGCTACAAAAATACAAGTCAACTGCGTTAAGACTGAAACATTGGATAAAAAAATATAAATCAAGTAAACTAATAAAAATACTAGCAAACATAGTAATTTGAAGATGCAGAATTTTGGAGGTGGAGCTCCAGTAATCTAATCAGTGACAGACGCAGTTTGCCCTTACCAGCTTTGCTGATCTACACTATTTATTGCCCTGCATTACCACCCACTTCAGCACGAAGCTGGTCACAAACCTGCTCTGGCAGCAGACCACCAGCCAACATGGCTTTGTCACTCAGACATCGCAGGGTTTTTTTTCCTGCTTGCCACTGAGATGACGTTCACCACCTGTGATGCTATGGATGGCGAGGCTGCAAGAGCAGCCAGCTCTGAGGGCGTTTCTCCCCGGGGAGAGCCATTCCTGACAGCTTCAGGCACAAGGTCTCCATGATGCAGAGAGCAGCAGCTTTGCCAGAGCCATGGTTGGGGAGTTCCTGGGACAGGAAGCCAGCTTGGCTCCGAAGGCGCTGCTCTCAGCTCCTACGCCCCGCTTGCTCTGCTGCCACAGCAACAGGTTTAGGGTGCTCATTCACCACCTTCTCTTCATACAACTCTGCAATTCCCAGGAAGGGCAATTTATCTAACTTCTTCTTAATAATTATTTTATGAAATGCAAAGAAGTTGCAGCAATAAACCTTGTTGCCGATTTTCCCTTATCTAACCACACCAAAAAGAGAGGCCCACAAGCACGTGGTGCGTGCCTGTATCCCTGCCTGGGATGCTGCCTCTACCATCAGAAATACTGGGCAGGACAAGATGCTGCCTTCTTGTGAGCCCTCTGCCCAAACTCCAGTAAACAGTAGCTGTGCAGAATCTGTACGGAGTGTCAAAACTCAGCACAAAATCACGGATCGGGTGTCTAGAAACAACTCACTGTAGAAAGACTACAATACATAGCCCAACAAGACTTCAACAATAACCAAAATGATATATTTTAAACCCCTATCCATATAACAAGCTTCAAAATGTCACTGGACTATAACATACATCTCATAACCCTCTGCTGACAGAAAAGACATTAACCTATACCGACAGAAAATATTTGCAGCCATTTAGAGACAGAGTTTAATACTGAACTTGCTTTCACCTTGCAAGTCAAGTATCCACAGCCAAAGCTACGTCCAGGAGAAGGCTCACTGCTCCTAAAAACACATCCTGTCTCTGCCTGCTGGCAAATACGATTTTCCTGGATTTATTCAAGTGTCTGTCATCCGCTCAATGTTTTAAAAACATCTTAACATATTTGTAATATTTGCTTATCACTTCGTGTGTAAGTGTGAACACTCCTTAGCAATGGTGTTCCTTACAGAGCAATTCCTCAGCACAGCTCAAACATCTACAAACCGCCACGCCTTCCATTTTTAATCAATATCCTTCCATTTGCCATGTGTCTTACCTCTCAGGCTATTCGGAAAATAAAAAGGGGAAATAAATAAAAATGAAGACAATTTTACAGGTCCTACTTCAGCTAAACCTTTCAGGGACTTCAATGAGAAGATAATCTTTCTGTGATCATGGCCAAACCCTCTCGTTGCTTAGCAACACATAATTAAGGAATATGTTTTCAGATCCGCTTTGCAAGCTGGCCATTATCAGATGAAATTACTGGAGCAACAAATGTCATCCTCATGCAAATGAGTTGGTCGTAGGCAAAAAAAAAAAAAAAGAAGGCTGAGTAGCAAGAAAGAGCTCAGCAGCACAGAAATGCTGCTGGCTTCCTGTTGTTGCGCACCGGTAATTCTTTTAAAGGGAAGTGATAGTATCTAGATTTTTAGAGAATAGGGTTTGCAGTTTATATACGAGACACATGGAAGGAGGGGTCCGTCACTCATGGTGGAGGAGACTGCTCCCAGTGCATGTGCTCCGTCAGTTCCTTGCACCAGGGCTTTCACAGCATCTGTATCAACCAGCTCAATCCGACGTACCGCAAAAAAATGAACATATTTGTCTCCCCTGTGTTATGCCAGTTCACATTTTTTTCAGGCTTTGGGAAATTGTTTATTTAAAAATACTGCCTGAATGTACTACTTCTGCATCTAATTCATGTCAACACAGAATGTGTTGCCTAATATTTAAGCATTTTTTAGAAATCAATAGATTACACCAGCTACATAGAGGACACACAAGCATGAAAGAAACAGCATCTACTTCCTAGCTGTGTAATTATGGTAAGCCAGGGAAAGGGGTGCGCCAAGTGTCTGCATTTTGACAACTTTATCATTTCCACTCACAAAATCATTCTTTATTTAGATTCCTGTGGAATGGCATCACCAGTTTGGCACTGCCTCTATGCCTATAAATGGTATCCTTTTATTAAAGCTTTGTGCCGTGTATGCTGGTACGGCACATTGTTTGAGACTTGTTTGCATGGGAGTTCAGCTGAACTGCACAGGGAGAAAATTCCCTGCTTGTAGAGTCACCACCAGGAAAAACATTTCAAGGGATTTCTTTCCACATTTTTCAAACAAGTCAAGCCACAAATGAATGGATTTGCCAAATTTCCTTGTACTTAGCAGTGTGGTTTTGGGGTTTAGTTTCTCTCAGGCTCTGAGTGTTATCATCAATGTACATCTCCAAAGTGGAGGAGTGGAACCTGCTCATCTTATCCAGCTTTGCATCTGAACAGCCAAGGGCCTAAGCACTTCTAAAAGGGGAAGGGAAGACGGGGAGCCACCATTCATTTTTATTGTTCTAGTGCTTAATGACAGGCTTTTAGTTTTAAGCACGGACCTATTACTTTAACAGCTATATCACTTCACTTACAAGCATCTCTAGAAGGAAATCAAGGGTTTTATTTTGTATGCCTGATAAAACAGCAAATTAATAATAAGAAGAAAAGACTTAGGTAATGGCCAAAGGTAAGTCGATTCTCAAATAACACCATTAGCTATCTGATGAATTTAGTCAAAACAACGCTAACCATTTCCTCAGAGAAACACATTTGCGCCTGATAACAGCGGTAAAAAGTCAATCTGCAGCAAACCCTGTAGTCCTAATTGCTCAGCCAGTGCAGTATCTAATCTCCCATTCTCTACAAACAACAGGAACGGCAAGATTAACCCTGGAAGCATTATGCGAGATACAGCTCACTTTTAACTGAAGTTGGCTAAACAAATAAAATATTTGGAATTTAACTGCAGAGTGAGAACCAGCATCTTTAGCTCCACGTAGCCAGCATGGCCCTGCGAAGAAATCCTGTTCACCTACTTTTCTAAATTGGGAAGTGTCTAATATTTAGGCATGAAACCCCAATATATTTGACTGTGTTTTTTGCGGGGGTAAAGTAAGCAACAACAAGGTGGTTCTAAACTACCATATGGGGTAAGACCCTTTGGAAATTACTTGGTTCAGGTGATGCCATGGTGGAGACGATGACGGGGGGCCCCGTGCGCCTGCTGAGCTTTGGGTATGGGGAGAGCTGGGCAGGGAAAGCGGGTCCGGTGGGTGCCAGGCTGCTGTCCCCCGGTGCTGCCGGCCGGCGGAGGAGCTGCGGGCTGCCATGCGGGCTGGGTGCCGGTGATGCTGCCGCTGTCCGCTCCCTCTTCATCAGCTCCATGGGGACAGTGTAGGTGGTGGGGTAAGCTGTTTTGGGGCTGGCATGCGGGTTGGCCGTGGTCATGGGCATGCCGGCCGGAGCCGAGTAGGCAGAGGCCGGACGTGGGTGCGTGTTGCAAGGCAGGGGGGTGCTGTATCCAGAACTGGGGAGGAAGTGTGGCCCCTGAGGAGCCCCCGTGGAGGCAGGGTAGGCGGTGGTCTCCAGCAGGTGCTGTGTCGGGGCACTGGATGGCCGGCGGTGCATCTCGCCTCCTCTCGGGGAGAGCGGAGGCAGCGGAGGTGGGGGCTGCGGGGCAGCAGGGCCATCTGCGGCAGGCCCTGAGCCGAGGGGTGCCCCGTAGTCGCCCAGCAGCTCGCTGCGGTGGCTGAAGCTGTTGGAGCGGGTCCTGGGGCGCAGCGCCCCGCTCCTCCGCTCCTGCCTCTGCAGCTGCATTTCTGCCTTGTAGTTGTGGGCGATGCGGGAGAGCACGCGGGCCTGCCCCAGGTTCGGAGCCACGGACTTGATGTCGTTCTCCTCCATCATGGCCAGCAGGTTCGGGGAGTCGAAGCCCTGCTGCAGCAGGGCGGTGAAAGTGCTCTCCGAGACACCCTCCGCGCGCAGCAGCGCCATGAACTCGGGGTCTAAGCTCCTCTTCCCCTCCGGCCCGGGGAAGGTGGGGGGCACCGGTGGGTGGGAAGGGGTCGCCACCGCCGCCTCATAGCTGTCGTAGGGGCCCTTGGTGCCAGTGCTTTCCCTGCCTGGCCCGTAGCTGCTGCCGGCACTGCCGGTGGGGTCCACAACCAGGCAGGTGGGGGCGGCCTGCCTGCCCCCCGCCGGCTCGGAGGGCCGCTCCACCCCATCGCTGTAGGCCTGCCTGCCGGGGAAGGCGGGCGTCTCCGCCATGTACCGTGGGCCAGGTGGCTCCGCGCCGTACCGTGCTGGGGAGACATCTCTGTTGCGCATCCGCTGCCCATCCAGGACCAGCTTGGGGTCCCTGTAGAGGCGGGTGGCCTCCGGCGGGGCAGGCAGGCGCCCCGGGGCCTGGTCCCAGGACAGCCGGCTGCCAGGTACCCCGTAGCTTACCAGTGGCCTGCCCACCACATGGTCACGGTAGCAGCGGGGGTCCTTGGGTGACCTAGCTGACAGGGATGGGTCGCTGTAGTAATCCTGGGGAGGCAGGGAGCCCCGGCCTGCCATGGCTGCCTGCCGGTCGCCGTAGGTGAAGTCTGGGACGGAGCCTTTCCTGAGGGGGCCCGGGGCGAAGGCAGCATCCTGGTACGGGTACGCCTCTTGCTTCAGCTCCGCGCTGCCCTGCAAGATGATATCATTCGCTCGCGGCGGCTCGTACCAGCCACCCTCGCCACCGTAGGTCAGGGAGCTCCTCCGGCCCGGCGGCCTTTGGTACTCGAAGGCGTTCTCACTCTCCCAGTTGCCTTCATACCAGCCGGCAGCGTCCCAGCTCTGCGAGCGGCCGATGTTGGGGTGCTTGCTGGGAATGGGCATCGCCACGAGGCTGCTTGCTCCCGCTGAAACGGAGAAGAGGAGGCGCCTTCCTTCTCAGCGCTTCTCCGGCATGCATCAAAACCAGACCGTGCTCCGCCTGAGCCCTCCCGGGACTTCAGAAACGACTGACCAGCGGTTTTGCCTTTCAAAGTGTTGCCTGAATTATTAATTCTTTGAAACCTTAGTAGGCAAAGCCTGCAGCGGCCGCTGCCACCCGCTCTCGCTCCAGGTTGGCGGAGGGAGAGACCCTTCCCGTGCAGTGCAGCCGCAGAAGAGGGCGGCCGCACTCAGCCCAGATGCTTTATCCTCTGCCGCTGGGGACGGCGCGCGCACATGGACAACTGGCCGAGCAGTGTGTGGGGATTAGGAGCTAAATAAAACCGCTAAAGCCCTCACTCCATGTGACATCATTTTAGCCTGATGAAATCTCCCGCGCCGACCCAGCCAGCAACCTCAATGCAATTTCTCCCCAGGGAATGATTATTTTTTTTTTTGGCATGTTTTTTTAACACGCATTTCATCTGTTTCATTTATCTCCTTCCTCATTAGCTCAGGGCTCCCGTCTGCACCAGCACCCACCAGGAATCGGCAGCAAGATAACGAAATGTGCACATATCCACTCGTCCACACACGCGTGCATGTAAAAATAAAAAAGAAAGCTTCAGTGTCAGCTCAATCTTAATCCACCCTGATGAAATGTTAATCCACTCCACACAGCTAAGGACAAATTAAATGGGAGCAAGCAGGCAGGCCTAAAAAAAGGCCAATGCGAGATACTCAAGAATACAAGAGCGATTAGAAATTAGTTAGGTATCTGTTTAACATTTTATGAATATTGTAATTTGCTTTGGAAATTACATTTTTTGTTGTAGTTTCAAATTAGCTGTACTAACTAGGTTCCAATAGGATTCTTTACATTATTATCATAATATGCAAATCCTTTCATCATCCCAGGACAGAAAATTGTGGAAGTGTAATCTGGAATGTATAATTTTAAGAACCTAGCAGAGGTCACAGAAAAGGAGGGGAGGATCAATGGATCCAAAGCCTGGTCTTACAAAGCAAAAAAGAATAGTAGACTTTTGCCTATTATCTCCAGCTTCCTTTGGAAAAACTACATGTTTATGAGATGGGAAAACACTCAGAAACATCAGACAAAACTCAATTTGTATCTAGCAGTATTTCAATATTCATATGGATTAGGCTTTTTTTAGACTTAAGAGTAGGCAAAAGGATTTAGATGGAATCACACCACAGAAAATGGTTATTTGGGAATGTAATAAAAATTTCCATATATAGTCACCGTTTTTCAGAGACGATATTAAAATGGCTTCCCAAAACATGTATCTAAATTATTACATGCTGCTCATGCTCAAATATTCCTTTTCAAAGAAGAATAGGTCAGCCGTTACTTATTTTGCTAACCACTGCTAGTGAAGCAACATTTTCCTTTTTTAATTAAAAAAATCAGATGGAAATGATTTCTTCACCTCCAACATGCCCCTTCCAGGACGGACCCAGTAAAAGAAATAATAGTCACCTTCCCTGGTCTGTTTGCAACACAGCTTGTGCATTTTTCCTGGCTAATACACAATAAATGTTTAGTGCACTAGCCATCACATGATAGACTATTGTGCTATTATGATAGCTAAATCACTAATACAGTCTAATGCTTATACTTGCCTATCATACTAATACCTCTGGGCTATATTTCTGACCCAAATACTGACAGGATCTTTGAGTAATCCCTGAATTTCTTTATTGCAGTAAATATTATAAATCCTCTTCAAACATTCTCTCCTCCAATTCCATCCCCAAGAACGACAGTCTTTAAAATTATGTTGGATGTTACACAGACATGCAAAACACGGGCCCCAAAAGATTATTTATGCAATTCTCAGAGAATATCTGATTGGCATCATATTGAATTAACTAACAAACTTAAGGAACATTGGAAAATTTCTTCTTTTGTGAGAGTCAAAATGGGAAGACACATTTGTGGCTTATAAATAAAGCAGAGAACATTTTAACAAACAGAAACATTTTATTACAACAACATTTTGCTAAAGAATAAAATGTATTCCCAACTGGATACAGTGAGATCTGTGCCATTTGTTTGTTCTGAAGCAGCAGAAGAAAGCTACCAAAAATGTATACAAAAACATAATAAAATGCTGGTCTATAGATCAAAGGCATCTTCCACCATTGTCTTCAAAGAAATCACTAATGAACATAGCCACCATGTTAAGCCCTGGTTGACAATGGAAAAAAACACGCTGTAGAGGAATTAAATTTCAAAAATGCTGATCTTGAAGAACTGCAAGGGAAGTCAGAAGGGAGCTTTGAGCCTTTACTACCTCTGAATATAACAAAAGCTTTAATAAGCCCTTGGGTCTCATGATGGACACACAAAAGAAACCTTGCCCAAACCAACAGATCTGTAACTGGTGGCCATGCCCTGCCCGGCTCCAGTGCACACATGGGCAACAGCAGGACCAGAAGACCCACCTCCAAACTCCCTTCTGCTCAAGTGCAGGAGCAGCCGCACGCCTGGGCTCCAAAAACCACCCATGCGCCATTGCACCCGCCTGCCCTTGCACGGGTGCAACCTTGCAGCCCTTGGGCAGAAGGACGTGCTCTTCTCACACCTGCTGAGCAGGAGCCAGGAAACTTTCAACTTCAGACATGCCACTGGGAGCACTCATGCATATGGATGATTTACCCCATACCTGCTGACCTCAATGGAACAAACGAACTCCTCCTGTGCTCCAAGCACAGGTAAACGCCTGCAGGACCAGGGGCTGTAGGACTTGTACTTTTCCCTGCAGCCATGGGGCAGATGTCCTCTTTGGAGGGCTCTGCTGGCCTCTCTTCTTGCGGACCAAGAGCCACTGCCGGCCCTGCGGCTGGTGGAGAAGATATGCCCAGGAGCCGTGGAGCTGGGCAGCCTCCCATGCTACCACGGCAGCAAAGGAAATGGTACACCCCCAGTGAATCAAGAAATTAATAAGGAATGATCGGAAGGAAATATTTATGGATGGGCGGCAAGGGTCTTTTATTCTTCTTTTTTTGGCACTCTTAAAAGCAGCACCTATGCAAATTCCTGTAACTCTGTAGCTACTTCTGAATTCAGACCAAGGCAGCAATGGCCAAGAGAGGGCACTGAGGCACCGGGGCACAACCCAACATAACCAATCTCATCTGCGCTTCTCAGGCGTGGAGGACGCACTGGCACCCACATTCCCGACATGAAGGGGAGACAAAGGACTGCAGGACAGGTGGAAAATTTATTCTCCCTTTATATTTTAATTCTAGAGGTATTTGGGGAAAAAACCACACACAAAACCAAAAAAAAAAGCAAAAAAAAGCTGATCAAGAGATTAAATGCTCTGGTATTTCAGATCACGTGAAAAACACACAGTTTTGACTTAATACCCTGAGTTTCAGTTTAGTGTTGATCTAATACATGGTAATTTTTTCTATGATATAATGACTACAGCAGTCTGCTCTGAAAAAAAGGCAATGACAGAGTATAAGAAAGGTGGGCCCATTGTTTGAACACCACTTTCAAAAATGGATGGTGTGAAATCTGAATGGAAACATTTTGCAGTGGATATGAAACAAGTATCTTACACAGTGGTAGAAAGTGCCATTTTCATCCCATGAGGAGAGTCTATTTTACACATAAAACCTATGATAAGAAATCAGGATGCTGAATCTGCAACACAACTGTGTAAACAACATTTTTTGGTGTCTAGCACTGACTCAGGAGAGATTAGATGTGAAGTTTAATTCACATTGATTTAAAACATTTCATTACAAATTCTGAAAGCAAGTTGCTGGAAAAATTAATCTGTGTAACAAAATAGTGCAGATCGGTTTTAGTTTTGCTTTTTATTATTTTAAAATACTTTTCAATTACAAGTTTAAATCTTGTTTCTATTGGAAAAAATATTTTTAATGTAGCAGAATGTTGATGTTTCCTCCCAAATTATTTCCTTCTGGGAGAAAGCGGAACTGAAACAATGTAGTGAATATGCCAAATGTCATTTCTGGCAAAACTGTAAGGTGCATCAATATTAGAAAAGCTATTTCTCTTTTAAAGGCAAAGGAATCCTACCCCTGGTAGTGAAAAATCCTTTAGAGAACAAATACATCTTGTCTTAATGGAGAGAACAGGTATTAGGACACCCAGTCTTTATACTTCACTCTGCCACTGTCAGTGAGTAAATTGCTTAATTTCTTACTCGCAGATTCCCCTTCCATCAAGAGGGTATAATAATATACACCTATCGCATTCAGATGGTGGTAAGATTAATCAGTGTTTGTCATATATTTTAAGATGACAAGGTACAAAGCTACCGGTAGGATAAATGCTTCTGCCCTCGCTGCCTGGGCTTTCAAGGACTGTGTGTGATTGTGCCTAATGACCCCCAAAGCTCGGGAAGCCTTTTCTGAACATTGTCCTCCTACATTTCACTTGCAGGATGCCAGGGAAGCAGAAATGAGCTGGTGCTAAATGATACTGTGGTATACCATGGACACTATGGAGAAGAAAAGGAATAGTACGCACCGTGAAAAATATGCGTGCATACACACACACACACACACATGCACGTNAAGCAGGAAGAAAATGTTCCAAATCCTTGGAAATTACTGCATTTGCTAAAATTTGGCTCTGCAAAAATTTCTCTCACGGTGGCAATAAGCACTCTGCCTAGATGGACTTTCTAACAGTCTCCTGAAATTAGAGGAGTACAAAGAGAAAATTAGCAGGATTGTGCTGGAATCATTTTCAATAATCAAAGGAACAGAACAGCATCTGAAAGCACTCAGCGCTTGAAGCCATGCCACATGCTTTTACCAATTTCCAAACCAAAAGCATAGATGCTTTGTAACTTCAACAAAACACTCTCGAATACCAACTTGGTGCGTTACAACAAAACACTCTGAAGATCAGCCGATTATTAAACAATCATTGCCTCATGTAACTCTGTATTTTGATGACTTTAAAGCAAGAAACAAAAGCTTACGTCCATCTGTAACTCAAGCCCCCTGGCGCTGGGATAGAAATGTGCCGTAACCATTGGCTCACATGCATTACAAGCTACAGGAATGCACTAGCACACGCTGCCTCTAAATGTTACGCACAAACTAGAATCTGCAACTGGGTTCAATTGCCGTTCCCACTGGCTACATACAAACGGGCCCATGCATATGGAAAATAAAAGGTCAATATCGTACCTAAATAAATGTGGAGGCACAGCAAAGGAGCCTACCTCCCACGCCAAATAAAGCAGACGTTTACTGTCAAAATTGGTAACACAGTATTGCAGTGCCGTTCTGAGTAATTTCTCAAGAATACCCCAAAACCTCACACGTTAACATGACGAGAGAAGATGCAAAGCCTCTTCCACTCACACCAGCTGGCGTCGTGCTGAGAAGGCGCACGGAGGCATTCACATAATGAAACTACATCTTTTACTTGATCACTACGGACCTGACTGCTTGCCTCTCCACTGCTTTTTCTGTGTCTATCTCTGCTTAGAAGGAGTCTGGTGTAGGAGACAAGTTCCTTCCCACCCTCCTGGCCAGCCAGCGGCATGTCTCAAACCACTGCCACATCCCAACAACTCTGGCTGGAGGCATTTCACCTGTCTTTCACTGAAGGGTACCCTACCACCAATTACCTTGCATTTATCACAGAATAAGGGTATGTGCAGAAGCACCCCAACAAACACACAGTAACTTGTCACCTCATGTTATCCTGCTCCCCTGGCAAAGCCCTGGTTATTTGCCATCCAGGATGAAAACTGAATTGCAGGTAACAAATGCAGGAAGCTAGCAATCATCTAAAATACACTTGCAGTTAAGAAGCCCAGTTGTAAAACACACTTTGAACCTATGGAATGAACCCTACAGGCTCTTGAAACTTCAATCAGAATCAATTTTGCCTTCAAGTATGGGGAAACTCCAATAAAAGTTAGCAGAAACAGCATTGTCACATTCCTGCATCAGCAAAGGGATAATAAAAATATCATATGTATCCCTACACCACAAAACTACACACTTTCAAGGACTACAAAGTAAAAATCAATCTGGATGCTGAACGGCAGTCTAAAAGCCAGCAGACAAGGTTCACTGGGCACATCCCTCAGCTATTCGCAAAGATCTAATCTACGAATGCTCTTAAAAATAATCCTCTAGAAATCACATCAAGCACCTTGTCTCCAAAACTGGGTTTTAGACTTTGAGGTCAAATCTCATAATTTTTAATAAGAATTCAGGATCAAGATTTAAATAGCATGCGTAATGAAAAGCATGGGAATTATATCTGTCCCAGAAAGCAGTAGAGAAATCCATTGTTAAATGAATATATATTGTAATTCTGAACTCTGCCATGCATGTCTGGGCTTTGCATAAAAAATAATTAATTACTAGATTGTAACACGGTCCTGAGGAGATAAACAGGCTGGGGTTCAGGGTGTCTCTCTGCCGTACTTCCCGTGATGATGCCAGGAGCTTGAAACATGTTCTTCCCTTGCAGACCCAACACAGATAAAAACCCAAACCAAAACAAAACAGGAGGAAATATTACTTTAGCTAAAAAATATTTATGCATCGCTTTTTTAAAAAACTGGCATTTTCTATTATTGTACTGTAATAATCAAATCAAAGTATCAATTGTGGAGGGACCACATCTGCAGGTATGTCTTACCTTGGTCCCTCACCATCCATGGGGACAGTTATGGGGGACGGCTGCTCCCCGATGGGGATGACCCCAAGGCCAAAGCTGCCAGCCCTGCGTCCCTTGCTTAGGTTCATTTGCTGATTCAAACAAATACCTGTTATCATCAGCAGGTAGCGACACTGTTTTATCTCAAAAATGGATGTCAATCTATAGGTTATTTTGTGAACTGAAGCTGTTTATTAGTAAGTTTTGAGGTGCTAGATGGCAGCAGAGAGTGTTTTGGTTTAAAAAAACTAAAAAGACAATCTAAAAAAAAAGACAAAACAAATTAATAGTGTTAAGCTAATGGGCTACATAAAAGTGTCAGTAAGAAATGATCAATGCCGTTTAATTTTAAGACAACAAAAATGCACAACCAGCTCTAGAAAACTTGCTCTTTGAAGAAAGCTCTCAGATAGAAAAGACATAATGAAAACCTTCACTGTTTTGGCACTTCGATCCATTACATCTGTTTGTGGATACCAAAAAATATGAAAGAGAAGTCATGTAATGTGTTTCTCTGCAGCTTTATTTTAGTATAGCCAGATGTCCTACTCCTGTCAAAATATTTACCAGTAAATATTCAGTAGAATCAGAATCAAACCTAAAAGTCTGGTCCAGATCCAAACGTCATCAGTCCTTGAAAGATTCTAACTTAGGAGATAGAAACAAGTTTTTTTCTGGTATTTTGAAGGAAAATCCATTCTGTTCTCATCTGTCCCCGAGGACATTTCCCATCACATATTTGGAAGAGATAAAGCAGCCAACTTCCCCCCCCCCGGATGCTGGAGGTGGCTTCTGCAGTGCTCCCAAATTCCAGAGCTCACGCATAGGTGACAGGGCTGCCTCGCGGCCAGCACTCCAACAACCACCCCTTAATGTGGCTTCTCCTTGCATATTCAGGGGATATTATCATTTTTCTGAGTAATCTTTAAATGCGGGGGAGGATTTAGAGTAAGGAGAGAAAACCCAGATATGATGACAACATGTTAATCCCTAAAACAGTTAATTTAAATGGGAAATGTGGTAAGGATGAAAATTAAGTTGATGGTATTGAAGTCATCAGCTGTAATTGTTTCTTAATTAATGACACGAAGTTATAAAGCGTGTTACATGGAACCTTGTCTTAAGGCTGGGGAAAATGGAAAAACACAAGGCAGAATTAAGAGTTAGACACATATTAAGTTACCATAAACATGGCCTTAAACACAAGGAGAACAGAAGTATTTTTTCCTATTTCTGTGCATATAGCACTGAAGTCTCAGGGAAAGGGGAGCTCTCTTTCTTGCAATAGCTTGAGTCACATATCTATTACAAAAAAAGTTGCATACCAAATTATTGAAATTTTTGTCTGTAACCTTATCTGAATGTGTCTTACTCTCTATCGGATGCCTAGGGGATTTTGTCAGGCTGGCTTCATATCTGGCTCAAGTCCTACATCTTGTCATGCATATCCCTCTATGGCACATCACAGGAGATAGACTGAATGTAAGTGAATGCATAGAAAAAAAATCTACACAGAACTGGAAGACTACTTGAGCAGCCTGTGCCTCCATGCTGTAAGGACAATGGCATACCTGTAGATATGAGATACACAGTACCTCCGTCACAAAGCAGAAGATGTCCACTTAGAAATACACAGTGTTCTTGATTCAGTACAGCAAAAGGGTTGAAAATCACGGAATAAGGTCAATAAGCTTCAACAATGTCTGTGAACCCACTGAGGTTGCTTGAACTTTCTTCATCCATAGGATTCTGTCCAGTTTTTTAAAAATCTTAAAATTTTAACAAAACCTATTAATGACAAGTAATTCCCAAACCTGCTATGCCTCTGTCAGTGAATGGGTAATGAAGAGCACTGCTGGATGGCACACTTTTCACTGCCTACATTGGTAAAATGAGGTGTAATCCAGCTTTCGTGTGAATTTGGAGTGATTTTTTGAAACCTCCAGAAAGGCCAAAGAACTCCACATGGACTCTAAGAAGAGCAAAACATTAGAAGCAGCCAGACAGATCTTCAGTTAGCATAATTCAGCACAGGGTGCAAAGGCAGAGGATCTGACAAGATAACTATGCCTGCTCTCCAGGCAAAATGTGGTAAGCAAGCCTTCCTTAAAAGCCTGATGGTTTATGTGCTTTGAGGTGGAAACTTAAAAAAAATTAAAAAAGCTTTATTGCAGGGGGGAAATCCTTGTACTGTGTTTTATATTCATGGAACAAAGAAATTTGAATCCACTAAAAAAAGAAAAAAAAAGGTCTATATTTATTCTAAGTAAGTCACTTTTACTCAGGACAAGCAGTTTCTTCCACACTTGATATCATCTTTAACTCATTGTTTCTCATCAAATGACTAGTGGAGATAAGAATTTCCTGAGATAATAGGATTCTATTTCTAAGCAGTAAAAATAAGTATTATCAGATGCTACTTGGCATTCAAATTGGCAAGAATGGAAGAAAATTCCTCCACCCAAATATCAAACTTACTCATTTTGGCCACTGTTACATTATACAAAGGATCAAGAACTGGAGGCAGCCACATTCCAGAGTTGCCCAGTCACTCCTGAGACCCTCAGACATGCAGTGGTCTGGAAGAGAGATGTTGAGCATTGAAACAATTCATCTTCTGGCATTACATGTACCACAATGTCTTATAACTGATTATTTCCTAGACAATACCATGTTAACAAAACACTAAGGCTTGGAAAATGAGAGGATGCCAGAATTCAGGTTGCTTGTACAACTTTCATTTTGACTGCCTTGTAGTTTCTAAGTACATTTTCCCATCTGCTTCCACAGGCAAGGTTCCTCCATTTTTAGTGCGAATGGACTGTAGTTATTGAATGAGAACCTATTCTGTATTCTGTGGTTAGTGGTGTGCGAGCGCAGACGTGAAGGACACACTGTTCAAATACTTCTGAAAAGCCAGAACCATTACAATTCTTCAGGGGCACTTCTGTTGAGGGTTGTTTGGGTTTTTTTAATGATAAGAAAGTGCACCACAAGCAATAATTGACAGTGTGAATAGTAAGTCCACTTTTATGGATGAGAAACTGAAATAAACAGCAGGTAAAAAGCACCCCCACCATAGATCCAGGTTTGTATTTACCAGAGTACCTAGCATTACATAGTATATTTATTCAAATATTACTGGATATGGTTTGCATCGACTTCCATCACAGGTGGAACTGTGGAATACAGAATTTCTGTCCACCCTTGAAATGAGTGAACCAGCCCCGTGCAGCCATGGCCAAGATGATAACTTTGTTGATGATGAAACCATCCTTTCCTTCCCCAAATTCCCTTCTCCATTTCATAGACCCCTTCCCACCTTTGCAAAACAATGAGCCAGCTTTAGGCTCCCACCAGTGCTACCACCCTTCTCCCACCTCCTCTGCTCCCCGCTTTGCTCACCTCGTGCTCCCAGCACCCTCCCCACATCCTGCTGGACCTTCAGCAAGAAACCCAGACTACTAACCCAGCAGAAAATTCTCCACATTTTTGTTTGTTGGGTTGTTTGTGGATGGTTCAGCAACTGCAGCTGGGAGAGTTCTCCAATTCTGTAATTCAGAGCAATGACCAGACACTTGAATGGATGCGCAGCACTAGGGCCATGCTGTCTCCCAACTGCTGCAGGATGTGTGGATTTTGCTCCGAGCAGCAGCTGCTGACATCAGCTCCTTTTCAGGTCATGTTTGTTTTAACCATCAGGTGCTCTATGCTGTGAATGCTTCAGGGCAGACACCCTCCTTAACAAGGGCTTGGCCAAAATTCAGCAAACAGCAGACACCACAGCAAAGAAATAAATAATGAGCAATCAAATAAACTGGCTGCTGGAGGTACAAAGGCATTTCCTAGTTCATCCTGAGTTTCCTGCTTCAGCCTGAAAACGCAAGTACATCGCTCAAGGGCTTCTTTTCCTTTGAATAGCCACAAAATCAATGGGGAAACATGAGAACGGAGAGAAAACCACCATCCCAACTGGCCGGTGTAGCACGGGAAGGTGCTTATTCAAGGTTTTCAAGACGAACTATTGCATCAAAGGACTCAGACCTATCCAAGAGGCACCAGCATCCAAGATGGTGTCCCACTCCCACTGATAATCAAGGGTATGTGGAGGGTCAGGGCCACACATAGATACAATAGTGACTGGAAGGTAAACACTTGAGGAATTCTTACAGGAAATATGAATTATGGGTAGCACCAGAGAAGTCTCATCCAAAGAAGACACTAGGGTGTCACTCGGAATATAAGTCAGTAAGTCAAAAAGCTGAAAGACTCATGCATTAGGCACTGAAAAGTATTATGTGACTGTGCTGGCATTTATCGGCCATTAGACATACCAAAGGACCTGAAAGAAAACAAAGAATATGAATGGCTTGTTTGGCACTGCAAACAGTTCTGCTATTTTGCAAAGTACAGACAGCTTTAGCGGCACAAACTGATGTTATTTCCCACTGGATAATGACAAATCCTGAAGAAAAAACTCTTATCAAGAAAATGTCTGGGCTCACTTGGCCTTGGAATTTTTTTTTCTCTTTGCTTCTTATTCATCTAAGGGCTGCCACTTTTGGGGCATGTATTGAAAGCTCAACTGACTCATAAATGTCAGTGCAAACTTTAAGCTAAAAAGCCAGGCATTAAAATTTCATGGCACTGGTGTTGAAGACAGCAGGCTAGCGCAGTTGCAATGGTATGGAGCAGAGGCAGCACTTGGGATCATCAGAGAGGAATTCAGTGGTGTTGGGAAACCCCGGGTTTACACACAGACAAGACACTGCCATCCTGTATCCTGGATGTGCCACTGCTACTGCCTTGGCCCCGTTAAGTTTCTACATTTCATGAGAAAATGACAACACAACCTTGCATACTGCCTTAGCTGCTTCTCTTCTGGCTTCCCAGCCAGACTGTTCCCAAAGACACTGCCAGCAACTGTGGAGGGCTGCTCCTCACTCCCTGTCTAGCTTCCGGTATTATTTAATATTTTTTTAAACCATATTCACAGAAGCACAGGATAAAGAACAGCTGAGCAAGCAGCAGACTGGGCAGCAGAAGTGATGCTTCAAGTTATGTCCTTGCACAGGAATGCCTTGTGCAGGCATCGGAGCCCCACAGGAGCGATGGATGCCATGCGCCAGGAATGCCATGGTCTTCTGAGCTTGGGGTTTCTTGGACGCATTGCTGCACACCTTGTTCTGCCACAGGTAGCACAGAAAAAATTACACCTAATCTCCCTCTGTTGTTGTCTCCTAAAAGAAAGGCAGGTGAGCTTCTGCCCTGAGGGTTATTGCCACTGCTGGTTTGAAATCGCAGCTGTGAGAGTCGCACGCTGCAACAAGCCACCGTGACCATGGCACTGCCCAGCCACAGACACAATTGTCTGCGGCCAGATTCTGCTGCTGAACCTTCCCTTCAGCGAAACAGCAAAGAAAACAGCACATCAGCAGTATTGCACATCTTGCCTACATTCTGTCATCTTAGTATGGCCTGCCACAGTTTCTCATCAACCTGGAACTTCACTCCCTTTCTGCTGCCCAGAGGGAGGCAGAAGAGGCAGGGGGCACTGAGGAAGAGCAGGAGGAAAGCACCAGGCTTACAAGATAAGGAGAAATAACACACATACCTGTAGGATCATGCAATTGGAGAACGTCATAACAAATTAAAATCAGGGCGGTCATGAAGGATAGAAGGGTAACCTTATTTCTCACAGCACCTAAGTTTGAGAACCAGTTGGCTGAGCTCCTGCTCTCACCTTCCTTGCACAGGCTCTGTCCCGTCTCCTTCCTCCGATTTACACTGCACTCATCTTCACCTAACCCTGCTGCTCCCCCCTCTGCAGGCCTGCGCTCTGGCAGAGGTCCCTGCCTCGCACCCACCACCCCTGTGCCCAGGGGAGCGTTACAGAGCACACAACACGACCATCAGCTGCATTAGCTGCGCTCACTGAATTTCTTTCAAAGGCTGAGAAATTGCCCCAAAATCGGGAACAATAACAGGCACACTCCTCACACCACAGCAACTCTGCTGCAAAATTCAGACCCTTTTTATCTGAAACAGAGCAGGCGGGTACCGTGGCTTCCACACTGTATAGCTGCAGGAGTGCAGCTCTGCTTTGTTTCAAACATATAGCAAAACCAACATCCCTCCCCATCTCCCACTCAGACACGGCTCCACGATTTTTGCTGGAACTTTTTTTTTTTTTAATTCACCCCGAGGTGAAAACTCATAATGGAATGGAAAATTTAAGCTCAAACAAATTTAAAAT
Organism: Pandion haliaetus; assembly: GCA_013401275.1. NCBI lineage: Eukaryota > Metazoa > Chordata > Aves > Accipitriformes > Pandionidae > Pandion > Pandion haliaetus. Next base: position 79,327 of record VYZV01024499.1, read on the forward strand.
GTGGCAAAATTACAAGCTAATGGGAACAGTATCTGAACTAGGGGGTGCTGGACAAGTCTAACTAAACACAGCACCAGCAGCTCCACCTCTAAAGCATATTTTGACCCGCTACGTAATTAGACACAATTCCACAAACAGGAATTATGTAAACCACTCTGCATATATTATTTTCAAAAGCCCCAGCCATTCACTGGGTACATCTTTCCACCCACATGGATCCAATTACAGAAGAGGCACCCAAAGTCCCTGGGACAATCAGAAAAGAAAGAAACGGGTAAGCCAAGATCACTGCGAGCACACTCTGACTTAGCTTCATTCAGATGGGCATCACAAACCCGCTTAATTCTTAACAGACTACTCTAAATGTCTTTACTCCAGGCTGTTGCCCCAAAATTTCTTTATCCCCTCAAGTCTGCACCTTTATCCCACCTGTATTTTTCTAGAGAGCAAAATCTGTTGCCTGGTGCAAAAAGCTCACCTCTTCAAAGCAACCTGCTTAGAGCAAAAAGTAACACCATCATACGAAGATGTCATAACTATATATTAAAAAAAAAACCACAGAGGAACTGGTCAAGCTGAGTAATGCAATGAGACTGAACTACTTCTCTTCCTGGAAGACTCATAAACCTGCCTATAAAGGCTATGACCCAGCGTTTTCAAAGATACCACCCCCTTGTATGGCTTGGATTATTTTTCCATACCAGATGCACGTTTAACAGAGTAGTATAAACACTGCAGCTTCTTAATATACTCTTTTAATACCGCAGCAGTTTGTAAGCTATTTCCCAACACGTGACTAGTTATGTTTTTAGCAAGCCTGTATGAAGAAGAATCCGGTTGGCAGTATGGATAGTGATTACAACATGCAGCCCGAGGGTATTTCACCTCCAGACCCGCCACCATCCTGCTGCATAGAATAAAGTCCGTTCCCCAGCAAACTCTCCAAGGGTTTGTGTTGCAAATAGTAAAAGGGATGGTACAGTATATGCAACTTAGTAAAAAGCACAGAAATCCACCTATGTACTACAAAACATTTAGGTTTTCATCAAGAAAATACAGCTTTGTATCCTCTCCACTTGTTTAAAGAGAAAAGCTGCACAAGTGCTTCCACGGAACAGGAACACATTAAAAGCAAGTTCTTTGAACCACGTTGCACTTGGCTTGATGAAGCGGTAGGGACTCTTCTTACTGAACACCATCCTGTTAGCAAAGACTACTCTCCTCAGTCTGCTGAAGTAGTTCTCTAATTTCTCATCATCGTTCACTGATTATTCCATATACCTTTCAAGACAAAACCAAGAGAAACGCTTTTTTTTCAAAGTGTGTTTTCACAGCAGCTGGAATGGCCCCTCTTTACTGCTTTACTATGCTGTAATCCAAGATTAGGAGCATATAATATAAAATAGCCATCAGAGATGCCAGTATAGGATACCGCTGGCCTACAAGTCTAGTATTTTGGAAAATCCTAAGCTTTTTGTATTTTTCAAGGTAATTTTTACAATGTTGCTTACACTCAGTCCTGATCTGTTGCTTATAAACACAACACAACAGTGTCTTACAATGGTGAATCCCACCATTTCAATAAAATCAGGAAACAAGTGGCAAATGACAAAGTATGTTCAAAAAAGTTATGTCTTCTGCACATTTACAGATTAGAAAAGAATATCTTTTGACCAAGAACGAAGAAAAAAGCTCATATATCAGAGGAAAATAATCTAAACTTCAATCACATCTAAAGCTCGGTTAGCAGGTTTGTTGTATGATCGTTTTGAATTTCTTGTACACTCAGCAACTAGATCTGATAGTAAACATCAAACCGGGAAGGCAGCTTTTGAAAATCCAGGCTCAGCTGATGCAACTCTTTTAAGTCAAGTTCAAAGTAAATTTTGAAGATGAGATAGCATACTACACCTGAGTGTTTATGACATTCAATAGGAGAAATATGCAGCTCCACATTGCAGTATACTCTGGATACTCCTTCCTAACTCTCATCTTCTCTGCTTTGCCTCCCCCCTCCAAAATTAACTGAGCAAAATTAATAGAGCTAAGTAACTCATGACAAGTTTAAAGCAACAGCAGCAAAGGAGCGTTACTTTGGCATGCTAGAGTAAGCAATATATAACACATGAAAATCAAGGCAAAACCCACCCTGTCCTCCTGATCAGCATTTTACACTCACTGGAAACTCCACAAAGCCCCACACATTTTGCTCGAATGGACACAGTACAACTCCCCTGTGAGCTCTGCGCTTTCATCCACTAGCAAAACCTATTTCATCTCGTTGGCATTCACGTAATAACTGCAAATTGTTACCCTGCAGGCCGCTACCCATCTCCTTAAGAGCAGATGAACAGTGGAACTCTGTAAGAGACACAACTTAAGATATTCTTTCTAAAATAACACTCTGTTCTGCTTTTGCTGCCGATGGTAAAACTTGCACAAGTGTTGGTCTGCATAGGAGAATTATCAGAGCGTACACCAAAAAGGCAGAGCTTGTTTGCCATCACTTGATTTCTATCATAACTAACTTACACTACGTGAGCTGCAATAGAAGACGTTACCTAAAAACTTCTTCTGCTGGAAATTTGAAAGAGAAGGTTGCCATGGTTTAACCCCAGCCAGCAACTAAGCACCACACAGCCGCTCGCTAACTTCCCCCCACCCAGTGGGATGGGGGAGAGAATTCACGAAAAAGTAAAACTCATCGGTTGAGATAAGAACAGTTTAATAGAATGGAAAGGAAGAAAAGAATAATGATAATAATAACAGTAATAAAATGACAATAATAATAATTAAAAAAAAAGTTTGGAACATACAAAACAAGTGATGCACAATGCAATCACTCACCACCCGCCGACTGATGCCCAGTTAGTTCCAGAGCAGTGATCTGCCCACCCCTGGCCAACTCCCCCCAGTTTATATACTGGACATGACATCACATGGTATGGAATATGCCTTTGGCCAGTTTGGGTCAGCTGTCCTGGCTGTGTCCCCTCCCAACTGCTTGTGCCCCTCCAGCCTTCCTGCTGGCTGGGCACGAGAAGCTGAAAAATCCTTGACTTACTTAGTCTAAACACTACTTAGCAACAACTGAAAACATCAGTGTGTTATCAACAGTCTTCTCATGCTGAACCCAAAACACAACACTGTACCAGCTACTGGAAAGAAAATTAACTCTATCCCAGCTGAAACCAGGACAAAGGTAAAAGTCACCTGTGCTGTGACACTGTAACATACTATTAATAAAGAATGATTTACAGCAAATCTGCCTTAATACCACACACCAACGAAAGAAAAGCTCTTCCAACAATATGCCCAAACAAGTAAGAAATACTCCAACAACAACTTTTAAATTTTCCATCTATTTCTTATAGGATGACAGTCAATACTACAGGAGAGCGTCTACTTTCACACCCCCCGGGTGACACTTGCCTTGGACAGCTGGCACTGCCCAGAGTGGGAAGGGGAGGAACAGTTATGGTACCAGCCTCTGCACCCTGCCTTTCTCCAGCCAGAGGAGACCTCCAGAAAGCAGCACATTTAACAGAGCAAAACCCTTTTCGAAAGACAGTATAAATTTAAGCTACGTTTCAAACTGGGACTGACTAGATCATTTCAGTAGAAAGGATAAAAGGAGAAACCTGGTAATTAAACAAAAATCCTGTTCACAGGACTACAGATGACTTTCAAATGAGTAACCAGTATATCCTTTCCCATATTTCAACAACAGTATGACTGTATTTTCAGCCAACAGAGAGGACAGGTCTGGATCTCTTTATGTCTAAGCACCGTAAAAAACATGGAAAATTAGATATTCTATCTTAATCATCTGTCAGCTTCTATATAAAAACTGGAACATATTCTTACCTTCACAAATTCTGTCTAGTCGCTGCCGCTTGACTTTGTGTTTATCCACAAGTGCCATTCTCGATGGTATTTTGTAACTTTCTGATTCAAAAAGCAAAGCACTCCCCCAGGAACTTAGGAAAATTCACAGGATTCGGCGTGCATACCGCCACTGTCAATCCTGCAGAGAAATGAAAGGATTCATTAGGATTTCTAGCACACCAGGTGAGACCTACCCATGCCCAAGAGCAGAGCAGGTTTCTAAAAGGAGAGCTGCAAGTTTAGTCATTCCAACCCCAGTGTCCCACCAGTCACACATCTTACACTGCAAATCAAGCTTACAGCCCCTTTATCTTCCCTGCGATCAGAAAAAACAACGTTGTACAAGAGAACTGCCTTCCCCGTTTTATTTCTGTCTTAAAAATCTATTCCTAGCAGATAAAATCCATTAAGCTATTTTGTAGGTTCACAGACACTGAAAGATTATTAGAGAGTACATAAAAAAGGGAAAGTAGCTTTTGTTCTTCCAGTACTTTCACACACATACACACACACACAAACCACTTTCATGTCTTATTTAAGCCTCGCCCTGTAAAAGTCATCAATGGACCTTGATTTTGCAATTAGACCTTGATACATATTCCAGCTGTCACCATAGTCTGTCCTTACCTTCATACTTGAAGGGCTAACATTAAACTCTGGGTGCCAGAGCTGCCATTTCTAGCACACACACTTTTAAATGCCGATGAAATAAAGCAACCCATAAAGCGGTATGGGTGGCTGATTATAAGCAATGCTCTACAAAGGCACAACAGCTGCAGGCTTTTCTGCATTTTGGTGACACAGAGGAAGACCCTAAATGGATCCTCTCAGGTCTGATGCTTTTGTTCCTACAGAGAGCCAAAGGTTCATTTAATCTCCGAATGCTCCGACCTGAGCGCAGGCTGCAGACCCTGAACGTGCAATTGTGGCTCTTTTACTCAACAGCTTTGTCGTAAAATCCAAGTATGAGTTTTTCAAAGCAAGTTCCACAACGGTATTCATGAATCAAGACATACAAGAAAAGACCTCATGCTGACAACTGAATTCAAACAATTCAACACTACATGCACTAATTTTTTACCGAGTTATGCTATAGTACCAGTGATTCAATGCTCTCTTTTGTATTTTAAGGTAAAGAGAGATGACAATGACAAGAGCTACAAACCTTCCAGGGATGGACCGTGCTCAAGAGGCTCCTGCCCCCCATGAGCAATCCACCACCCTTTTAAGCCCACTTAAAGGCACCAAAAGAGCAGAATTAGTGGAAAGCTGTGATTTCTAGAAACAAAGCAAAACACCACCACTTTTTCAGAGGCCTGGCAAGGAGAGAAGGGGAAGAGGAAGACAGGCACGAGCACAAGCACATCAAGAAATCCTCTCCTCAGTGGCCATCTGTATCGCGCTGCAAAGTCTCAACCACTCTGCCTACGAAGTACTAGAAAGGGTTAAAAACAGAAATAAATTCTGAAAAGCCAGCAATAACCACAAACTTGGTACCACTCGTTCAAACTGACCCCCCCACAGCTCCTCCACAGTAGATGCATTTTCACACTCCATTATTTGCAAGCAAAATTTTCACGACAAACTAAAAAAACGGTGGGTTCACATAATACAGGACACACAAGAAGAAGACATTGCGAACCAGGAAAATCCAGGCTGATGTCCAAAAGTTGACCTTGGGCAGTGTCTGTAACCTCGACTTCTGCTTCTTCTTCTGTACAGCAGCGATAGCAACACTTAACCCATCCTCTCAAAACACTTCAGGTTCCTCATATTCACATAGTCTGGTCAGGCGTTTCTACCTTGCATTTTATTCCTCTGCAACAGCATACGGCTCTCCTAAAACCATGCTAGTGAAGCAATAACTTCCCAGAAAACACAGTTAACAAATGCAATAGGCTAGGCTGAGCGTGCAAGGGGTAAAGGCTCTAACAAAGCTGCTGCATACCGAGATGACAATTTCATAGAGATTATTGTTATTATTATAAATGGTTATCAATTATGCATCACATTGATAGTTAATTTATAAAAGGAAAAGGCTTGTGTTGGTACAACTGAATTCTGACTAAGGGAAGATAGGCGATTTCCTGGTAGTTAATGGCCAATTTCCCAGCAGCGCAACTGCAGCATAATCTCTGAGATTTATAGCAATAATTAATTGATTTTTTTTAAACATAGGGATGCTAAAGAGCACGATTCCCACTCACATTAATAATTAATGCAACATTCTAAAAGAAGCAGAAAACTTCCATTCCAGAGGCAGAAGCTTGCCACAGTCAAAATATTTCTTACAACAAAAATTAAACTGTTAGTGTAGCTAAAGCCAGAGTACCTAACAGCATTTCCATGAGCAACATTTAAAAGTATACGCATGAATTTTTACCTCTGTTACATCCCACTCCACTTTCCGGGAGAAACACCACGTTATAAAAAAGTCATGTCAGGAGAGAAAAAGTTAACATTTTGTTCTGAAAATGCTCAAATGGTTCATTATGTAGGGGCTGCAACTCTTTTCCCCTTTTCTTCCCAAACAAAATCAACATGCAAAGTGTATTTAATTTTGACAGAGTGCATTTTCTGATGGGCGAATGCGTCCACTAAAGTTTTTTTCTCCTGCCATCTCAATTCCCTGCATTACTCCCTGGAGGAAAACTTTCTACAAAAGAAACTAATAACAATCAAAGAAATTACTGCTCATATTATCAGAATCCCACACAGCTTAATGTAATGCCCATGAATGAACTCCTTCCTAACGAAGTTAACTATTCCATCTTTGTCTGACAGGTGTCCATGATGACATCAACCAGCAATAAAAGCCCAACTCAGAAGACTTATTAAAAATGTGGCAGGAGCTGCCGAGCAGGATTTGGCAGGGATGGATAAAATGGAGAAAAGCAGATGTGTGGGGCACAGAAACAAGCGGATATTCCCCAGCCTTCGTATGAAGCTATAATTAAGAAAGCAGTTCTTCCATTTGTGGGAGGAAGGACGCAATTAGTTGCACACCCAACTTCAATCTATCTTCAATGATTTCTCCATCCAACCCAATCTCAAAACAATTGCAAGGCTAAATGTCCCCCACAATAAAATAAATACAATCAGGCTAGGCAGAACAAAAATCGTGGTCAGCAATTAAAATACAAGAAAACCTCATTGTATAAGGAAATTTGAGAGAGAGGGGGGCACGCACGAAAATTGTACTTCATCTTCAGCAAGATTAGGAAACAAGTGAAGTGATTTACATACAGTAATTGCATGGCCGTGTTAGCCTCCAACAGTGTCTTTCAAAATGTAAATTTTCTTGAAAACCCTTGGACACAATGATAGCCCAGCAGTTATTTATTTATTTAAAGAAGGAACATACTTAAATACAATGTTTTAGGAAAAAACCAATCCTGACGTAACACATTTAAAAAGCTTCTTAATACTGCCCATTAAATACCACAATCCATGAGCCAGAAAATGAGAGCAGAGAAAGCTGTATTAGGGCTTATTTTTCCTGCTTTTGATGGAAAATGAAAAGAAAGAAAAGGTGATTTTCCAAAATAAAATGCACTGTTAGACAAAAACAAGAGAAAGGTGACTTTACGAAGAATGTGTTGTCTTCTAAGCTCTCAGCTAGCACCTTTTTATCATCTTGTCATGGCATACGTAGGTAGCACAGGAGCACAAACATGGGCGACATTTATTTTAGAGCATCCATCACAGGCATTGCCATCACACCACAACGGCACCCAGCAGGTGATCAAGAGCCCCTCTTCCCAGCGCTCTGGACAAAACTGTGTCTCACACATTCCCTCTCTGTGCACAGCCCCAGGAAAGCGGAATGGTGTTCCCTACACCCCATTTCGCAACGAACCAAAGCCAAGGCAAGCACACACCTCCGCTGCAGTGCCGCAGGCTTTGGTAAGCATCATGAAACTGCACCTGTGAGTCCTGCCCAAAACGCAGCTCATCGGCTAGGATGCAATAAACCCATGATTGCTGCCTTTCGAGGTGTGAATGAACAAGTGGTACGAACGCACCGCTTCTGCCAATGAATACACAGTCGTAGGTTAAGTGGGAGTCCTCTTTAACTTCAAATACAAGCATCTTTCTAAACAATCAAAAAAAGCATGTGCACACTCCCAGACCCTTAGTGGAGACAGAAACCTGTTGTTCACAATTTCCGACTACATTTTCTACCCTCTATGAAATACGGCATCAACAAAATGGAGATTTCCTACTACAGAAAACTCCTAGCTCCACGAACTGCAAAAGCTCCCATTTCCAAACAGCAAAGGCAAATTTCCGTCCTTCCTCATTATCTCAACTAGGTTTCCACAGGTATAACTCCTTACTTAAACACGGGAAAAGCCAGTCCAAATGTTTTGATGACACCACTGGACATTTCCTAGGCTCTCAGGAAAGGAGAGGTTCCCGGAGAAGGTTTTGTACTCATGATTACTGCAGGACATCCGTCCTCTCAGCTGGAAGCAGACCAGGATGCCCAAGCGGTCCATAATTGCGAAGTTAGTATCCGCTGATGCCAAGGACAGTTCTCTCTGCTGCCTTCTTTGCACAGAGGTCCAGTTTTCCAAAGCTCGATCGCGCTTGAATTGAGATTTCAATGCAAGAACACCCCTCAGAGCTGTGAACTGTTTAAGCCCTGCATTAGCATTACCGGGTGTTAACTATTCTGAACTAGCTGGCCATTTCCACGGCTGATCATTTCAGACAGCAGCAGCTGCCATGGGGAGGGCAGGAGGGGCTGAGAAACGGAGTTCGGCACAAGAAAGGCAAGGCGGAGAAAAGAAAGAAGGAGACACACAAAGATAATGACAAGGGAGGGGAGCGGACAAAGACGACGGTACAATGCAGGAGGAACACTTTGCGAGCACTGTGTCATCCTTCCTCCCTACGCCGGTGGCACGACCTTAAGTGTGATGCCACTCCTCAGCCCCTGTCACCTTCTCCTCTCTCTAAAGCCCTGGCATGACCGCAGGGGAGGGAAGCACATGGAGGGGAAGGACAGACAACACGATCCTTCCTGAGATCCTGTTTTTGTATGTCTTCTTTTAAAGCACAATAAAACAACATGGGGAATTCACAGTGTCAAGACACCGTTAAGCCCAATAGCCCAGCAGGAACCAAAAATGGATTAAACATTTATATGGGTAGTGAGAACAAACATAGATTTTCATTAGCCAAAATAAAAAATAGGTTAATTTTTTTTTTTTAAAATGCCTGAAGGATGTAAACCCTCACACTTGGGAAAAAGAATCACACAGTGTCTGTGTGGCCAGGGTTCGGACTTCTCCCGCTACATTAAATGCTCTCGGCCATTGCACGCAAAACAGGATGCTAGGGAAAAAAAAAAAAGGTTTTTTCCCAATTTCTGGGAGAAGTACCTCGGCTGTAAATTACACCTCGGTGCCAGCAGCCTGCATCCCCCCCACGGACCCTCAACACCCTCAAAACAGTGAGGACAGGACTCTTGCTACAAAACCATTGTTAATTAGGTTTAATGCTTTTACTAGTTATTAGTATGATTTTGCTACCGCAGAGCGTTCAGCGATGTTTTGCATTAAGGCCTCTCCACGGGAATGATTGGATGATGCCGTGAGTGGCAATAAGCATTATTTGTCTAGGTGACTCGCTTTTTTTCTGCCCAGAAACCTAACGACCAAAGTCTTGCCCCTCCACTGCCTAGCTGGTGCCTTCCCCCAAAAACTGCGGGGAAAGTGTACTCACTGGGTGCTGCAGCCTGGCAGAGAAGGCAGTAACGCAGCAGGTTAAACGTGCTTCACGGAGAGCTGGCACTCCCACGTTAGCACCTGCTGATGGAAAATAAAGAGCTCTTCTGCTCTTCACCGTACAGAAAGGGAGAATAACATGCTGTAGGAGTCTTGCGCTGAAGAACTGGTAACAATTTTGACGAACTTGCTATTATATGAGTGAACAAAATGTACCATAACTGCATATGAGCCTGCACATCTGTTGCTAAATTAAACACGCTACATAATGATGCAGACCACATCTTAAAACATTATGCAACAAGATACAGACTGTACTAAAATAATAAGGCTTCAAAGACGACATAGAGGGCCTGATCCTGCATTCCTTTCAGCCCTTGAAAGTCACAGGGAGTATCCCTCATCACTTCAATTCCATCAAAGCTACTTGTTGACTCAGTAAAAGAATCACAATTTTACATATATATATGCCCTTCAGAGGAAAAAAAGACATACGGGTTTGTAGCATTTTCCTTCCTCTCCATCTTAATAATGCATAAAGCATGAGAGAAGATTTTGTTTGGATCTGGATTTTTTTTTTAAAGTTTCTTTAAGAACTGTATTTCAGGATACAAATTGCGCTCCAGATTGGGTTCTCAGTAGCCAGAAAGATGTTATGAAGACCTACTGAAATGAAAATATTCAAGTTGCCTGAATAGCCATGGTACAAAAGAGAGGGGAGTGAGACACCTGGGGGTTTGTTCCTATTTTATTTTTCAACATTTTTTCCCCCAATTTTCTTTTCCAACACTAGTGACTAATTCTTGGCTTTGAGAAAAGAAGATCCAGGCATGCTCTCTTGTCCAGGAGTAACAGCCCTCCACAGATCCTCTGTGAGTTTTCAAGTAAAACTAGGAAATACCAAAACTGGCACTCCTTTCATTCCTAAAGCTAAAATACAAACAAGCAACCCAAAGAGACAGCAAGAAAATTGCTTTAAAGAAAATAACTGTCATCTCTCTTCCTGGCATCAGAAGTGAAGCCGGTTGATGCTCTGCGTACCCTGCACCGACAGCCTTCAGGGGCCTGGTGGTGGGCAAAACAATAACCAGGAGCTGAACCCAAATTATCCACTTAGCTTCGAGAGTGCCTAATCCATCTGCTAATTAATCATGGGCCTCCTTCAGCCTCTCTTATCTTGTTCTTCTAAGTATATGCCGCTGATAATGCACACATTGATATTGCTACAGCACATAACCGGCTGGGAAACTACCCTTAACTTTTCAAATAAAACAAGAGGAAATGATACATAAATAATCTTACAGTCTCCAAAGGTCCCTGCCATACTGAAAAACAACATCTCATCCTACGTTTTGCCAGAGTTACTTAAATTACTTGCTATTTATTTTCACCAATTGCAAAGATTAATGCTGCAGCGACGTGAACCTTCACCATTTGCACATCTGGATAACCAAAAAGCTCTCCTCTACTCAAGCCATTAGTTGCTCCTGTACCAAAATCAGCACAGACAAATTAGAAATCCCGAGAAAAAATTACTATTTGCTGGTTTGTTGGAAGAGTTATACAGTTACTTGGCCATTAGAGGGCATTTTACACTGCAGAGTGAAGCGCTGGCACACGGCTTGTGAACAGCATCACTAACCCCCATCTGGAGCTGCTGGAGAACAGTTTCTGTCTACTCTCATTTAGTAATTGCCACTTTTCAACCTTTCCATATGCTGTATATAGATGAGCAAGCAAGAGCAAGGACAAGAGGAAAATAAGATGAAATAGCTATGAAAAGAAGTCCTGGTTAAATAAACACTTCGGTGTGCAGCTATTGTTGCTTCCAAGGTTTGGTTTTGTTCAGTTCACTTCTCCCCTCCCGCTAACTCCAACACAGCAAAATTCATCCTTTTTACTCTCACAAATAGCAGTTTACGTTTTAAGTTTTGAAAATGATTAATCAAGAAAAACTGTAAATTGTGCCATGGCACCACTACCCGTCTCCGGAGCTAGAGAGGAGAGCTCATCCATCGCTGGAGCTGAACAAAGGCAAATCCAGCTTCCTCACTGCCAAAAGGTAGGACATGGCTGCTTACCTTCAGACGTCTCCTTCCAGTTACTACTATACTGCCAAATGTGAACTTGAAACTGTTTTCAGCTTCTGCTGGCTAGGAAACCACACAAAGCCACCCACTTCCCTGCTTTGGTGGTTTTCCTCCCTCCATCTAAATACAAATCAAATTAGGAAAGAGACAGATATCTTGCTATACATCTCCAAATATACGTGTGTTTGTAATCAGGGTGGCCAAACTTCCTGAGTATGAGCTGCATACCAAAGTCTTCATGTGGCCTAGAGCCACATCCTCCCAACCTCCGTAACCCCCCCCCACCACACACGCACCCTGTGCTCCCCTGTAAAACCTCGTGTTTCTCCCGTCCCCACGACTCTGTGCCGCTGATCCACCAAGCCAACATCCCTCGCTGGTCTCTGGCTAAAAACGCAGGGCTGGCAGAGCCGTGGCCATGCGTTTCACAGCTTGCCGCAGCAGCACCCAGCGCTCCTGCCTTGCAGGATTTGATTAAACATCTGTACGTAGTATATACTTCCACAATACTCACAAGTTACTCCTGAATTCCTCCTTAACAGAAAGTTCAAAACAGCAAGCGCAGCTATACAAAGACTACCAAAAAGACCCTGGATATCAAGGCTTTCCGTCGGGTGCCCAAGCTAAAGGACCAACGCTAAGACCAAGACCACTTGTCTTTGCAACTCTTCCAAGTCCTTGGCTCTGTATTGCTCCTAAATAAAAGACATAATAGAAGAAATAACTAGATGAGTGCATCCTTACAAGCAAACACATGGGATACTCGGGGAGTACAGTGCTTCCTTCCTCTGCGCCATCTCCACCTGGCAGTCTGTATGTGAAGGCACCCCACTCCCGCAGCAGCACCCACCTCGTATCCTGAGTTGTAACCAGGTACTGCTGCATCAGCAGGTTGACATAAGACAAGAACATGACGGCACCTTCACCCCAGCCAGGGCAGCCCACCTACAGACTTACAGGACATACAATTGAAGTGTCTCCAAGCCTGGAATACTAACCTTCACTCCTAATTTCTTAATTCTTCCATGATCAGGATCAGACAGTTAAATCTTACATGAAGACCCAAGTGGCTCCAGCAATGAGTAGCGATACAGGACATTCTCCTTGGGCCCTGTCCCACAGCGACCAAACACTACTGCAGGGCAACAGGTACGTATCATGGAAGGTACCTAGGTGGCCTCAGTCCAGTTCCTTAGGGGACACATGCCCATATCCCAGGAAAGATCACAGCGGTGCACACCAGCCCATACCTTCATGCCCCAGTCGAGGGCCAGAGGAGGAACTGTAAGCTCTGCCTGGCAGGAGGCTCTACCATTCACTCAGGATGGACCTAGCTCACCCTAAGAGCAGAGGTGAAGCCCCTCATGCCCCAGCTGCACTGTAGTCCAGGAGACTCAGCCCCCCACTAGCACACCAAACTCCCCCATATGGAACAAACTCCCTGTGCTTCTCATTATATCACAGATATCTCAACCTTTTTTTCCATCAAGTCTCCCAGAGCCTGTCCTGGGAGCTCTGCCTGGACTGGAAACAGTGAAAAGGAGCAGTGACACTTCTATCTCCAGGATATGTTTGGAATTATAATTTGCTCTTATCTTAGTGCTTATATTTACAAACCACTCTTACATAAAAAGTCCTCATCCGCATTGACTTATTTAGCAACATGAAGTAAAATCGCCTGAAGCTATTCATGTTGCTTAACATACTTTTTTCTTTTTATGTAGATGATGCTCTGTATAAAGGAATATTCAAAGAGGAAAAGTGTGTTTTGTTTGTAACACTTACTACTATCCCTGAAGAAAATACGTTCTAACAAGTCTCTGAAAGGGGAAACACATGTAGTACCTTTAACAGCTCAGCTAATTCATCTTTTGCTGCCCAACTGCTGGCGAGATCTCAAATGGAAAGTCTCAGAATGGAAATGTGGAAAACCCTGTTTCTTGTGGTCCGAGGTCTGTTCCCACTACACAATCTCTTTCCATCGGAGTGAGTCCTGTTTGTTTTCAGCACATAGCAGCTTTACTCTACCAAAAAAAAAAAAAGAGTTCAAGAGTTCAAGGCTACGTCTCCATTCAGGCGTACACCCACAATGCAAACCGGTCTCTCTGTCCTGTGCTGCAGGCATTCCTCTCCATACCACCTACCTAAATCAAAGACCAAGGAGGGCTTGGATCAAGAAATGGGTCACGGATGAAGATGGAGGGTGGCTTTTGGAGTAAGGAAGGGTGTGGGGAGAGCCAGGGGACCCTCCTGCCCTTTGGGCTCCCCTCATGCAAAACCCATGCTCCAGGCAACATTGAGCTCCACGGGGTCAGGCACAAGTGCAGTCAGGATGGAAATGTGTGAGTGTTTCCATGAAGTCCCATGGGAGAGAGCTCGTCGGGATGCGGGGTGGCTGCAGGATGGCTCAACTGTGAAATGCTGCCTCCTCCTCCTCGCTCCTCCCGTCCCTCCATCCCCGTCTCTCCCTCCGCATCTCGCCTTTGCTGCTCTTGCAGCATCGCTCACACGGTTTAATTTCCAGAGGAGTGAAAGGAGAGGGAAGGAGGGAGCCAAGTGAGCGCAGAGAGGTTTAGATAGCAGTAATAAATAAGATGAAATAAGTCTCCCGCCACTAACCTTTAGCAGCAAGTCAGAGTATCCTCTGCAACCACCACAGGTTTGCATAATCTACACATCTTTCTTACAAGCCTTGCCAGCTCGCTGTAGCAAGGCTATTTTGGGATTTAACAACACTCAGGTTATTGACCTAAATTTATACAGGCTCATCTGGAGCCATAACGGTCCATTGTGTGCCGAGGCCTGCTCAGGATGCCTTAATACACAGATTATTGATGCAATGAACTGTGACGGCTCCTATAGAGCTGTTATGGTTTATTGTAGCAACACCTACTCGGGGCTCCCTTTAATGCGCAGATTGGTGACACAATAGACAGAAATGGCCACTACTTGGGGATGCATTATCCCACGGATCACTGACATGACAGACCACAATGGCTCCAGACTCCTGCCTTAATGCAGCAACCAGGCAAACACACCAACCCCCAGGTTCCCAAATCCTGAGGAGCTGCAGTTGGATGGCAGAGAGGTGTGGGGCCCACTCGTGCAGGGATGCTGCCCCCCTACCCACCCAAACCAGCCTGCTCAGAGAGGTGACACTTGCAGAAAGCAATTTGCAGCTGAAAATAAGGATAATGAAAGCCCTGGTGGGACCAAACTTTTAGCAAGAACAGCCACAGGCCTGCATTATAGATCAAGGTTAAAATCCTGTGTGGAAATTAGCCAGAAAAAATCAGCGTCCAATTTTCAGCATAAAAAAAGGAAAATATCTTATGTTGCAAGAGAATGCGAAGAAAGTGAGCGCAGTAGGAAAGTGCACAAATATCTACATTTCTCCCGTCTTTTCCTCTTGAAGAACAAAAATAATCTGAAGAGGCTGAGAGCTAAGCACGGTTTAAAAAAAGTCCCTTGTGTAGGGAGACCTCAGGCTGAGAAAAGGAAAATTAAAACATTAACACTAACCAAGTGTTCGCAGCCTCCTCACAAACACCAGCGAACAGTTCAAAAAGCTGCAGCTGGCTTTCCACCATCGCGTGCATCTTCCCCACCATTTACCAG
This sequence comes from Pandion haliaetus, assembly GCA_013401275.1. Taxonomy (NCBI): domain Eukaryota; kingdom Metazoa; phylum Chordata; class Aves; order Accipitriformes; family Pandionidae; genus Pandion; species Pandion haliaetus. Next base: position 94,658 of record VYZV01024499.1, read on the forward strand.
GAGCTTTTTTTAACATCGGTGACACTTCACATTCAAAACTGCAGTTAAAAATAGACCATTGGTCCTTCTGTTTTAACCCTGCAAATTCCTTCTCCTCCTTTCGCACCCCCCACATGCCCACCGGTCTCTCTCCCACTCCTCCTGCCCTGCCGTCAGCCATGGGTTGATGGAGTGGTGAGGTGGGGGGGCTGCCCAACTGCAAGCCCAGAGTCCTCCTGCTTCTGCCCCAGGTCCTCATCTGACCCTGGGAGTGTCCCCCTCTCACTTCTTCCCAAAGCTGGTAACTGGCTTTATTTGCAGGAATGAAGGCAATGGGTCTACTCTGCGTCTCGATTTCCCTTCCCACCTGCTTTTGCAGATGACATGAGTCTAAGGCTTTAAAAAAAAGCACCCAACACTAATGTTTTCTCTATGGCCTTAAACCCTGCAATCAGCAGCTCAACCAGGAGTGTAGAGAAAGAAATTCCTTTGTTATCCTGTAGCTACTTAAATGCTGAACCTTCAAAACCTCCTTGGGAAATAGGCCTGGTGAACGGCTGCCGCTACTGCAAGGAGCCCTGCACAAGAGAGACTAGAAAATCAATATCCTTCACCCAACTTATCAAATTTACTGAAGACATTTATACAGTATAATTAAATAGAAAAGAGATACAAATACAGAAGAGTATTTGCACGGCACTGCATAGCAATTGCATTATCTCTGGAACAGAGGACACTTTGACAAAAAGGAGGGAAAACACCATATATCAACCAACGAAGCCGCAAGGAGCATGGGGAAGGTCTCCGCTCTCATTGCGCACAGGGAATGTTTAACACTTAAGTAAAGACAGCCACAAAATATACATCAGCACGTATACCTAAGGCTTTTCTGTAGGTCTTGTTCAGTCAGCCAAAATGATGCTATCAGAATTAGGCTGGTGATAAAACACTCAGTGGCCTCTCAGACTTGTGTAGGGTCTCCAACACATGTTGGGGCACTTCCCTCTCGCTGGTGTGGAAGCAAAGCAGACACTATTATGTTGCTTTTCAGCATATGAATGTACCAAATAAAATCGATTTTGCCCAGTAATCCACTTGGTAAGTCAGTGATGTTTTCCACAACCAGCAGCCGTCTCTGCAGACTCACAAGATAAGATCTTCTATGCAAGGTTAAACCTGGGAAAGGCTGACTGCCAGCGCAGGGCAAAGTAAAACACAGTGGAAAAGGCAAACTAGATTATCTGGCTATTTGTTAAACAATTCTTCTCACAAGGGTCGTGTTACAAGCGTGCTTTGTGAACACTCCTTGCTTTCAGGTAGAGCCAAAGAAGCTGGCTCCTTGCTCGGAGTCCCTACAGGCAGCACACTGCTGTAGATGCGATATCTCTCTTGCCGTATTAACTTTAAAATTCAGAATAGCCCAGTGCAGTGCTGGACGCACCCTCAGGTCCAAGTGCCAGTGAGCAATAGCCAGTCGTGTATGCAAAAGGTGCCCAACTGCAGGCTTTCTTCCACTTCAGGCTCAAGGGTTTGATCTTCACTGTTGCCTACATCAATTAGGCATTGCCTAATTACACTGACCAATAAAAAACACTATGTAAGATTGCAGGATTCCTACCCCTGAGACAGGGATGTTTGGGATGTAATCGTTTTGTACAACAAACCCGCCCGGGAAAATGTTAGCAGGTAACTTGCAAGATGGACTGAACGGGCACCGCCAGAGCAGGGGCAGGTCACACTGTGCGCTGCTCCCACCACGTCTCAACTGCCCCAGAAGCAGAGGTGTGACCGCTCAGCAACATCCATCACTGCTCCTTCCCTGCATGCTACTCCCACCACTGCCAGGCACCAGGGGCAGAGGGGAAATCTCAGCCATCCACTTTGCAATATACTCATGGGGAAGAGTGAGTATCAGGTTAAAGGCTTCTTTGTTGCCTCTCTTTTGTCTTGATTTGTTAATGTGAATCACACTCCACTCTATTTTGAGCAATCCTTTATTAAAAATGCCTGTGAGTCATTTTCGCTAAACTTGAAACTATAAAAATGGTAATGTCTGGGTAATACTCAGGAATTTTTAAGATTTTGCATACTTCTCTTTTTAATTGAACAGGAAAAGGAGGGTAACTTGACCCACAGAAAGAGCTTTTTTCCCCCTTATTTGTCCTGTGCAGACCCACTGCTCTTGGATAGAAATCACAACTCATAAAACTTCTAAACATCCTCCACTAAATACATATGGAGAGTACTGAAAGAACAAATACAAAACAAAATATTGCTTTCAGTAAAGGCCAAAAACCCAACAAGTGACAACCTGGGAATCTCTATCAACCTACGTTCAGCACAGTACTAAAAAAAAAGTGTCTACAATGGTATTTCCATGAACTTTAAATTAACATACATCCCTTTCCAGATGGCATAAGTCAATAACTGAAAATCATACTGGTATTTATTCGTATCTCCAATGTCCCCCAACTGAAACCGAAACAAGACTAAAGGATTCGCTCTCCGAACTGAATGTCACTAACCCAGGAACACAAGCTGTGTCCCAGGCAGCACAGCAAATAAACTGGCCTGCAAGCACCACAGTTGTGCTTTTTCTATCCCAGACATGGAGACACCTCGCCCTGCTTGATGACATCAGATGAGACACTATTGCAATGCCAACTTTGGAAAAAGGCTTTTCATCAACAGGCAAAGATCTCAGAATTCATGGCATACACACCAGCCAGCCTCCATGTTTCTCTCCTCCATTACCTCATTGCAGACCTTGTTCCTGTGGTCTCTGTGCAGGACTGGCAGAAGAAAGCCGGCCCTGGCCAGGACAGCCAGCTGAGAAACTTCCTTTAGCTGCCTCCTGGATGAACTAGGCATCTCTGATATTCTTGGACACAAGTCATGCTCCGGCTTGCATGTCCATTGGCCCAAAGCAAATTAAAAGGCGGCAGGAATGAGGAAGCTTTACTGCTCATTCCCACCACACTTGCTTCCCAAACTCCTTCAGTTCCTGCACAGTTCCCCACCCAGCACCATCCGCAGCAGCAGATCTAGAGATGCAGTAGGGAAGACTGGCAAAAAAGCAACACCCAGGTGACCTCCAAGCAGAGCAGCCTGGGACGGAGCTGAGATCACTTTGACTCCCTTGGGCAGGACCAAGACCCATGGGGCAGCAGAGGAGGAGGCATGAGCAGGTAGGTGCCAGGGTGGCTCCAGCAGCACAGTAAGTGCTGAAGGGAAGCCACACTGATGAAAGCCTCAGCTCTGGCAATGCCAACCTTTTCCTTTTTGAGCTTGGAGGTGACTCCAAGACCCCTTTCATTATGCTTAAGCACCACAAACAGGGATAAGGGCTATGGACTTACTGCTCCAGCCGTGGGGTTGCAAGTCCAACCTGTGCGAGGACTGCTAGGGAAAATGTTATAAAGGGAAACTCATTTCCCCCAGGCTCCCTGATAGAGCCCATCAGAGGAAACATCTGCCATCCTCCGCAGAGGACAAAAATGAGGAGGAAGTGGTTGGCCCATCCAGAGAAAAGTCAGAAACATTAAAGACACATGGGTCCTGACCAAGGCGGGAGACCCACTTCTGCAGGTGGGTCTCAGCAAAACAGGTTAAAAAAGCAGTTTTATAGACTGCCGAGTATGAAAACGGCAGCAGCCCACTTGATGAGGTCAGGGGCTGAAGTGGCCTATGGTACTTGTAAGAGAAAACATCTGTTCGTGTTAAAAGGTCAGCAGGAAATGAATGCTATTTACTTTGTCCTTATTGGTTAGGCCACCGCTCCTCGAAAGAGAACCACACATGGCTTAACTTAGCAGCATCCATGAAACAACGAAAGCCCTGCGGCGGCCGTCCCACTGGCTGCCCACCTTCAAGGCCCCTCAGTGCACCCAGGAACCCCCCGAGCGATCCTTGGGAGAGGACCGAGGGTGGCCTTCCCCCCGGCAGCCCTGCCGGGGAACCTCCCGCCGCCTCCCTCCCTCCTCACGGGACACCACCCCGCACACTTCGGGTGGGGGGAGAAAATCCTTCATGCCGCCTCAGGAACAAGCCGTTAAAATAAATCCATCAACATAAAAGCAAAAAAACAAGACGTTTCTTCTGAAAAACAGGAAGTGTTAGGTACATAGCAGCTTAAAATAGCGCCTGCTTGATTTGTTGACAGAACGTGGGTCCCAAGGGGTCGTGCCTTTTTATTTTATTTTTTTTTTGCGGACAGCCAGGCTCCCCTCCATGGCTGCCCGGTGGCTCACCTGCCCTCCGGCAGCAGGCTGGCCCTGCTCCCCACCAGCGCTCCGCCAGCCGGGCCGGGCCGAGAAGGTCGATGGCGGCAGGCCTGGCCATGCTTCCTGTGAGCGGCGCGGGGGCTCCCACAGGAAACCCTGACAGAAAACAACCACCACTGTGAATCAGGGCTTGCTCAAATAAACAGAGGGAATATTTAAGGCTGGTACCCCCCCCCTCCCCGTTAAAACTCAGTCTGAAGTTTTAAGTGCCTAGGAAACTGGTTTCAAACTTTCCCTCACTGGCACCGCAGCTGGCTCTTCATGCGTAGGAAAGCGCAGTGTTGGCCAGGCAGGAGAAGCCACCGACATCTAAGGACAAGCTTAAAACGATAAGGCTCTGATCCCAAGCCCTATGTCGCAAAAAGTTCACAACCAAGAAATGCCTTCTGCAGAACAGAGGAGGGAGGAAATTTTACGCTCCAGCTTTCTGTCGAGGTTGTGTGACATTTTCCTATTGCCCAGTAACTCCCCAGTTTGGGCTCTGCCTCTCTTTCCCCACAATGCACCCTTGCCCTCCTGCTTCAGTCTGCAGAGGTGGAATGCAGCAGCTTTTTTTGTCTTAATTTGAAAAAAAACCCACATTAAAACAAGAACAACACTCTCAGATGATCTAATGTAGACTAAAACGACTGTGCTGAGAAGCAGGTCGAGATATTATCCCTTTCCACAAACCTTGGTCTACAGACCAAGGCCGCCCATGAGTCCTGCCTGCCTGCCTCTCCTCACACCATGCAACACACCACACCAGACACGAAGGGGCCCCTATCGTGAATAGCAAATTATTGGACCACATTAAATTATTACTCAAATTAAGATTTGTGGGTTTTCCCCTAGCCTAACAATACGCCTTTGACAGCAGCATTGCAAGTACACTAGAGTAGGAGCAGCAGTGCAATTAGACCAGCATGTGGAGCTTATTGCTCCTAAGGACTCTTATTTGATTTCCCGCACCACCAACTGGTGAGAAGTTTTCAAGTCTAAATACAGAAGAATTAGATCACTCTTTGGGGTGGTCGCATCTGGGGTTGGAAAACCAGATGGAGCGTGTTTTTCCAAGTCCTTTGTAATTGAACCAGCACACAAAGTTGCTAGGAAGCAGGCAAATACAATCACCGCTTTGGGGCAGCCTGCAGCAGAGTTGGTGCCGTGTCTGCCAACACTTGTAGACACCATCTTAAGTGCTAGCAGGGAAGAATGGTCTCACAGGCTGGGGTTTATAAAATATCATTGTGAACATGGACCTACTGCAAGCATGCAGGAGCTCTGTGACTTCTGAACATAAACACCTGCACCCACAGTCTTCCCATGGTGCCACCCAAGGAACCTGGGAGATGGATGATTTCTTCAGTTCCCTAAAAATGCACGGCTCATATGAGTAGGCTGTGAAACTGGAGAATGAAGGGGAGAGAGAGGGACAGGAGGAAGGAGCAATAAGGAAGCTTCAGCATTGCAAAAAACCAACCAAGTACAGAGATGGCCACCACATGTGCCATCATGTCTTTCAGCCTGGATGGAGCCTGTGATGGGATAAGCCACCTCTGGAGCAGCCAGCCATCACCATCACAGCCACCTACAGTGGCCGCTGAAGGGGTTTGCTTCTGGTAAGGCCGTATCAGAGGGCTTTGGGAGCACGTCGTACCTGCAAGTCTCTACCCTGGCTCTGCATGCAGCATCAAGTAAACCCACAGCTTATTTCCTGAGTGGGGACCGAGCTATGAATGTTTTCCTTCCTGGGGACAAGGAAGGTGCATCTGACAAGGTACAGGACGGTCATAAGTCTTTCCTAATCAAAACATGCTTTGTAGACTGAAGAGAGCAAGGGATGAAGTGGTTTTAATCAAAGTTTGGCCAGCAGCATTGCATACGCACATAGAGATACACAGCCTAATAGGACAAGTAAATCCGTATCTCTGCAGGTGTCTGGGAGTTCACACCTCCACTACATCTAACAGGATGAACAAGAACTTGCATTGCTCCACCATTCCCAGCGAGGTTACTGGAGAAAAACAGCTGAAGGAGCCCATCCAAATTCTCTGATGCAGCCTGCATTTCATTTCAGCCATCCGATACGTATCAGCACAGCAGTGTCCTGCCCTGCTTGGCTCTCTGGAGTGATGGCTGCAGGAATGTGGAAGCTGACAGCCGTGCTGGAGAGCAGCATCTGCGGCTCGTGGGTCCTCAGCAGTTCTTCACGTCTCTCCTCTGCATGGGGGCAGGAGTCTGGTGGTCCAGGAGCTGCTCTGAATACCCATGTCAGCCCCGAGCTGGGAGGTATTTCTTCCCTAGAGCCAAACAGTATTGGCATGGACTGCTCCAAAGCAGCACAGACTTTGTCAGGGAATGGCTGCTTTAGAGACAGAAAAGGCATCTATTTTCCCTGGTGCTTAACCATGTGCCGAGTTTAAAAACCTGTGGGTTTAAAGACCTCCTTATCAGCAGCTAACACAGAGCACAGCTCCCCAACATGCAGGAAGTGTACCGAAACCCCACTTTCCTTTCTTGCTTTCCCCCCGCCTCCTTGGAACTCAGAACATGCAACAATAGTCACAAGTCAAACCATAATAATGAGGTGAAAAGAAATTTCTCCACCAAGTGCTGAGTTTGCAACTGGAGGAGCACTAGCAACCGGCAGCTGCCCGTGCAGCATCCCTTGGGCACGGATGGCAAGGGAGGGCTGTGCCTGCTCCTCCGACCGAATATCCTCAAAGCACAGCAATTTGGAAATTAATTAGAATTTCAAGCCTAAGCAGAACACTTTAAATATTTTTTTGTGACTTTTTAAGAAGGAAGCAACAAGTAGAAAAACAAGTAAATGTCCAAAGTCAGCACTTCACGACTCAAAAGTATACATAAATGACTCACTCTTATGAACATGGCCTGCATATAAACATTCACCTCAAAAATAATCCTCTGTGCAATAACAAATTAGAAGAGCAAAGAGGATGGTAGGGAGATCAGAGAGGTTACTGGCAGAAAGAAGAGGCAACCGGTGGTGAGGGAGCTATCAGGAAAGGAGGCCCTACAGAGAAATTCTCCTTGAAAAGCAAATGCAAGCACCTGGCTCTGCTGCTTCATTAGTTTTTTGTTTTCCAGACAGCCCACAGGTTTTGCGCATGGAAACACAGTAATTTTGCTGTAGATTTTTCTTTTTGCAAATTGAGAATTGTTGGCATTTTGAGTTGGTGTTTGAGGAGTACTCTGCTTTTCAAAGGGTATTATTTTATAGGCATTTTAATCTTAGTAAAATTAAGAGGACTTTTTCATTTGAAACCACAAAGCTGACACCTTTGGTATTGCATTTTTCACATCCAGTTCTACGTTGGCTAGGCTTTTTCTTCTCAAGCTGGTTGTAGCCAGGCCAGCCTTCTTTTCCGCATCCGCATTTCTGCTGCCTAAGTATCTGTGGGTATAACGCAAGCTACACAGCTACACTAGACCAACTTTTCCAACTGCGGCTACAATGAACTCCTCCACAGCCCTGGAGCATCTGGAGCCACTGGGATTTCTGAAATAACATGATGAAATATCTGGGTGACTACATGGCCAATTTTAAGCAGCCAATTTGAAATTTCTGGCTGGTAGCGCACCAAGGGAGTGCAAGGTTCGAAAGCTGGCCATCACACAACATGTTTCACAATGAATTCGGACTGTTTTTCTAACCCAGCTGTCTTGTTTAAAAACCAGTGCAACCCTCCAAGGTATACAAATAATTAATTTCAACCCAAGCTCTAAAGCAGCAGCTCCCAAACTTTCTTTCCCAGCTGCGACCTCATTTTACAGACCAGTAATTCTGTGCAACCCCAAACAGCAGAACAAATATTGGACAAAATGAAATTTCTGTCAGGCTCACGACCTTGTTCATAACTTCCCCCGAACCTCATTTCGGGGCCATCACCCCACTTTGGGAACTGACACAGTCGTAACACAAATGATGTTTGAAATGCAGACCCACTTACAGACACGAGCCGGCGGCGCTCACGGAGCCACCAACGGCTCCAAGGTCATAGATAGGAGACCAACACCTGAAACACAAGGCTCAGGAGCTACGTGCACCATCCCTGCTCCTCCTTTGTGGTCCTGGGCCTACCTTACAGACCTCTGTGCTGCTGCAGCAATGGCAAGGAGGATGCCTCAAAACAAACCCCTCATTTGTCCCACAGGTTCAACAATGTCCGTCGGGTTTTGCCCGGCAATGCCCAAACGCACCCTGCAGCCCAGCTCTCTTCAGCTGGTTTCACAACCAGCAAAACCCAAAACGTGGATGTTACTTAACAGCATCATAAATAAATCCCCTTCAAATTACCTCCCTTGGTATTTTTTATTGCTACAAGACAAATTTTAGCTTCAGGGGAACTACGCTGCTTTTTGTACACTGCTGAGGATGCAGTCAGTGTAACAGACATAAATTATGAAATAAATGACCTGCTACCACTATGTAAATCTGGTACCAGAAGCTAAAATTAGAATTAAGGCATTTTTGGTTCCCAGATCAGATCCTACACAATTACAGCCTTGCAGTCAACTCAAATGGGACCATTCTAGGCTGGGTATCAGAGACCAGAAAAGGGAAAACAAACAACAGGAATCACTTCAGAAACACTTATCTCCTTGTCTCTGGCTCCAAGTTCACGATTTTGGCATCATCCCTCATGGTGGTGATTTACACAATAAAAAAGGCAACCAGCAAGAGAAGGGGTAAAGTGAGACAGGTCCTGGGGCCAGATGGTTTTTGTCATCTGCCGTCTTCCTGACATACATTTTAAAAGATGAGAAAGCCCCAAAATTGTTAAACTGGCAGGTTGGATTGTGAGCTGGAGCAGCGCAGCCCTATTGCTTGCAAAGCAACATTCCCTCCACAGACACCCTGCTTCCCAGGTTTGCAACCTGAACGTCAAACATTAGGATATTCCCCTGCATGTGCAGAAAACCAAGGGTAAAAATTTAGTCCTTTGGCTCCCTGTTGCCGTTAAAATTAATTGCCACATAAAATTGCTGATTCCTACCAAATGAAGCTATACAATTTATCAACTCAAGGATAGAGCAAACTCACTAGTGGTTTAAATACATTACCTGAGTTATTACTAGATTTTGCACCAGTGACAGTTTTATGGATAATGTAGGTTTTATAAATTCATTAGTATGGGACTAACTTTAAAAGTAAACAAAGACATTAAACAAACATTGCAATACTGTGTTTACACGCAAAATAGATTTCCCTTTCCTTTCCAAAGCCATGCTGGGATACTCGGAGGACAAATATGAAAGCAGCTCTGCCATAACGCTTCGTGAAGGGAAAACGTGGCCATTCATTAGCACCCGAGTCAGCAAGGGCTGAGCTCAAAACTGTATTTCTTCCTTGCCGCTGACCTAATACGTGAGCAGGTCACTCGTCGTGCTTCTCGTTCAGCCTCCCCAGGCTCTTAAATTGTTGAAGCATCATTTCTATACCACAAAAGGAGACTGGACCTGCTCCAGAGCCCTTCGCAGCCTATGGCATCTTTCTATTGATTTCAGCGGGCTTCAAATCAACGGCATTATATTGCTTAATTAAAGGGATGCTGTCATCTGGAATCTACTCCATTTCAACCCAAGTTAAAACCAGTTTTGGGACCTATGCCTGGGTGAATCCCCCTGACCTTTTCCTGTTGATTAAACATTTTCCCTCCCAACTGATACAGGAAATACCTGCCAGGCTGACACAGGACCTGAACACATGGGAGAAAGAGAAAAATTGCATCTATATGACTTGCCGCCAAACCAAAGGAGACACTGAAAAAAACCAGAAAAACATTTTTCGGTCTTTACAGGAGGCATTAAAAACAATTTCAGAAGGAAGTACAAATTTTAAGCCGATACTGCTTCTGCAAGAAATCTTACGGTGGAAGTTGTTTTAACCTACACTTGCTGGAAGAAATGACTAACATTGCTATAAAAAAAAAGAGATTGTAGGGAAAAAAAGCTGTTTTTCTCCACTTTTCCATTCTGTTTACTCTGTGCATTTATCACCAGCACGTGTAGAAGCAGTCTCACTCTTTCCCCTGTGCAGGCAGTGAGTTAGTCACACTTTCCCCTGTTGTGTAGCTCCTTTAGTCAGCAGCAGGGAAGTGATAAAGATGAAAAAAACTAAACAAAAACAGGAAAACGCAATTGTAAAAAACACAGAAATTAGCAGGAGGTCCTTGTAGGCAAATGTAATATTCAAATCGATTTCGCTTGCTTTAATTTAGGAGATTGCAATCTGGAAAGGAGCTCCATGCCTCTCCACGCAGCCTTTCCTCCAAAGGAAGTCCACGTAGGTTATAGGAGAGGGACGACAAGGATAGAGGAAAGGCAGTGTACGGATGTGGGAGCAGAGCTATCGGAACCCCTGGGTGCAGAGGTCCAGGACTTGAACCCCTGCAAACAGATCAGGCTGTGAGTGATGGGGTAGAGGTCTCTGAATGCTGGCACCAAGGAAACCCCTCGGTCCCTCCTCCTCCAGCCTCCTGCTCCCCACATTCACGCGCTGGGAGAAGGAGGCAGGACAACAGGAGCCAACCTTCATACAACGCTCAGTGAAACCTCTCTATGCAGCACCTTAACTGGAAGATAACTTTATGATAATCTGCTTCACCAGACATGGCAAAAATGTTTGTTAGCTTTCAGAAATTAAGAGAGAAATTGCTACCAAAGAATAGATTTTGTAAAAACCGGAGTAAGTCACAATTTCCAACCCTAGCAGTGCATTCACTTAGGCTCCCCAGGTGTTAAATAATCAGCCTGCAGCAGGAACAGCCCAAGTTTTGTGACCAGTGTAATGTAATTATGCACCATTGCTTCGTTCTTGGGGGTCTACTTATTTAAAATGCATTAAAGAAATAAATCACTGTTGATTGTCCTGTCCCCCTTGCCTTTTAAGCTAGGCTGGGGCAATAAATCTATAAAAACAGTGACTCCTGTTTTAAATAAAACCAACAAAAGCAGTAACAATGGCAGGCTCCCGAACTTTATTTCTGAAGTCACAGCCTCACTTATTTTCCATTAAATTATTTGCTACAATAGATACATGAAGTGGCAAGGATACCAAATGGCCCTAATATACCTTTAAAAAATTATCACCCTAAACAATCTGGAACCATGGTGTTCTGGCAGCCAAACCGTTTGCCAGTCTTGGGACTTACCCTTGACTGTAGAAAAATGGATTGGTCACAAGCAGAGCAGGGGCAGGCTAAGACTTTATATTTATTAGTCACAAATCTGCACTGACCTGCTTTCACACAACATAGAAAAGACAAAGTAGGATCTGGCCTCAAAGGTTTTGAGGTCCATGTCCCGCAGACACCCGCCATGCATGACCTGAACTGTCCATCACTGCAGAGAGGCTGCTCGCGGCAGCCAGGGCATCCAGTGGTCTGTGGGATGAACACCAGCAAGTTCAACCAAAATCCAGGGAAGAAAGGGCTCATTTTTAAGTGCCATGAGCTGAACCTGTTAGCTTTATTATAGTTTCGTCAACATGCGTGTGTGTATGTGCACGTACACCCATGTCCGTGCCTCTAAATGATGATGAGGTTGATGTTTCAAGGTGTCCAGGAGATGGGGGGAACAAAAAGGGGATGAGGTTGTTCCTCCTCCACTGCACTGCAGTTTTGGGGAGCAGCACAGGGCGCAAGTCCCATCACTCTGATCCAGGGCTGCCTGCACCACCCTCTTGTCCCCCAACTCAAAACACGTTAGCGGAAAGCGTCCTCCTGGCTCCACGAGGGCAAGGATTGGGCTTAAATTATCACTGAATGGTATCACACTTCTACATAAAACCAACAAAACCAAACCCGAGATACTCCCAACTCAGACCCCAGCCAGCTGGGGTTTGGAAATCCTTCAGCCCACACTTAGATATGCCTTCCCAACACAAACAGTCCTGTCCTCCTTCTAGGAAAACCCTGTCACGAGCAACATGATCTGGAATAAAACCATTAGAGACATGCTTGTACAGAAAAATGCTTCTCAGATATGTTTTTCCTGCTCTGGTGCTAGTCATCAACCTCCAGAAGTATACTGCACTGACTGCATTTAGCCTGGCCAGGGACTTCTGTCAAATATTTACAATAAAAATGGCGAGCAAGAGGCTGAGCAATCTCATGTGAGCATTTCTGTCGCTGACACAAATCTTAATTCTCTAAGGATCATCTTGTATGCCAATGGGAAGCTCAGTAAGGGATGAGATTTTTAATCTAATCTGCTTTCAAAATAATTTTGTTGGCATTGATTGTGCTAAATTGTATCTATGGGAAAGAATTTAAAGTTAAAGCAAATAGGTACATATATGACCCAGACAAGTAAGTGTCTCTTACCATTACTGTTAGCTGATAACAACGAACAACAACATCAATATTAATGTTAGGTAAAGTTACCTGGTCTCAGAAGCCAGCACACAGCTGTGGTTTTAAAAATTATTCCAACATACACAATATCAAGCAAAATTCTCAAAAGCAGCCTGGATTTAAAATTCTTTTGCTGACTCTACCCCTATTCCCCCAGAAAACAATCCCTAAAATCTCAGCTGTCTGTAAGCCCAGCTGCTTCCTGGCTTTCCTATGCAAATTGTTCTCCCTGGATTTTATTGTGTGCATGTATATGTCTCTTAAAATGCACTCAAGTTTGAATTAGGGGCCCTACTTCCATCAAAGGGAATTCTCGTAAAATAAGCTTCATTCTCACAGTACCTGACACGGAATTATTATCCCATAACTCACGGGTGTCCTAGTGGTTCTGTATTAAACACAGCTCCAAAAAAGTCCCAGAGGGAAAAGCACATGAAGGGACACGAAGAGTCACTTGAATGCAAACATGCAAAGCAAGTAATTTCATATCTCCTTGCCAACCCGCAAAACACTTACATGTGTCTGGGTGAGGACATGCCTCTTGCCTTACTTCTGAATTTTTACCTATCAGGATTAGCTAAACACTGATTATATTATTGTGTAATGAGGTTAAGTTAAAACTTAGCTTAAAGCAGGGAACACTTTCTTTCCAATTCCATTCAAAACCATTTACTTAATTCTCAGTTTGATATTGGCATCTCCCTCCAGCATGACAAATTTAGAACTATTACTGTATGACAGCAGGAAAAACAGAAAGCAAAAGTTACTGTGGTGGCTGGTCAGAAAGCTCACAAATGATTACTAAAAACCGATGAGATTTCTCCTGCTGGTTTTCATGCATGTTCCCTCCCCAGCTTCCCACTGGCTTTGTGGTTTCCTTGCATGACATTGAACGTAAAAAAGAAACTCAAATAGTAAACAGTTACACAAGTTCTTCCCCCCCCGCCCCAAATCTGCTATTAAACTGCTTCAGCTGAATGCTATACCATCCACACCACGGTTGGTTCCCGACCACCCATCCTCACTGACCTTTTGTTCGCAATTTGCTTGAGTTTTGTTTCCAATGGAAATGTATGCATGTTGCACAGCAAACACCTGCAGAAACTCCCCAAACCTAGAAATATCTATGATTCTTGAACGTTCTTTTAAAAGACCAAAGATTCTTTAACCAATTGCACCTATTCAGCTCATCCTACAAAACAGCATTTACTGTCCACCTCTCTTATTTGGATAGCCAAGGCTGTACTGTATTTCAAAATACATGTAATCCTGTATCATCAGCATTGAAATAGTCTAATTCATCTCATTTATCAAATTCCGGCCTTAGGCCAAAGTATTTTTATGGTCAAACCAGAAATACCACGGGATTCATAACAACTGCTGTCCTAACACACACTGCTATGGTGCCAGCCTGAAGAGTTTTCTTACGTGGGTCTTGAATATTTTATGCGCAGATTTTGCAGGATCTGACCCAAATACTGTCCTCAACCGCAGAAACGAACTCACGTGATATTCACGGAGTTGCAAATGTGCGGACACCATCCGAAAGCAGAATCTGCCCCATGCTGTTTAGTAACTAAATGATAGTCTGTGGTAATAAAATATTTATTATGTTCTACACAATACTGCAATTGAATTGATGTACTTCCTCCCCTATCCATCAGAGTACACTGAAAGCCCTCTTTAACTTCTACTCAAAAAATCTCAAATTACACATCTTTATTTTTCTTAGAGATTTTCCTATAGGATTGTGTATCTGCAAGGAACCACTTGGCAGTTAAGGCAGTTTACCCAGAAATGCAGAGTGGTGTTTGGTTTTTTCTCCCTGTTGCCTCAATTTCTCTGGAAAGACGTCCCTGGCAGAGTGTCCAGAATCAATTTCCTAAACACAAATATAAACCCACAAAATACACTGAACAGAGCAAAAAGCCACATCGCACTTAGTTACCCAGTGCTGTAACAGTCTCCAAAAGAATCCATTATGATGCAGCAGGAGAGGAAAATAATAAAAGCCCTGTTTGTTATGATTGCTTAATCCTGCTGCCCAATACAGACCACTGACACCCTCCTCCTCTCTGCCGTGCCGCGGCGATATTCCTGTTCCAGTGCTCTCAGAAACAGCTCAATAAACTGGGAACCCACTTGAAAAGGCCGTAATTCCTGCTGCCACCGATAAGGCAAGGCCAAGTGATAAAGAGGCGAAACCAGCGGGATCCTCAGTTTGTGTCCCCGCAAACTGGCAAGGGGAATGCAAAGGGATGCTTGCTCATCAAAGAGCTCAGTGTCCTTCGAGTTGGGGACCTTGCAGAAAACCCATGTAGCAGAGGGCGGACGGGGTTGCTGGGAGGCAAAGGATCACACCCTGCCCTCCCTCAGTGGGTATGTTGCTCTTGGCACTGAAACAGAGAGACCTGCAGGGGATGCAAGGAATCAAAATGAAAAAACCAGGAAATAAAATGTAAAAAGTATATTGTGAGCAAGTGATTGAAGGAAGTAGCAGAGCCCCTAACAAATTGGTTATTTGTCTGGTTAGCTGATGCAGAAGTGGAACAGGAAATTAATTCAATATGCCACAGACTTACATTACACTATTATTTTCTGTTCTTTTTCTTCCTTTTTTTTTCATATATATAAAAGCCAAAAAGCAAAGTATTTCTGGGCAAGCTAGTAATTGAAGCTTACAAGACTCCAATTAAAAAGTTCTAATCATTATTAGAGCTAGACTACAGACAGGTTTGGAAATGAAAGAATAAAATAAGACCAGTTAAGGAGAAAAGACCTTCTTCAAAAAGCATTTGGCTGCCAGCAGTTCTTGATTTGTTGAAAAATATCCCAAACCAATAGGTAATACCATTATACTCATATAAACCTTTATGAACAAGTTACCCCTCTCTGTGCCTTACAGGATATGGCGGCTTGCCAGTAATTTTGCTTTAAATATGAAAATTGGTATCAAATCCAACTTTCTAGATACAATAATGGCATGGGAGATTGATGGCATCACTATGCTGCACAATGACTATTTAAAACACTTTTGGCTGCACTTACAAAGCTCCAGTGACCTCCAGAACTATAGAAACTGTACGTAGTGTTAGGAGGAAATAAAATTAGTGATTCACAATGAAGAAATAAAGCAATTCAGCGTTTTTCAAAGAGGTACTGACTGCAGTTAGCACTTCTGCAATGACACTGGCACACAGTGCTGTGTTTAGAGAAGGAAGGAAGAAACACTCTGAATTTCCATAAATGAAGTGTCTGCTGCCGAGACGGCACTAATGGTACTGGGGGTGCCAGGGAATTGAAGCAGAATGGAAATAGACTTCTAGTTACCAGAAAAGTCAAGTTCTCCTAAGCGTCATGGGGAATGCTGCTCCCCCACTACGTGGTCACATCACACGAGCAGGCAGTGAGAAGATGGCAAAAGGCAGAAAAGAAAGACAAAAGGGAATAAAGCCAGAGGAAGAAAACAGGAGGAAAAATGAGACGCTGAGACTAAAGCTGAAGGCAGAGTGGATGGATTAAGAAAAGCCAAAGACAGACAAAGCAGAGGAGGCACCCCCATCACACCTACTGCTGACTCACACATTTAGGGTTACTTTCATTATTTCTTTGTATTCCGGCAGCAGCTGGCATCTGCCGCTGAGATCAGAGCCATGTTGTGCCAAGCGTGAATCAAGACCTTTCTGCTCATGAGCTGAAAATCCAAACAGACAAAAGGGAAAACAGAGTGAGAGACCTCACCAGTCCTGCCCGGTGTGGCCAGGAGCCACAGCAGCAACAAAATCCGTCCGCTTTGCACCCAACCACTGCCCTGGTCATGTGGGGAGGACACAGAGCACATCTATATTTTTTTTTTTTTTAGCTAGAGCTGATTCTTCCAAGTGGTTTTTAAGAGCTCTCAGGATTCATCTGCCTCTCAGTAAGGATGGGTCAGATGTTTGGGTTGGTCAGGCACCTTCTCTGCATTTGCTGCTGTAAGAAACCAGGATGGTTTTCCCTGTGGTCCCTGTCCCCAAGAGCTCAGTTATTACTGCATGGGTCCATGGAACAGGTCTTCTGGGAACTTACAGAAAAGCTGCAAGCAACCTACAGAAAATGGCAAGGAACCTATACAAAATGGCAAGGAATGTGATTGAAGGGCACAGCCCAATTTCAACAGGCAGCAGCCACAACCCACTGCTGCCATTGGGAACCAAGGAGGTTCTTCCAAGCATCCAGGTGTGTCGTGGTGCAGGTCCATGGCCAACATGTAAGCTCATTTCACACCCGTCAGGCTACAATAATCCTGGGGCTGAGGCTCCCGGGCTTGCCCTTCAACTGTCTTGCACCCTCCGGGCTCTGTAGTTTCAATTAACTTGTGGCTATAAAAAGTCAGGAGAGCATTCCTCTTGTATTGTACCATGGAGCTCTGCAGAACTAATTACTTTGCAAATAGAGCTCCAAATCATTAACAAAAAATGTTGATTATAGCATCTGCAATCATTATTTGGCCCATTACTTAAAAAGCTGGATGCAATAAATAGGACAGGGAATAGCTGGTATTACGCTTCCAGAGCTCAACAATATGGGATGTCAGAAAATGAGCACTGCCTGTAACAGTTACACTTGGGCTCTATGAGTGCTTTGTAATCAGACCAATACAATAAGTCCTTCATCCCCAAGCACTTAAAAAACCCGCCAGATATCATTAAAAGAATGAAAAAACTGTGGTATTTTCTCCCAGGCCTTTTGTCTTCCTATTCTTTGGAACATTCATAAACTTACTTTTTTACATTTCCCCATCAGATTTCTTAGATAAATATTTTCACTAAGTAAAAATACCACAATTTGAAATGGGGATGACTTTTCTTTATTTACTTTCTTCCACTCTGGCTGCCAGCTCTGGGAGTTGTTCCTTCAAATGGCAGCTGCTGCAGAACACGCAGTGGGAGCGTAAGTGCCCCACATTTCCCACCGCCTTCCCCTCCCGTGGGCAGCTGCGGGCACACAGATGAGTCCCACCACCACCTCAAGACTCCAGAAGAGGCATTTATAGCAGGATAGCATTTGTACGTGGCCGCCTCCATGCCATCTCCAGTGGCACCAGAGTCCAAAGTCAGGTTTGGAAGGCATCTTCCAGGGAGAACCTCGTTGCGTTGCCCTTACGACAGCCAAGCAGAGCACTCTTGCTGCAATTTTGTTGCTGTCAGAAACGAGTACCCAGATGCTCGTTTTCCATCCTGGAAAAACACATGCATCTCTCAGGCTTTGGCAGACACTTTGATCTAAAGCCTATCTGGAGTGGTCATGTGCTGAAGCAACCGACTGTTGGGAGCTGCCACCCTCACTGCCAGATGATGACAGGGGCAGTTTATCCCTGGCTACTTGCTGCATGACTACAGGCTAGCTGCTGCAGCACACACAGATGTGCTCCACCAAGTCCAACAGGATAATCCAGAGCTCCAGCATAAAGACACTGAGTTTATGGCTAAAATATTACAAAGGTGCCACTCCACAAGGCAAATGCCCGACAGGGACCCAGGACTCTGCAGCTGGAAGGGACCTCACCAACCGACTCCTTTGGGCCATGAAGTTTGAGAAACTTCACTCCTGAGTTGAACATAACCTTTCTTTTAAATTCAGCCTAAATTTATCAATGTGGTGGCTAGCAGCACAGACAGCATCCCCAGTAGGGCCTCCCTGTGTGCTCTGTGGAGGCATTTGTAACACCCCTCTGCCAACTCCCTGCCTGACACGTGCATTTTTTCTCTGTGACTCGCCCTGTGCTGGTAGCTAACCAATGTCCTTTTATCAAACATTTCTCGTTTGTCCCCACTTCTATTATTTCTTCCTCTCAGACCTTTTCTCCAGCTTCACATCCTCATCGTGGCTGCATTATCCCTTCTCTTCTTGCCTGATCAGGGGTTCTGTGCTGGCTCCTCTCCAACTCGGCTCTTCAATGCAATCAATCCACTTAAGAGCCTGGCAAGCTGGCTTTTTTTCTTTTTTTCCACGTCTGTTTTACACAGTTGCAAAGCAATGAGGGGAAAAAAAAGAAAAGACAAGACATTTTTTTCCAGTATGAAAAATAAAAATCTTACATTGTGCCTGCTTAGCTGGCCCATAAACAAGGCACTTTTTTGAAATAATGAATACAATAGCTGGTATGGTAAAACAGTGCACGATGGAGGTGCATGGAAAGGAGAGAGAATCGAAGTGCAACTTCCTCACCTGCCACTAAAGAAAGATGCCAAATGAGCCCAAATAAAGTAGAAAGAATGAACTTTTCTGACCTCTCTGAATTTTGATACAGAATTGCAAATGAATTAAATCTCCTACTTCTGTTTGTAAACCTTTATCTTCACTATGGAAAAAAAGGGGGAAAAAAAGAAGATAAATAAAGTACAACATCAAATATGAGCAGGCAGTGCATAACTGAAGCTGTATGCTGTTAGCTTGCAATACTGGGTATACTGGTCGTTACCAGCACTGCAAGCCCAAAATAAAAAAAAAAAATCCAAAAAAGAGACCTTCGTTGTGCTAATTGGACCACTTAACAGAAAATGACCACACGTCCTCCCAATCACCAACCTTAGAGAGACTTGTCTCTGACGTACCACTCAGATGAGACAGGCCATACCCATGTGTGCCACAAGGTCCCTGTGGCCAAGCTGGCCACTGCGACCCCTTGCCCCGTGCCACTGGTCTTGAGCTGTGAGTCAGCTCCTCCCGCAGCAGCAGTACTCTTCCTACCGCTGGCGTAGCCATTAGAAGGGTTTTTTTCCTGTGGTTAGTTTATATGCTCCAGCTCATTAACATCTCCTAATACCAGAACTTGAGGCTAATTAGGCATGGCAATCCCGAGGAACATATTCTCTGTTCATCTTCCCAAAGCAGGATGCTCCTTGGCGGTCCAGCTGTAGCTCCACATGCTACCATGAGGGTATCACCCTGGAAATAAAAATACTACAGGATCCCACACACTACACGGCAGGGATCCCGTACTTGTTAGTTGATGGCACAGTTTACAGGCTGTTTTGCTTAAAAATTGGAAGCATCTCTGTCATCAAGGCAGATTCCTGCTCAGCAGCCTCAGGGAATTTCCCCAATAGTTAGCAATACACCAGGGCTTTCATAATAAAAGCTACTGACTTGAGAACGAAGGGGCAAAGTGGTTAGAAAACTTAGGAGACTTAAATAAAAAGCATCTCACAGAACAATGCTAGTGGGAATTTTCTCCTCATTGCTAGAAATGCCCAGGAGCAAACAGGCTGCGGGGTCTGAGATGCTTCACGCACATGAACTACTCCTAGGAGCAGGCTGTCCATCTACACATCACCTGAGAGTAACACCACTACAGCAACACACACCCAAGGAACACCAACAGGCTAACAATGGGAGCTATGATAACACCAACCACTTCTTTAAGCACAGGAGCTTATGAAACCTGTTTTCCCACACATCTTCTGGACCACACAAATGCTGATCAAAGCTTGTCCAGAACTGGGACATTTTAAAGCTACCTTTGGCCACTGGATGCCTCACGTTGCAGGTTTTTCTTCAAACATTTCTGTGGTTGTTTTCTTCTGCCTGTTTTCAAAGATCAACACCTCCAACGCCTTCACCCTAGGTCTGCTTAAAAAGGCTCCAAGCGTTCACCAGTTGTGAAAGAAGGAGGCAATGGCTAAATTTGTTTGGTCACCGTTTCAAGTTCCAATAGCCTTCATTTCAACATCTGCTTTTTATAACTAAAGGCAGCGATACTTAAAAAGGACTTTTTAAAGAACTACAGCAAAAGGTATGTACAGATATCACATTTTCATCCTAAAGGACCCCATGAATGCACACATAACACTTCCCTTCACCAGTCACTGGAAAACAGGGAGCTTTGAGGAATCAAAATGTAACTACAGACAGCCCAAAGGATGACTTCATGCCTTCCTGCTCTTGAAAAAATGTTGTCGCATCTTTACTGATGATGAGAAGAACAAATGGAGGAGCTGTGTCCACTGGTGAGGATGCAGCGTGCCACCAGGATAGGGGAGCAACAGAAGTGATGGAACAGCAGCGTCCCCCTCTGAATCACCCACAGCAGCAACTCTGTTATGTTTTTTTTCTCCTCCTTTTCAAATCCTTCCTCTGAGAACTGAGTGAGCCTCAACATTGGAAACATGAGCCAAATTCACTGCCCGAAGCAGCAGAGACCTGCCTTCAGCTGTCCTCTGACTTTCGTTTTTGGAATGGATTCATTTCCAAAAGCTCCTATAAACCTGGCTGTATTGGTCCACAGATTACAAGATGGAAATGTGAAAAAATCCTGGACAGAGATGAAGCATCCACCAAACCCCTTAATGTGAAGGCAGCCTAAATGCAAACTTTCCCTCGCTAGACACCTTGACATCAAAATGTTTACCCTCTCTTCCTCTGGAGTTCTTTCACATCACCAACACACAGCTCCAGCCAAATATAAAACTTCATGTGGGGAAAACGTGCCCAAATCTCCAGGACAAAAAACAAAACAAGGCATTTCATTTTGGGCCAGCTCAGTCCAAACTGGAATTTTGTTTGTTTTGAACTGACCAAGCCATTGGCATGTCGGAGTGCAGCGAAGCATTAACCTGCTTTACTAAGCAAACAACTCATCCAGCTCCTGGGCACAAAAGCATCGAGCTTGGCACCGAAATTAAGGCTGGGCCTCTGAAGCTTGGCTATACACTCATACCATGAGCTATGGCATGGGTCCCCACACCTCCGCAGGCTCACCAGCCTACTCCCAAGGAGAACCAGAGCTTTCGAAGGAGAAGAAAACAAAGCAGACTCTCATCTGCAGAGGTGCCAGGGTTTTGTTTACCTCTGAGCAAACCTGGTGGCACGGGCCAAGCGTCATGCTTCTGCGCTCCGTGTTTTGGTGTATGATCCTTGGCAAAGCGGTATGCTTAGCGCATAAGCTATGAAAAATATAGCGTGAATTTTGCAGCAATACGGGGTTAATATTAATTAGACTCTGCTTGAGCAGTAGCTGCGTGAGAGGCACAGTTTTGTTCCCGTGCTCTTGTAGGGGATTAGTTGGCAGAGTGGTGATGCCGGCAGGAGACTCCACCATCCGAGCTGTTTCCTGGCACTGGGCTGGTTTGGCTGGAACTGCTTCTGACTCTTTGGATAAGCAGGGGTTTTTTTTAAACATTCTGAATCCTTGCAATGGCCTCAGCAATGGCCAACAGCCCTCGTCCCCCAGGAGCCCTCCACAATCTCACCCTCCACACACAAAGCACAGAGCGGTGCCCCGCTTCATGGTGATGGCTCACTAACATGCAATTAGCACCCAACAGCATGGGGACCCTTCTTTGTGTCTTCTGGCCAGATGTGCACTCAGTAGACCAGACTGCAGTGAAGAGGTGACGCATGAACCCGGGCCATGAGATGTGACCTACCTGGGATAGCTCTTACCCTTGCTCCGTCACCAGTGCCCCAAGTGAAACCCTCCAGTCCATTGGAAAGCTCTGCTTCTACAGGTTTTATAGGGATTAGATTACTTTAATTAATCTTTTACTGATTAAGGCTCAGAAGTAATTATAGCGCCAGTATATCAACATCTGCCCTCTCTCTTTGATGACTCCCACACCACATCTCCCACTCACGCTGCTGATGTACTGGGGTGATGCCAGAAAACAAGCCCCAGCCACTCTGTTACGGGGGCACGTTGCTATACTACTTCTTATTTCTTTGCAACTATTAAAAAAAAAAAAAAACCACAAGCAGACAAGTTTCTAAAACACATAAGCAAAATGCAGCTACCGAAGCTGTCTCTGCAGAGAAAGCCACCTTCGATGGAGCATGCCCCACAGGCATGCAGGACTGCTTGCTGCCACTGCCACGCTTGGAT
The DNA here is from genome assembly GCA_013401275.1 of Pandion haliaetus. NCBI lineage: Eukaryota > Metazoa > Chordata > Aves > Accipitriformes > Pandionidae > Pandion > Pandion haliaetus. The sequence continues at coordinate 117,145 of VYZV01024499.1, forward strand.
TTGGGGCAGCATTACCAGGGCTTTAAACTGAGCAGGCGTTTCTCTCCATCTTCACTTTAAACAGTATTGTGCTATTCCAGTATTGTCACAGTGAACTTGCAGTGACCCTGTCAAATAAATATTTTTCTCGAGGTAACACTGTTTTAAATATATCCATTTAGTATCCTTATTTGAAAACACTGGACAAATTAAATGACTGTAAAATTTGACTTTCCAGTATTTTGCATTCAGATAAACTCCTACAGCACCCTCTTCCATGGCAGCCAGCCCATATTTCCAAGTAACGAAAGTTTTAAAAAGCCGACTACGCTTTTCAGTATCTGTGAATTAATCACACCAAGAATTCTTGTTGAGTTCAAAGAAAAAAGTGTGAGGAAGAGGAATGTGTGTGCAACATACTCCCCTCCAAAAATCCTGCAGCCTAAGCACCCCGTACGGCCTTACGCACTCTTACCACATACCCCATCCCCAACCAGGGATCGCCCACCGGCTGTATGAGGCTTCCCTGTCGCTTGCATCAAGACTGGACTGTAGGAAGTATTTCTGCACAACAAAGGGAAATGGTGAAGGTGGTGAAAACACTGCTAAGTGAAGCCCTGTGCTCCAGAAGAAGTCATGTTAATTGAATGTGACTTCAAAATATTTCAGATTCTCAGCAAGGATTTGGTAGCAGAGGAGAACACGCTGTGACGGACCGTGCTTCTAACACGGTATGAAAAGCAGTTTCAATACACGCTGCCAAAAAGTATCAAATGGGTTCAAATATGCCGGTCGATAGATAAGCAGACGATGGTTCCAATGGCAGGAGCAGGGAGGAGGTCGGCCACGGCCGCTGCCAGGGCTGCTCTGACCCCACGGCAGCACAGGGTCTGCCCAACGGCCCCAGCATTGCAGCGAGCACTGGGGGAGAAACATCGCCTTGCAGAGTGCCTGACGCACACCTCTGGTTTTATGGGATTTTTCTTTGCGTTCGCATTTTCAGGAAGGTTAAATATGTCAAGCATTAGTTTACAAAACCTCTCCGATGAATCCTCTTACTCACATGATCTTTCTAAACAATCCCAGTCTTTTCAACCACGCAGAAGTGACGTTATTAGCTTTGGCCATTTCAGCTGCCGCCTCTCAAAACTCGGGGTTCCTATGCCACAGAGGCAGGGGCTGACCTCCACACAATACCCAGATCAGGACTCTACGGACACCCGCATAAGAGCATTATCATACTATCCATATTTTCTCACACATTCTTCCTACGGCCTAATGTCTTGTTTGATCTTTTGTGACTGCGGCTGCACACTGAGCAGATGTCTTCATCGAGCTGTCCGCAGCGACCCTCGGGTCTTTTTCCCCAGCGGTTACAGTTTTTTTAAAGCACAGCAATGTGTACGAGGAGCTCGGGCCGCTCCTTCCCAGGCACCTAACCTTCCATTTGGCAGTGGTGACCTTCATCTGCCCCTGTGGTCCTCCTTCACCTAACTTCAGCTCTGCCACCTTCTTCACGGGGCTGGCTCCCACCGGTGACGCCGTACCGTCTCCTGCTGCCTCTGTGCTGCCAACTCACTGTCCACCTCTTTTTTCCAGATTATTAATGAAAATATTCAGACATACAGTCACGATGCAGATACTTAGAGCAGTCCAGCATCAAAAAAAGCTGATGCTTTACTTGTTTTCAGTTCTAATCCAGAGCAAGCTTTTTTTTTTTTACCCCACAATCCTTGCGTAAACAGAGGCTCTTTGAAAATCACAGGCTGGTTCTCTGAGATCTACCACTTCGCTGATGTACTATTTAAAAAAACCCAGATTTGTGATTGTTGTTTTTCTCTTATCACATCCTTGTCACGTAGATACCTTGAACCGTGTTTCTTTGGAAGAACTGGTACTCAGATGAGCCACACAACTGTTCTTCCCTCCTTTTTTCTGAAAAAAAACCCAAGCAGGTAAACCACGTGGAGCCACACACTTTGTGCAGACCCAGACAGGCAAGACCCTGGTTAGTTGTGTGTACTGGAGGCAGAAAAAACAAGAAAAGGAGATGTGAGCATGACCCTGAAAAGCAGTAGAGCAAGGGCGCTTCTCCAATGGAGCCCCTGCACTGGCAACCCGGGCGACATGCACGTGTCCTGCTGTGTCCAGAGGAGGAGAGCCACACAGGTGGGAAAGGACAGAGCCACACCAGCGGTACCCTAGGACCACCTCCCGTGGCCACAAAAAGCAAAATTTAAAGATTTGTTACTTTTTTTAACTGTAGTATATTATTTTAATGATAGGGCACATTTTTTGTCAGGTTTCTAGAGAAGGTGTATGAACATGCCATGGTCTCCAGAAGCTTCTGCCCCCCTGGGAGCAGGACACCAGCACCTCACCACAGTACACGCTGAGCCGCGGGAGATGCCGTCAAGCCCGGAGGCACAGACCCACCGGGATATGGGTCGCACAGACCCAATGCCTGCGGGACGAGGTTGCCTGCTGCAGCCTCTGCAGCCTGCTGCTCCCCCTTACCTGTCACTCCTCACGTGTCCCGCGTGCTCACCTCCAACACTGCCGCCTGAATGAAGCTGGTCTGGTCTAGCTCTTAACTGGGTCTAGCCTGTGGAAAATGCTGACGCTGAAACCGCATGTCTTCTCTCCTCCATCTCCGGCCTCTTTAACGTCTGCTGTTAACACCCAGAAGTCCATCTGAGCGGACAGCCTCTCCCTACAGCTTTGCCACTTGTGGGTTTTCTTTTCTTTTCCCACATCTTCCTACAAACCCTCTTCCACCTCACCCTCAGCCCCCTGATTTTCATAGCAGGTTTTACCAGCCCACCTCCTGGCTTCATCCAGGTAATCTTCCATTTTCTGGAGACGAACCTGCTTGGTTTAACCAATTTTCAGCTCCTTTTACCTCCCCCATGAGCAGCACCAGCCCGCTCTCCCAGCACCTCCTAACCCATCCCATTTTGGCCAGCAAAGCAACAACAAAGTTGAGCAAGAGCTGGAAATGGCCTGGCATTAAGATCTACTTAATAAGTTGTCAGCCAGGTCCCACGTATCTATTCTTGGGGGCCTAAAGATCTCTGTCAGCAGTCAAAACACGGATTTACACTCCCAGCGCAATTCCTAGCAGCATTTAAAGATTTTTAACGACCATCCCTTTGTCCCAGGGAGTTAAGCACTGATCGAATGTCACAATGTGACACATGAATGCACAACACAAGGGAGGTTTGACAGGCAGCAACATTGTAATATGATAATTCCTCTTTGTCCCTTAATCGCCTCTGTTTTTTGCAGACTTGATTCACTTACCAACATGTGATCAATCACAGCCTTTTTCAGTGAGATAATTTTTTGCCCTCTATCTAAATGGCTCCTGTCAAAGGGAATCCAGTACTAAATTAAAGCTGATAGGCTTGTCTCTGCCCTTTTGTTTGTTGACTTCTTCTTGCACACAATTGATTTTAAATAGATTTTTTTTATGGGTTCCATCACCATTTAAGTATATGTATTTTTAAAAATCTGGCTCCTTGAAATTAACATTGGATACGTACACATTTAAAAACGGTCTTGAGCATATAACTTAATGGAGAGGAATAAATACAAAAGTACATGCTGGCAAGTATATCAAGTCCCCACTAGACATGGAATAAGTTGCCTGTTTACGTCTTCCCACGTGCTCTATTTTAAACTGGAAGACGACAGTTGAGTCTCAAGATTTGATAACATAACAAAAAGAGGACGGTGTAATTTAGCATGAAAGGAAGCAAGGCAAAGATCACTTGTTTTGTGTCTGTAAGAAAACAGGATTTAACTGAAGACCAACACGGAACTTCTCAGACATACATCACTGGTATTTGCACGCCCTGATGAGCGCCTCCTTAACAGCAGGTAAGGGGTCTTTAGGGGCACAAGCACAGAAGAAATGAGAATCTACCCTTGCGAATAAAGCAGAGCGGTGTTTTTGCAGCTCTTAGGTGATCATCAGACGTGTCCCAAACAGCTCTGCACCACCCGGGGCAGAGGCAGAGCAGCCATAGACTGCACCAGCACCCCTCCAAGCAGAGCCACACACATGCAAACCACACAAAACCTCTGCCTCGCTGCCGGGCTCTTCCCCCCAGTCTCCTCAAGCACATCCACACAGCGTTCGAAACCTCAAAATTTCACGTTTTGCCCTCTTCCTCCAGCTCCTCTTTCCGGCACCCGCCTCTTCTGAGTTGGGTCTTCTACACCTTGCACTCACACAAAACCTCAGCCCAGTCCTACTGAAGCGGGCACAGTGCCCTCAGACCCAAACAAAAGTGGGAACCTCCTCTCCGGTCATCGTGACTCGTCTGCTCACGTCTGCCTGGTGATTAGTATCGGGCAAGGGAAACTGCAGAAATCCCCAGGTTCATGTTCGTCCCTCCCATTCCAAGCAGAAACTCTGCAGCACCTCCCCAGCTGCCATCGTTCCTCACCACCGTACGTGTCATTTGTGGTAGCGAAACGGGACGATTTCAAAGCTAGGTAAGATGATGCTTATTTAATTCACTGATTGAATGACAGTAGATTTGTGGCTGTGCCACGCATTATAAATTATTCTACAAGGTTTAAGCATGTGTCCTGGTTATACACATAAGGTACTTAAGACTTTGCCAAGATCATCTAAAAGACACATCATAATCAGCCCTATAATATAAAGAATCATCTCTTTTTATATGTATTTTTTTTCTGAGAAAAACTCCTCAATGAAATGCCAGACTGCTGGCTCTTTCTAAAGTGGGACAGTTACCCTGAAGAAATAAAAATTTAAAAAATGTTTTCATCTTGTGGTTCTAGCAGCTTTCTCCTTCTGCACAGAGGGAAAAGGGAAAGAAAACAGCTCTGCGATGGAGGCATCACCCCTAGGCGAGGGCGAGCAGCGGTTCCAGATAGGACGTGTCCATCCACAAAGGGTGGCGGGAGCCAAGGCATGAAAAACATACCGATGAATGGGGAAAGGGGAGGACTGGCTCAGGAAAAAAACAAAAAAAGCTCATTTTTCAAAACACATTATTATCACACAAAACGTATTTTAATGTATTTTCAGAAAGGCATCAAATACCCCCAGTATCTGCTTTGTGTCTCTTGGCAGTTCAAGAATGCCAAGGCGCCCCGTCCTCAGGGTGCCAGAACCAATCTGTTGCCAAGAGACACAAAACTGATATCACGAGTGTATAAAGCCGTCTTTGGAAATGTACGAAACGGCAAACGACCTCATGTTCAGGGTTTGACTTAGTCAGCAAGATGTCAAGGAAGAAAAATTAACCTTTTGTTATAAGGTTTAAAGCTGACCATTTGTATCTTTCTCTGAGGGAGAATCAGCCTTGCTGAAGCAGAAATGCGCTCGTGTCTGGTATTGCATTTCAAGCAAACATCCCCCCCCCNAAAATCGTGAGAGTCAGGGCACTCAGGGGAGCAGGGAGGCTGTGACCTGGGGAAGCTGGGCAGGTGACATTTCTGAAGCACGCATCTTCAGAGGAAAGCCAAATGCCGCAGCTGGACCTTCATGTTAGCACTCAGGTGGGTACGTGGCAACGTTACTAGCTGAGAAGGATTTTGAGGCTCCAACTGTAAACATCCAAAAGGTTTTTGCATTTAAAAATCTGGTCACCGGCATGTTCTTCAAATATTTATTACTCCAACCGGTGAGTAAGCTACTGGAGACGCTGCAGGTTCACCTTCTGCAAACATCTCCCCACTTTCAGTTCTCTCTCCTCCAACCTGCAAACTAGATGCAAATCCTTTCAAACAGGGTATTTTTTCCCCCAGAATTTTCCTGCTGCAGTTACGGCCAAAGTTTTCTGTCCTTCCCAGTTACAGAAATAAAATTCAATGCCTTCAGGATTCCCTCAAAATACAAAAAATACGAAAACAGCATGACTACTTCTTTTAGATGGGTTCTCTATGGACTGCTTCTTTGCAGTTTGTTTCACTAAAGTTAAATAGTTGCAAATTAAGACTCTAATTAAGAAATACAGTAATTAACTGTAATTAAGAGTTACAGCAAGATTTGGGGGCTTTTTGTCCCTAATCTGGGGCACAAATTTTTACATGTTAAATTAAAAACTCCATTTAGGAACCGCAATGTTAGAAGGCTGTGAAGCAACTAGATACCAGTTCAATATTATCTAGGAAAGGTCAATTTTAAATTATAGCAAATGTTTAAAACATTAACTTGTTGGAATATCATGCAGTTTTTGCATTTCTAACTAATATATATATATAGGTATACAGGTATCCACATCACAGGTACCCACTTTGAATTACCTTCAGAGACAGAAAATGCAGCATCTTACATTAAATAATTAGCATTTCCAGGTGTTTTTTGTACCAAAGATACACAAGCACAGTAAGCCTTCGCCAGCACTGAAGAGCAAAGAATCCTGATAGATGGGAGCCAGATTACAAATAAGCGAAAGTCAGTTGACAGAAACTGGTTGTGCGTTTTGGGGGGGATGTTTTTGGACTACAGATAAAAGGTCTTGTCACTATGATAAGAGAAAAATATCTTTCTGTGTTACGAGCCCCCAGTTGTGGGAAGAAAGCCAAGTGGTGCCATACCAGCACGTGGGCAGAGAGAGGCGGTGGGGCTGGGAGAGGGGGAGAGGAGAGCTAATAAAATTCCTACCAGAAAACAGAAAATGAGATTAAAGGAGACATTTTGGCCATGAGGCCTTCTTTCGGCTGGAGAAGGCCTCAAAGCCAAAGTGTCTCTTCTAATCCTATTTTCTATTTCAAGAGTGCATTTTAATAACCCCTTTGTATATGCTACAATGACTTTAGCAAGTCCTATTTTAAGCAGATTTTCCACACTAGAAAACAAAATGAGTTAAAATAATTGTACCGTACACCTCGCACGCGTGACACTTTGTTTAATCCAGTGTCAGACACAATACAGTACAAGGTCCATGTATAAAAGCGCTTTTCAGGTCAAGCAGCCCAAGGCACGGTATGGAGGAAACCAGGCTGAGGAGCACAGCTCTCTGACCTCACTTTCCGACCTGGACGGGCACTTGGCAGATGTCACCAGGTCCCAAAATTCCTCCTCCTTTGGGCAAAACACTGGCACCAGCCACTTCGCACTGGTGTTTGGAGATAGATACTAGGAGGATGCGGGAGAGGAGAGTTGGTACAAGCATGCCCGGCCCCAAGGGAGAGCTCACCTGCAGCTCCATGGCGGTGTCCCCACAGCCACCAACTCGCCAGCCAAGCTCACCTTGATAATTTACCTCTTTGCAAGAGCCTGCACCTGGATAATATTTTCTTCACCTCCATGCACATAAAACCCCCATGAAACCATACATCTAGAGTGCAAGATTAAAAGTTTCTCTTGCGTGCACAAACCCCAGCTTTATTTGAATATAAAAGGTGAAAACCTGTTCTCAAGAAGCATGTGTCAACACCCAAAGGGAGTGCCACCCATGCTGGGCAGCCCGCGTCTCTCCCTCTCTGCCATGGTCATGGCACGGGAGCTGGAGCTCCTCCATCAGCAATGCTGGCTCTCCATCTCCCTGCATGCTGACGGTGCTATATAAGAGTGGCAGCCACGGAGCAGGGACAGGACCGCTGGTGGCAATGACCCACTCAGGCCTGCGAGGAACCCAAGCCCCCCGAAGCAGCCATGCTTAGTCCAGTTCTCCACCACGGGCATGAGTCCTCCTCCTGATGGTACCTGGGGTCCCAGTGAAGCCAGGGGGGACACTTTAGCAAAGAAAAGCCAAGATGAAACATCAAAACGGTGTCATGTGTTTTAATGCACGTGCACGTATGGAGTCTACCAAGAAGGCTGCTACAGCACCTGAAGCAACAAGCCCAGAGCAGCCTGGCACTCCTGCCACAGCCCCAGCACCTCCCTCACCCTTGTCCTACCAGCCTAAGGGGGAAAGTCCTTCAACATCCACCCACCGCCCAAGAAGAAAAGCGGAACAGCTTTACATTGAAGTGAACGTAAATAAACAAGAAGTAAAAATGAGTGTCTGACCATTGCCTCGCTGTATGGACCATAAATGTTCGACCTCCAACCAGGTCAGTGTTTTGGCAGATCTGGGCTTTGGCTCCCAGCAAACCTGAAGTGAGCAAAGAAATGAACACACCCAACAGTGCCGCAGCGGTGTGCGGTGCCTCAGCTGAGCACTGCGGGCGAGACCTGGCCGCAGCAGGAAATATGAATGCAGGAAACCCCAAAATAAAAATGCAGGAAACCCCTGGGGAAGTTGAGCTGGAAGCAAAGAGAGCATCAGCTGGGGAGCTGCTGTGGGCAGAGGGGACGGCAGCCCAGCATGGACAGGGGTGGGCAGGTAAGAGGTACCTCAAGCAGGAGCACGAGTCCTGCAATTCCATGTAAGAGGCAAGATCAAGCTGGCTTCTACTAACTGAGGTTGTATGATGAGGTCCCCACGTAACGATGTTGCAGGGTATGACAAATCTGAAACCACAGATATAAAACTGCAAATAGCAAATTGACGGAAGGTGAACAGAGGAGCACATGTAGCAGCGTGTGGTACGGCACCAAACATGAGGGAAAGGCAAGGCTGCTGCAAGGACTACAGATCTACGATGGTGAAAACAACCAAAACAACAGAAACAAATTCAGGTTAGCAGTGAAACTCCTAAAACAAGGAATATGCAACAGAAAAAACAATTTTGTCCTCTCTGTGCAGCACCAGTCAGCCATACCCAACCTCTAGGCAGCATGCAGAAGACCACTAGTCAAAATGAATGAAGGATGAGGTCTGAACACGGTAGCGAGATGCTACCAACCACCCAGCAGCTCCCTGTGCCCCGCAGCAGACATGCTCCTTGGATGAAGCCCGCTGGCTAAGCCTGGGTGGCAAAGGCAGCAGAGTCCTGAGCAGCTTTACCTCCGGCACATGAAATGGGGCTGCGGCAAGACGCGGCATCAGCTTCCCCCAGCCATCCCTCAGTAGGGTGGTGAACGCATGAACCTAAAACCCTCACCAGGTGAAGCATCAACTTGGATATACAGGAGAAAACACCAAAAGACCTAAACACCACTGCGTGCGTTGCGGAAAAAAACCCCAACTTAATTATTATAATGGTAGGTTAAGTGCAACTGAAATTTTTCTGCATCTCAGTGGCACTCAGCGGTAGCCAATGCTCATGGCCAATGGAATAAAATAAAGCAGGTGAGAAATACAAAATCTATGTACCATGAAATATCTCTGAGAGACTTGTTTAGTGAAATTAACTAGTAGTTTAATAGAAAAAAAGCTTGATGTATGAGAGTGCTCCAATTTCTTCATAGAAATTAACATTTCAATCCTGTTTTTATCTAGAAGTCATTAAACTGTGCAACATGAATTATTGGAACTGTAGCAGAGAATTAACTCTATTCATCAAGTAAGTCCAAACAGTTTAGAGTGCATCTGTAATGAAAAAATAGCTCCACATTTCTATCTCTTCTCATTAAAGTAAACCAGTTTTCCCTCTCTCAGTATATAAAACTGTCTTCTCCTTGTGTAATTTATATTACCATAAGCCAGCTCACATTCTAAACTATTACACGCCTCCAATTAATTTTTGCAGCTTTTGCCTGAAAATTTAATGAGATAGTAGTGTATGAACCTGCTGACTCCAGATTACGTGTGTGCTTCCAATATTAATGTTGGCATAATAAAATAATCTGATACATACTTGATGAGAGCTTTTCACTATTGTGAGAGTAGTTAAGGCAGTATGTAAACCAATTCCACTGATATTCTTCCTACTCCCACCATGTTTGGAATAAAAAATACCCCCAAACCCAGCAAAACTTATCAGTCTGAAACTGAAGAGTCCCTAAGCACTCATGAGACAGGTAGTATCATCAACGCTTCCCTGGATGTCTTACATCAGCTGTTTATTACTCACCTATTAACATTTATTTTAAGGCTATAGCCATTTCGAAACGCCTTTATTTTTGAACGCCGAAGGAGAAGGACATGTTGGGATTTACTTCTCCCGAAAAGGAGGGGCATATTTTAAATCTCTCTCGATGCCAGCCCTTTGGTTTGAGGAGCGGATATGTGAGTCAGAGCACCCTCCGTCCTGCCTCCAACGGCAGGAGCATCCCTCGCACACCCAAACCGCCCCACAGCAAATCCCCCCCGCTGCCCGAACGCTCGCAACGATCGAGAAATGAAGAGTTTGCAGTTGTGCTGGGAAACCGAGATGGGTTTAGAGTCCCAACTGTTTCTGTGGCTTGCTTTTGCTTTGCGGCTCATTTTATGGGGATAACTCTTATCTCGTTTTGTGAACTGCTCTCCAGCACATTAGACAAATAACCTTTTCTTCAGAAGGACACATTCTTTGAGACTAAAATTAAAGGGAAAAAATTACAATATTGCTTTCCATTGCAACTCCAATTTTACGACTGCATATTGTGTATAATATGATTTTAATATCTATGTGCCTGAGAGAAAAATTGGCAAATGCGATGCTCTCAATGATCAAATAATTTTACACATAGACTTAAAAATACACATTTGGCATTATTTGGCACAGCCCTGAATTTATATTTACAGGAAACTCTAAGCTGCTCGTGGTAAATCACACAGCCCCTGAAAACACTATTTTGCACCGAACTCGGAGTGGAGAAACTGTGCCCAGGGAGCCGGCTCAGCTTGGAGAGGCAGCAGAGTTGGGAGCCCAGTGGCTTTTAAACTCAGTCCCATTGCAGACTGGTACCCTTGCAAGACCACAGGAATAATCATCATTACCTATCCCAATTAAACCACCCCCTTACTCCATTAAACACCTGCATTATCTATGTGTTACAAACAAGGGAAAGAAACACCGGTGGGTGCAGGGAGACATTCAGGCTCCAGGAGATTACGGTCTGGGACTTGGCCACAGACTTCATTGGCAAAGCCAAAATGTTCAAGAGCTTGTCAGGAGAAGAGGCATCCCACCTTGATGTGATGCTGAGTTGCGCGGAGCCCTGAAACTCAGGTCTCTTTGAGATAGGAGGAACAAACCAGTCTGATAAAAGACTGGGAGAAGGGATGGACAGAGGTGGATGGCAGGAGAAATAATATATGGCAAGTGCGGAGGCCAACGACTGCACACTTTAACAGCTCCCAGTGGCTTCAAATCAATTTACATTTAAAATAAATGAATTAAATCTGATAATCTCTGATACCACTCAACCTATTTGCTCCAGGGCACTGAAATTCAAATATTCTTGAGTTCTGAAAATAGGCTTTCACTCATACGACTTACAAATGAAGACAAAGAGTACCAACACCAAACTTAACCTCCCTGGTTTTTACACAATCAATAGCAAAATCACTTCCATGGTGTTCAAAGCATTTTGCAACTACGACTTTTGCCCCCTGCAGTCAATCATCTCCAGCATTTCTAAGGTAGTTATAAAAAAAAATTTTGGTTTTCATTCCAAAAACCCACATCCATCCGGATGACACCAAGCAAACAGAACAAGGGGCGCCCACCCCAACACCCCCCAGGCATGGGAGGGCCCCTCAACCTGCAACCCGCTGCCACGCCAGATGGGTCCACACCAGAAACCAGATTATTGCATTGATCTTCGCTAAAAATAATCTTTCTGGTTTAGCAGGCAGTTCTTTTCAACTGAGATCTGATTTTCAGCAGGGCTGTGCTGATACAATCACGGTGCTGGGAACCAGCCATCCGGCGTGAGGGACGTGGAAGCCTGTAACACACACGTGGCGAGGCACGCAGATACACAAACTTGAATCCATAAGATCTCAGTAGCCTTTCTTTTGAGGGTGGGGTTACCCTTTCTTTCACAGATTTTTGAAAAACGACCTTGCACTTGTTTTTTTTATATGTGCATGCCTTTACACCTAACAACTGCTTGTACCTTTGCATGTCAAAAGAAACATGTAATTAAATTAAGAGATGCACGCATTCTTCCTTTTCTCATGTCTCTCCTCCTTGAACGCCATGCCAGATAGCAAATCAAAATCTGCATTTAAATAGAATATTTTTAATGTATGAAAGTGGGCGGCCTGAGGGTAAAGAGGTATTGCATTCACTCACCATATGCACAAAATTGCATTTAAAATGTGATACTACGTTTTAAAAATTTATTGAATATTTTTGTCATTCTAGTACCTTTGTTTTATTATAACAAAATCTTCAGCTCCACAGAGATTTTTGTATCAAAGCATGCTAATAAAAACAATGTGATATTACATCATTTTACCAATTTAATCTCGAGAAAAGGATGATCTTCAATCACATCTCATAAATCGCTATCTCTGGTAATTCCGGCCATTATTCAGTGCGAAATTCAAGCAGTCTGAATTCATTAACATAGGGTTGCTACAAATCTGCATTTTTTAGACTTTGTCAGAAAACGCAGCAGCCCAAACTCAGTGACCTGAATCTAACAGCCTTTCAGCCAAAACGGCCTCCCTCCCCAACCCCGGCTCCCTTCCTGTGCCGGGACAAAGCCGCGCTGCCGCCAACCAGGTCACGGACGCGAAGCCTGAGCCGGCATGAGCTTCGGCAAATGCTCCCAGTGCGGCATCCCTGCTCCCCAGGTTGGAGAGGGGCTCCGGAGGTGGCACCCATGGAAATGAGCCCCACGCTCCCTGCAGAGCGAGGAGGTCTCCTGCGAGCAGCCGAGGAGCGAGAACGTGCTAGCGCGGAGTGACATATGTTAGGAACGAAGCGTCACATCGCATCGGACAGGCCATGGGGTGACGGGGACCAAGCGGTTTTGATGCTGCATTATCAGGTCAGCACCTTTGGGAAAAGGGAAAAAAAAAAAATTTAAAAATGGTGGATTTTGAAATAACTGCAATAAAGAGGCTGCTAAAACCATGGGTTGGTTCACGGGCATGGTGGAGACCCAACCCCGTGCCGCAGAAGCCAAGGGCAAAACCCTGCCAAACTCATTGGGGGCAAAATCCAGCCATAATTTAGCAAAGCCCTCTGGCTTAATGATGCTCATTACGTCACTCTGCTGCAGGTTTCTGTACCCCATCCGCCTCCCTGAGCCCCTCTCACAGCTGAGAGGCTCTTCAGCCTTCGTTGCCTGCACAGCCCTTCCACTGGCCACCCAGCAGCTTTTCTGCCTGGCCAGGAGCAGCCTCCCACCTAAACGCTCCCAAGCCCAGGACCATGAGACATCCCAAGCAAGAACGCGCTCTCTTCCAAGTATTTGCCATTGATCTCATCTGCAAAAGTAGGATGAAAATAACAATTTATTTCTAATTAGAGCATATTTTGCTGACCGATGACCTAACTTCTTCACTGTACAGGCAATCTGAGAAAGTTAATACCATAGTGCCGGTGCTTATCACTGTACAAAGTGTACAGTCACTGTACAGGAATGGCACCCCGGCTAACTTCAGTGGCATTGGTCCTGGTTACCAGGGAAGATCTCACCCATACTATCACACTTCTCAATACCTGTAAAAATAGCAGTGACACAAACTCCATAGCTCAGGTGGGATGGTTGGTTTTAAGAAACCCAGGTGCTAGCTGCACAGAAATTACAGCGCTGTGCTCCAGAGGCACCCTGAACAGACTACAGATGTATTGGCAGGCCCTACCCTACTCTCACCGAAGCCTGTACATTAAAAAACACTTTGGTTGGGTGAATTTACACTAGCTTCCCAATAAAAATAAGATATTTCAGCATGACTCTATCTACTGTGGAGCTTCTGCTACCGAAAAAAGGCTGAAGGGAAATCAACTACACCCCAGCGAATGCATCTGTATCAGCATCGGTTTCTGGAGATTTGGGTTATTCTACCCAATCCTCACTTCAAACAGACATCCTCTTCCATTTTCTTGATCCTTCAGCAGATACCCGTAAAACATCCACCATCATCGACAGCTACACTATAATAACTGAATGCAAGTCAGATCTGTAGTCCCCGAGACTATGCCTGACAAAAAACATCTCCTAAGCGAGCAACTTAAGCCCACAGAACAGTAAAACCCCATCGACATTCACCACTGACGGACTCCTCAATTTTTTTGAAAAATACTATACTGCATTTATAGTCACGCAGACATGAATCTGCAGTAAAACTCCAAGCCTAGAAAGGTGAAAGCTATTATTTGAGATAGCAGATGAGGCTGTTGCAATCCCAGAATAAAATGGTAATGTGCTGTTGGTAGCGAGCACTACATTGTTTTAATGTGTTATGATATTTATAAATATATGAAGTTTAAATAATCAGATGACAGAGAGTTCCTTTTCATCTCCTGAATGTTTATTATTCTTCACACATTAGCACTTTTTCCCCCAAATGTTATATCTTCTGCCATTTATAATTAATTTTAACAGCTTCTGCAACTTATCCCACAGGTTGTTGCTGTTTCTTTTAAACAGCGTGCTGCTGAGAAATTGATTTGTTTGCTCCGTATGCCTACAGAAATCACATTATGAAATATGCATAAATGTCATTTCTTGGGCTGCTTCTGAGGATTAGCAAAGAAGAAAAGCTTGCTAAGGAAAAGGAAGAGACAAACAACAACAAAGTCTAACTTAACACTTAAACTCAGCCGCATCCCTGGCCAAATGTCGCTCCCTCCCTGCCCCGGCCCGCTCTGGTACAGGGGTGGGAAGAGACGGCAGAGATCCCGCTGCCGTGGGAACCGCCTCCTCTCCCAGTAAACAAGTTGCTGCCAACGTGGAGGGGAGTTAACGAAACTAATTAACATGCAACGAAGTGCCCGTGCACCCCGAAAGCCCCCTCAGAGCCAGAGGCCGGGAGAAGGCCCGAGGTGAGCTACGGCGGGGGCTGCACGTGCTCCTCCACCACCACCTCCAGAAGGTCTCCATGCACTTCCACGCTGGGCAGCCCAAAAGCCCGGGGGAGGACGATTCCTCGGGCAGTTGCAGTTGGCCATGACCACCTCATTGAGAAGGTTGACCGAGACTTGCTGCAACCCCATGCAATGCTGGGGTGGGACGGTAAGGCGAGAATTGCTCTCCCTCTGGTCCTAAACCTCAGAAATCAGATCTCTGAGGTTCTGCAAATATAGCAGAGAATCACCAGCCACAGCAATCTCTCATTAGCATCGATGCACTCCTCCTCTGACTGCTCCCACTTCCACCGATACAGGAACGCCAACCGATTACACTTCATTTACTGTTTTGACGGCTTTGTTTTGATACGTACGCATTATTTACAATTTTTTCCAACAGTCATCGTTTCATACACATGTATGGATCACTTTGGAGCAGATTCTGTCACCAGCCCTTTCCCATGCCCAGCTGGTGAGCAGGTCCTGCAGGTCTCTCCCTTCCAGCCAAAGTAACCACAGCTTAAGATCCCCATCATCCACGGGGTTAGCACGGAGCTCGCAGATGGCATCTGAGGTGGTCAGGCTTGCAAGAGCAGCTTTATTCCCCTGCCCAAAAAGGCATCACAACCGTGCAGCCCGATATATGCTGTGATCCTGGACCAACAAAACACAGCACTGTACACAGCTTCAGGAAAACCAAAGTTTTCCTTAAAGGTTGGACACTGCCTGCTGGGAGGGGAGCGGGACCCTTCTCCCATCCTGCTTGGCGCAGGCAGCCGCAGCCCCTACATACGCTGTATGGATGCGATGGCAGCCCGAGATGGAAGGCATCTTTCCCATGCTATCTCCTACTGCAAAACATATTGAATGACAAGTTCTGAAATGCAAACCAGATATTTTTCTCGGAGACTTCGTTAGACACATCACTCTCCTGTATTATTATAGAGAGCTGTCAAAACAGCCTGGTGGGAAAGCTCTTCCACAGACATGCAGAAGTATAAATTGTCATAGTATAAAGTAAATTCCATTAACAGCTACATAGTCATTATTCTGCATAATAAAAGTAAAGGCTCTTTGCTTGTGATCTATGTATTTACGACCATCGAACCAACAAGCACTTTCTCTTTTCTGATGCCTTTGTTAAAATTACAAGATAATTGGTTGCTGTTGCAGATATTAATGTCTGATAACAAAGTGCCTAAGGCAGGAAAGCTGAAGTGGTGGTGAAACAGCACTACTGACAAAGCTCTAACTCCTGTTCTCCAAGGATTAACCAAACCAGCTTGAAGAAAATAATCATTTTTAATTTGTATCATCACAGACATTACTTGAATGAAGCATAATGGAATTTCTAGCCAACATGTATTTTTTTAAAATTATTTCTTTTTATTCTGGGTATCAAAAAAACCCGACCCAAGATAATTCAAGCACTTTTCAGTGTAAGGTTCTGAGGGATATCAAAGGATCAGTGACAAGTCCTAAGATAACCTGGGTAACTTCTCTGCTCCAGAAACAAATGTATTCTTACCCTTAAGGCTTAAGGGGGAAAAAAAAAGAGTGATTTTGAAATAACATGAGTTCTTCAGTAATTAGTGCCAATGCATTGCAAAAAAGCCTGCACTTATAGAGTCTGTCCATTTTGTTTGGAAGCATGAATGATGATACACACAAATACTCTGCTCTCCCCGAGTTTACACACAGTTGTGTTTATGAATAAAATTGCAGCTTAAAGTCTCAACCATGATGAGCAATTCGGAAACTCGCTGTTCATAAATATCATGCCAATTGAAGCAAGCTGGTTTGGGGATATTGTATATTATTTATTATAATTCAGTCTGTCATGGAATTAAGCACATTGAGCCAATTTCAATACGAGCGTTGGGGGAAGGAGAGATTATGTTCAAATTAATAAAGTTGCTTTTAAAGCAAAACAATGTCATCTGGTAGTTTTTTTTCATAAACTGGCCCACTGATGGGAAAAAAATTAATCTTCAGTTACCTACCCTGCACCTTCTCAGTCCTGTCCCCCCATCCCCCGTTCCCCCCAGTGAGAAATCTGGGGAATTCCTTGCATCTCCTCTGGGAGACTTGATGGCAATCATTCAAAAGCTCAAGGATGGCAAGTCCCCAAGATGCAAGTAAGAAAACAGACACCAACATCTGTATCTGCTGTTACAAAGGATTCCTTGCTACGGTCGTTCTCTTAGTTTTTTAATTATTCTTCTGTGATGGACATGATACCATTAATTTAATTTCA
Organism: Pandion haliaetus; assembly: GCA_013401275.1. NCBI lineage: Eukaryota > Metazoa > Chordata > Aves > Accipitriformes > Pandionidae > Pandion > Pandion haliaetus. The sequence continues at coordinate 134,150 of VYZV01024499.1, forward strand.
ACTTGCATTTCCTATTAGTATAATCTACCGAGTTATCTCTATAGCAGTAGCAAAATCACTTTATGGTAGAGCTATATCAATTCAGAGTTAATTACATGTATTTTGGTTTTGATAAATGAAAATAGGGGACATGATTAATTGAAGGGCAATCAATATGATCCAGCTATTAGACAGCTTGATGAGGTATCCAGAGTATGCATATAATCTATAGTAATCAGCTAATTGAAGACTGCGGACTAAAAAGATTTTAGGAAATCCCAGCTTCAAACTGAAAAATATCCCAATAAAACGGATGAAGGAAAAATGTTGACAAAACCCATGAAGGTTTAAGGCCCTTTTCTATTTTGGTTTGTTTTGAACAACAATTTTGCTTCACTGGCTTAAAAAGCCACTTACTGTGATAAAACACTGAAAGCAAAATGAATTTGGCAAGTGAATCCTGAAGTGCGTTTCTTATTTACATCCACCCAAACTCCTTGAATTGTATTTTTCTAATGCCTTACGATTTCTGGAGCTGCCAGAGATTGTTAAATAGTTTCATTAAAAACACTCTGTTTGTCTTGGTTTAGTTGTACACCACATCAAATTAAACAGTCAAATAGTTGAACAAATGAACCTTTTCCATCTCTTTTGACATGAAACCAACTGTGCAAAAAAGCCATATACCGCTGCCCATTAGGCTTGCGTTTCCAAAGAAGAGCCCGAGAAGGGAGAAAATAAGCAACAGACAATCAAAGACGGAGTGTTACACGTGTTTAGAAAAAATATGGAAGTGGCGAGCGCAATCTGTAAACCCACGGTATGTAAGCACAATTAGCATAAATGCTGACAACTGTTAATCTACTGTAACCTTGATTAATGGTTCCAGTTGTCCATTAATACTAGGCATTTTAACTTACTACTAAAATTGATTAGTCAGTTAAGAATTCAATCCTAATGTTCAATAAAATTGCACTTTCTCTGCAAATGCAATATGAAATGAGGTGATGCATTTAGCAGCACTCACGCACATTAGGAGGGTGCGGCGTGAAGAGGAGAAGCGCGGTGCCGTTCCCGGCTGGCACGGGCAGTGCATCCGTCTCCATCCTCCCTGTAGCCCTCCGGAATTTAAGCGACAGGCGGAGATACCCTACGAGTTCAGAGCGGCTGGGAAAACCCACCTGGGCAGGGATGGGAGCAGAACCTCGGGCCAGGCTGGGCACACCAGGAGGGACAGTCCGCCCCAGCCCGAGGGGTCTTTGTTCAACAGAGGGGTCTGGTGTAACGTTACCAACTACTCCTCTTCACCCTAAATGCCAACCTGCATTTTTGTCCCTTTTCCAATCCATAATTTCTTTTTTTGGTTTTTTGTTTGTTTGTTTTAAATTATTGTCATTATTTGCCTACCCTGCTTTCCTTCGCAGCACTAGCCGCAGTCCAACGGGTACAGAAAGGACTAGCTGAACACCGAGGGGAAAATGTCAGTTTGCTACAACACTCTTTTTTCCTAAAATGTAATGCGAGGGTACGGTATTTCACACAACATAACAGGAGCGCTGTGCAGTCTGCAACACCATCGCTACAGGTCTCTCTCAGCTTCTGCTGCAAACCTTTCTTTCCAGGGGGTCCTTTACCATCGATACTTGAAATACTTGAAGCAAGGATTTTGCACCCAAATATCAGGTCTTGGGCTGCACGTCGAGCCTGGCAGCTATCAGGGATGCTGGAGAAGGTAATCAAGGAGGCAGCATTAATGCGGAAGAGATGAACACTCACTGCCAAAAAAATCACTTGTCATGAGAGAAATGCCTTTTAAAACCTGTATTCAAGTTAATCTTAAACAAAGGAGCTATTTTCTGAACAGGTAAAGCCAGGTAAGTAATTTTAAGGCACTCTTTGCCAAAGGTCAGGTGTTTTGGAGCCAAAAGCATCAGACTACCTTTCCTGGAGTACCGGTAACCCTTAAAATGACAGCTAAAAAATAACCCTGGAAGCAACAGAAACAGAACGCTGTTAGCACTGCCAGCAGCAACTCACACCCCCGATCCAGAGGTCCTGGTTCACTCTTTGCACATGATTATGGAGCTGTATTACCAAAAAGGTTCTCTAAGCACATCCTCCTCCAGCATCCCTCTACAACCAGAAGCCCCAAGAGATGGGAACAGTAATTTGGAGCACCCAGGGAGTGCAGAAGCCAAGCCTGGGATAAGATGCACCCAGATGCTGTTTCCAATTAACATTTTTTTAAGTGCTGTTGAAAGCAGACTGAAGAGCTGCTGAGCTGACCAAGCCATGGTCCCGTTCCAGCAAGATTCAGCCAAAGTCTCCTGAAGTTAACTCTAGGGAGGTGGGAACGGCGTCAATATAGCATTTAGGTGAATTTAGGATTTCTGTCTATGGGAACTCCCAAGGAAGTTCAAGTCCCTGAAATACCGGTGCCACCAGGGCTCCCATTAAGAGAAGGACTATGACCACCATCACCTCAACTGACCACAGGCAACCCCACGGCGGGATCAGCACCGTGCAGGCTGCAGCCCAGCTCTCCCGTGGACCTGCTGCCTACCAGTTTTCCAGTGAACCAGCACCCACAAGAGGCTCAGCCTTTCATGACTTACACGTATGGCCCCTATACGTGAGCCCGTAACAGTTAGGGGCACTCCGAGTATTTTCAGACCCTGCCGCACCCTCCCGTACCCAGCCACGTGTTGCAGATGACAGGAGTACCAGCAGCCTCCGGAGAGGGTCCAGTGACTGGACATGCTGCTCATTGCCCATGTTACATTTAAACATTTCAAAGGGCCAGTAAATCTTGTTAACATACTGCTGGGGGAAAAAAAAAAAAAGAAAAATTACCAGGAGAAAGAGGAAACTCCAGCACAACAAAATATCTGGAAGCCACCAAGGACTTTGGTATAAATCCACAGCTGATTCATGACAACCCAGAACATAGTCCAGATTTTTTTATTATTTGCCTGACCAGCAGCCTGGAAAACAGCACTTCTGCAATGGCAGTACCTGAGGACATGATCTTATTTTTCAGTGCTCTGCACAGCCAGATGTTGTGGCTGGCATCTTCCCTTCTCTGGTGCTGTGGGTCTTGATGCAGGAAGGTCCACCACGGAATGTCACACCGCCATGGGAAAAAGACCAAGATTGGTTTTATTCTCATACCGGGATCTCTGGCCACACAATGCTTTAGTTCCTCCCGGTCTCAACTAAACACTGCTTAATGCTACGGAGCCAGCCACTTTGAGAATGAACTTTGAAGAGGGGTTGGGATGGTAGAGCCTGGGATGGGTGATGAAGGACCAGTACGGACCACAACAGGCAGCCAAGGGTGCCTGCAACCCGCCCCAGCCCTGGGGCTTCCTGGCTCCAGCTTGCACCCGCCAAACCTCATCCGTGCAAACGAGTGATGGGGTACCTCACCAGCACATCACCCCGTATCGCTGCAAGGGGACAGAAAGCTGCTGGCGTTCACCACCTGCATATCCCACAAGTGCAATAATTATAGCAGCACCCAGCAATAAGGCAACGCTCTCCTCTGCAAAGCTTTTTAATAACATTCATGTCTGTCAGGCTAGCCTTTAAGTATTAACATATGGAGGAAATGCCTAATAGCTTAATATTATTGTGTGTGCGTCTGAAATAACACTCCGCAAGGCCTCTTATATCAAACATTAAACCTGCTTAAGAGAAGACATTTGAGCAGAATCAATTATTTTGCAGTAATTCTTCATATTGAAGGAGGTATTTTGAAACTTGAAAGTATACGTTGTCACAGCAGAACTATTTACATATTTAAAAGCACGTTTTGCATGGAAGTAAGTTACAGAAACAATAATACGAATGCAAAAGTATCCTTTATTCAGCAAAATCCTTGAGAACTACTTCTTACCATGTTTGTAGTAGATAGCTATACTCACAACATTACACTAAAGGTCCTATCAACACTTCATTATAAACTTCTCCTCTCATATTCAGGGAATTAGAAAAATCTTTGCCTAGAGGGGATTGTTTTCATAAACTCGGTGCACAGGGGTCTTGGTACAGGCAGGAATGTTTATGGAAAATCTGAGATTAGAACATTTCAAACTGGCTGGTTTCAAGTTGCACACATGTAAAGCTATAAATAGCAAGGAAAATGCACCTATGAAAAGCGAAGAAATTGTGCAAAAAACTTAAGTTTGTCAGTTGCAATGGAAAAATGAACATTTTTTCTATTTGACTAAAAATCTAATTTACTATCAAGCTATTCCATTTTGCTATTAGATTGCTACAACTGTTATCTCCAGGATCTTTTAATAACAGCTCGTATTTACAGACCTCAGTGGGGCTCTCGAGGCAGGATTTTTTTGAGCAGGGTGGGTTTAGCCTCCCGGTGACTCCCCCAGGAGCAGAGATGGGTCACTGCTCACTGCTTCGGGACAACACCTTGACATGCAAGCGGGAATTAAAATATAACCCAGGAATTTCAAAGCATTTAAAAACCAGCGAGACCCAGCTGCTGAAATAAGGTTCTGCAGCATCTTGATACACAGGCAGAAGCACGTCTCTCTTTGCTTTTCTGCTACAACCACCACAGCCTGAGCTTCCACTCCAACAGCGTGGAGCTGTGCCAGGAGAGCCTGGGCAGGAACACCATGACGCTGGACTTGACCCACCGCCTCCTAAAATCAGCAGAAATGGGCAGTAAGAGGGGATAACACCCAGAGGACATGCACATATGAGGAAACACAGAGCGGGATGCTTTACTGCACAGACCGCTGGAAGGAAAGAGCATTAAAAGTTGCCAAAACAATTATGCTGGTGCAGCTACGGGTCACATCCCGCCACCACGAGAAATGAAAGTCTGCAGTCTCAGAAAGACAGCGGTAAGGCAGACAACACTTCTGTTGGGGCAACACACCACTACCTACCCAGTAACTCCCCGAGTACTAGCTCTTAAATAATACTTTAAATATACAATCATCTTGGAAATAGCGGTGGCGATCTACAAACTCACTGCTCCCACGGCAGAGTTAGCAGTCAGGGTTTGGTGGGTGCTTCCTGACTGTCTTGCCACAAGGTCAGCCAGGTTTGCCCCAGGTACCATCGTCGCTACCCCTTCAACGGCAAACTTTGCACTGGAGTGGATGAGGAGCGCTCACAAACTCCGCATGCCTACTGTGCCCGTGGTGACCTCCAGCTAAGCAGGAACATCTGCAACCACAACAGCATGGTCCACACGAGACCATCATCTACAGCAAACAGCTCAGCATTTATACAGCTCCGAAAATGTTCACACGTACTAACTAGAGAAACCACAAGCACAGCTTCAGCCAGTACTGCATTTCAAGCACAAAAAAACCTCTGGAAACCGAGATCTCCCTCTTCCACATCTCACAAGCCTTTGTAGTCCAGGCAATAAGACAAAATAAGCCTGGCTGGGGGAAAAGGTGAGGCAAGAGGGATGCATTAGGTCATCAGTCCATTCCCCGTCCTGCATGACTCTCCTCTACCGTACATTTTCCATTGCTGTCTGGCATTACTTTAAACAACCTATATACAACTGGGCCCCCAAAGCGCTTCTCCTGGTCTGCTCGTTCCAGCAGATGTCCATGGGTCATTATTGAACTTCCACGAGCTCCATGGAGCTTGCACAGGAAAGGAGTCCACAGCCCGGCGTCGTGTCCCTGGGGAACAGCCTCCATCTCCGCTGGGAGATGTATGGGGCAGTTTAGACGCTGAGCCTAGAGAAACCAACAAGCACTGCAACACGTCAAACTGCTGATAAAACTTGCACTGGCTTTGCTCTAGTTTTAGATGACTTTGCCTTCAGCTATTTCATACTCTACAGGTTGCCTGAAAAATTCTTGCATGGCAGTAGCTGAACTTAGTGTTCATACTAGACTTCAGCTATGTCATTAAAGCATGTAACCAGATGTGTAAAATATTCCGCATTAACAAAAATACTCATTTCTGCACATACTTGGCTGTTTTGCTTTGAGTACAGCAACTGTAGGATGTATTCCTGACAGGGGGCAAAGACCATTGATGGCACATAGTGGATCAGCAAGAGCTTAAAGGACAGCAATTAGGACTCATGGGTAAAAGATACAATGCAACATTTAAAATAATTTTGGCTGACTCAGTTGAGATGATCCTACACCCTACAACATTAAGACTTTGGCCAGTGTACAGTGTGGAACTGCAATCTCCTAAAAACTCGTTAGCTCAGCTGACTAACTGCCGTTTGCCTCCACTTCCTTCTAATTTTATATTTAAACTCCACAGCAGAGCACATGCAGGGTGAAAACAAATTTTAAACATTGTGCTTTGCTGAAAGGTACTGCAAGTATATTTTCTTTTGGGAGAGGCAGGGCGGATTATTTTACTTAGAAAATGAAGTTCTCAGGATGTTAATATTTCAGGGCAACCTCTGCTTTTGCAGTTCAGAGGAAAGGGTACAGCGAGCGAAGGCAGCCGCCTGGATGTCGGTATTACAGGGTTCCTCAGAAAATCCTGCTGACACAGCTCCCTCTTCATCTTTGTCTCATATCAAGTTAGTAGTCAATGTGTTATTTTAACAGCATGACAACAACTATACAGAATGTCAAATAGTTACCTTTTATCTGGAATTTTATTCCTGCCATATATTTCAATGGAAATATACAACTTAATGTTGCAACATATTTCATACTGAAATGGGTAATAAAAAAAAACTATAGACTGTGCATTTCCCCTAAAACATAAAGGAGGAATACACTGAAAATCTCTACTGCTTACTCCTCTCTGTCTTCCAAAATCTCCACACCAATCTACTCTGCTTGAACTGTAAATACTGCTGGGAATATTTTTAAGGGTTCTTTTAGAAATAAAATAAAATATATCCCAAATCCAGAATGTTCTGCCCAGCCTGAGTTTCAGTTCCAGCCTGACATAAGGATGGAGATGGAGGACAAACGCTTTTGACCACACTTTGACCCCACTGCACGGGAACTTGGCGTCCTTCAGCCTCAAGAAAGCTCCTTTCAAATCCCAGAGAAGGATCAGTAAATTTTACATTAGCAAGTGCAAAAACAAACCCCTCTATTAGCTCCTGTACTATTCCAATATCAGGCCAACACTGGAGGTACACTGAGGGAAGAGGGCTTACAAAACATTCAGGAGCTCCCTTTGGGGTCTCTAACAATGCATGACTCCCCCCATTTGTCAAATCCAGTATTTTTAGCTACCTGCAAACTGCGAGTTCCTATGTATTTTGAGTCAGATACGTTTTCCCTTCTAAGGAAACTGCAAACCAGGGAAGAAATATTCCCTGTCCTTTTCAACACATGACAGCTGGCTAATTACCTAAATTATAGCTTTGTCAATATTACTTCATTCACTCAACCCCTCTTCGCTGTTAGCAAAAAAAGAGCTGAAAGACCCAAACTCTTCCAGATCTTTGGGTTTACCCAAGAAAGTCTTCCTCTTCAAGGGAGGCCTGATGGTCAGAGCTGCCACAGTCACCATGTCTACATGGCGCACTCTCCAGGACTGCTCCAGGATGGGGGTCTTTTCATGTAACATCCTCCTTTAAGTTGCTTTGGCTTGGCCATCTCCTACATGAATAAATACACACAAATATACCCGCTGGGAACATGAAGAGGACAGAGAAGTTTTAGAAGATTGTGAGAACATGATCTACCTTAGATGAAAGACTTCTGACACTTCTTCCTGCTAGAGGATGGATTTACCTGAGGACTGTCAAGTTTTTGTGTTTTGTGCTCCAGCATTCATGCTGACTCTGCTTGCTCTGTCCTTGCTGTGCACGCCTGTCTTCTCTGAAAGACTGAGGTTACCTCTGTCTACCAAATAAATGATGAAACTATACCTTCTGATGTATCCCAAGCCTTTAAGTTCCCAGTAGTTTAGGTCTGCCCTCAAGCAGGATCTGCATGGCAGTGGCGGTTAATTGCAATTAACTCCAGTGCCATAACTTTTCCCTGATCAGTGAGCACTCAAACCAGAATTACTAATCGTAGTTACTGATGAGATTAAAAAATGGAAAAGGAAGGTATCACTAGAGTTTTCAAAACCAAGGCATTTCTCCAAGGCCAGCACCTGAACAAGACGCTCCACCATCAGCCCAGGACTCAGCAGAGGTGCCTGCAGGTCCTGCTCTTCCCTCCTTCAGAGGAGGCTTCCAGTAACACGACTACACTCTTTGCTACTTCTTGGCTTTTAGAACCTGCACAACATCCTCCAGTCTGCTGGAGCTAACCCACAGCCTGCCTGGTCATCCTGAAACATGGATGCAAGACAACAGGGCATGGTCAAAGGTTTGCCGAGCCCTACTATATTCGGCCCGGGGCAGGTATGACCTAGAAGTTCTGACCTTTTCTGGGACAAGCATGAGTTTAGCATCTGTATTTGCTCAGCAAATACATGAAGTTTGCAGACATCAAAATAGAAACAAGGCAAAATATCTGAATTCCCTAGTTTTGCTTTTTGATTCGATTCCTCTTTCATTGCTTCCTCCCTTAGCAGGAAAGCCCAAGCCCCTAGAGGCCCATCCATCCTGAGCTGGGTGACATCACCTGATGACACGTCTGCTTAAAGCAGGCTTTTGCTCTCTGGACTCGCCCGGGATTGCTGCTCAGTCTCCCTTCTTGAAGAAAGCTCAAGCCCGTGAGGTTTTGCTGGCAGAGGCAGAGACGAGCAGGTAGCTGCTCCGGTGAGTTGTGCACGGCAGCATGGAAAGGCTGTCTGCCCTGCCAGGAGCCAAAGCTCCTTATTTTCTAGAGACCTGCTGGGCTGTTTCAGACATCTGCCCTCGATGCATATGCCACGAAAGCGGGAGTCCAGAGCACCAAATCCAACCACTTTTCCTCTCCCCTAGGAGAGGTTTCACGGTTTTGGCCCAGCAGCTTCATCACTGCGACTGGTTCACCACAAATTGACCGCCCAAGAGGATACAAGCTGATGGTCAACAGCCTTTCACCCTCTGTGATGATGCAGACGAGCAACAAACTTGGTGTGCAACCACAGTGCCACAAGCCCAGGGCATCCTGAGATGTCCTCCACCACCCCCACCCCAGCTCCTCCATGGGAGTTGCACCCTTCACCCCTGCAAGACGCGGCCAACTCCTCGGCTCTGCTGATAAAAGCAGCATGGCAGCCTGAGGCGAAACACAAATACCTGGAAGTGGGGAGATTCAACAATAATCCAATGGCTGTTTTGGAAGAATCTGAAAAATTGTTGAGCAGTGATTTATTCGAGAGATTCAGCAGTTCACTAACTTTGCAAAGCTTTGGAGATGGTAAAAATGTAGCAAGTGAGTCTCTTGCATGAATAAAAAATTACATTTTACATAAATTAAATATATAATTTGATTAAACATGTTTATGTCTTTGCAGTGACATTTAGAATAGGAAGTATTCATTTTCTGTTTTGAAAGGAAAAAACTCTCTCAAATGTAATTTGAAGCTGTCAAACCAATCTTCTTTACAGATCTTTTAAATGTCACATACCTTCGAAAGGGGATGGCAGATTCCTTTTAAATATGCAATTGCAAACAGTCCAAGCAAAATCAAGAATTTATTAAAATATGCTACTGACATTTATACTGATTAAGTATAGCCCTTTCCTCACTCCCTTTCGATAGACTCCCCTACAAAAGATGTGTCACAACAGCTCCTATTAACGCTGGCCTCACTGTAATTCCCCAACACACAACCAGCCCTTCCCAGCCAGCAAAATCCAGCTGCTGGAGAAGAACCTGCCTCTTGTTTTGTATGGGGACTAGTATGAATTTGTGGTTGCTTTGCATGAAGAAATGTACTTTTTGATGATTTCTTACCAGCGTGCCTGAAATTTATAACCAAAAATATTAACTGCACTTACTTTAAATCAAGTGCTGCACTATACCTAATGGCTTTAAATGGAAGAGTGTATTAATCATAAGCATAAAGAAAACCTACTGCAACTCATTTAAGACAACTTTATGTTAGCAACCTGTATGTTTTGTTTTATAATCACAATATCTATCCTTATTCATTATTCTCCCCAATTAGAATGCATTTCTGGATTTTTTTTCCCTTTCCCTTTTCTTTTAAGAAACAGAGAACAGGGACAGAGGAAAACTCTCTCAGCTACCAGTGAATAGTCAGAGCAGCAACGATGGTTGATCCTGTTCCCACTCACTTCCCACCAACATACTGGACGTTTTAGGGTCATTTTATTTTTTTAGAAGACAAAGAATTTAATTATTATTTCTCCTTCCTTGTCACCAGGCCAGTGAAGTGCATGGGCATAGCTCTCATTAGCATTAATGGAAATCCCCACTGTAAATTCTCCCCCGTGAAGCAACATTAAGAGCAAGGCCATCTTGAGCAAGCATACTCAAATTGGAAAATAAAATACACCTCCCATTTCTTGCTATCACCACAGGGAAAATGTAATGAAGTACAGGAGATTAAGCCCCAATTCCTGTATCAAATCTTCCTTGTACGCTATAATTACTCAACATGACGTTTACAACAGTTACTCCTTGATGATGATAATTTGTTGCACGTTATTGAAAGACTTTATCCTAATGCTCTCAACTTTCTGGTGCATAACATAGCAAATTACAGCACGGACATTGTAACATAAATCACAATCACCACCACAACTCTGGCTTACTTAAAAGTTTACGCTCAGTATTTAAAAATCAGAAAATTACTGAAGGGACTCTTAGTACTGCAGAAAGCATGTCAGTGCCAGGCAACGGGGACACAAGGCAGCCCGCTGGCAGCACTCTGCACTGATCACACCGCAGAAGGCATCCAAAGCAAGCTTGCCTGAAAATAGCCAGGACCACAATCAGCATTTTCTTGGAGGATTCATGCGTGACATTCATCGTCATGCCATAAATGAATTTAATGTAGTTAAGGATGGAGAGGAATTTTGCATCGAGCTTCAACATCCGACCTCCCACCCTTGCCCGCGACAAGCAATGCTCTCTCCAAGGTGATCACATACGTACGTGCCCATTCACCACGGAAAATACATGCCGGTGGGTTCAGCTTGCGAGGGGCAACCAAGCGTCTGCCCCCAGTCCTCTACCCTTCCCTACACCACCCATTGCAAAGGGCATCCAAGATTTCTGGGAGTTCCCAAAGACCCCCTTTGGAATGACAAATATCCTCTGTAAACAGCTACTCTACATTTTATGGATCTACAAATACCTTCTGCTGACACAACACTGACGATCAGTGTCATGATTGTTGTTTAAGTAAAACCAGTGAAAGTTTAATACAGCCGTAGCAAGCGCATCACTTTTGATGGGTTTGTCAAGTATGCAAAATAAGTCACTGTTCCACCCCTCCAAGCTCCTCCTGTCACTCCCCCAAATTACATCTCCTGTACAACTCACGCCAGCTGGGCCAGTGGAGGAGATCTGCCTGACATCCACCACACCAACTGCACCCAGATAAACTCAATGCTGCGCGTGAAAGCTCATTTGTCCATACAGCCTCTTGAAAGACATGGCAAGCAACATCTTCCAAGGTGAGGGCACTCAGCACCTGACAGCTCAGAATCTTCTCTACCCTGCCTGAGGTCCACATCATTTTTCCAGTTCCCACAAAGACAATGAATCTTATTGCTAGCAGGGGCAGTGTTATTTCCATTTCTTGCACCTGGAAAGTGCTTCTTGACCAAGACTCTTCTGCAGTGTGGGGACAGCAAGGAATTTGTGTTTTGACTCTGCTTTTCTGCTTCCCCAGTTGCTTTTATACATGGTAGTACACAAATGCAGGAGCAACCAAACACCTGAGATGTAAATGGGACCACTTCAGCTTTGGACATTTCCATCCCCACTGATTGGTGGAGTCCAGTCCCACCAATCGCTTTGGTCTGCAGTGCTGGGGAGCACAAAAGTTAAGCTTTCCTAACGTTTAAATCAACTTCAGTCAGTCCACGGTACTTTCAAGCCTCTGTAAGGTCTTCTTACAGGTTTTGTCCACAGAAACGAGTGGTCTGGACTTCAGGCAGGACTCCTTTCCCCGTCTGCCTTTCCAAAGAAAGCGTGAAGGAACCAACCACCAAACGTTGTATGTGCAGTATTTCAAGCAGGTCTCTCCCCTGAGTAGAATACCTTCAAACCCTGAAGGTTATACTCATTAAATGAAGCCTTGGGAGATGTCAGTGGGCTGCTTTCTGGCTTGCATTTTTTTCCCAGCCACTGCCAACACCAGGACATGACACCTGGAAAAGGTAGGAAATCTGCCCAACGGGCTTCCCGAAAGCGCAGCGAGTCTGATCCATGTCCAAGCTACTCCGAAATACGGTTTTGGACCACATCACCAGCTGCTGTAAATCAGCATCACTACAGCAGCGCGGCAGAGAGCGGAGCCTGGCCCCCGTCGACGCTCCAATGCGCAGGAGCATCCCTGATTTCCTCTGACAGAATCAGCGCACTCATCCAATGACGTTTTCCAGAGCCAGAGCAGGAGGTTTGCCTTTATTTCCACTTTACTGCACCCTGCTGACCTAGGACATGATGTGGAAACGCTGAGTATGGAGTGACAAGATTTAATAGTCAAGTGATAACACATGTCTGGTGCTAAGAGCCTGCTTCTGGAAGACAGGTATTTAGTGACTCTGCTCTGTCGCGTGAGCAACCCAGGCACACGGACACATCTCAGGAGGCTGGCCCACAGAAGGGCCATGCCAGCCTCACGTCCTCTATGACAGCAGCAGAAGACACGCTAACTCCACTCAGACTGGCTTCTCAGTTAAGTTTCACACACGATCTTTCCAACGATGGCTGCAGAGTCCCCTCCGCAGGAGTCAGTCCTGTCCAAACCTGTCCCCACCTCCAAGTAGCCCCTTCACTTCTTGAGTGTTTCCTAACCTGTGTCCAGCAGACCCATGTCCTCCTCCCTCTCCTCCGTCTCCACGTGCCACTGTGCCGCCGCACTAAATAGCACCAGCAGCTCCCAGCGTTAGACGTCCAGCAGAGACACCATTTCTGCCTCCTGAATCACACTATTTGCTTGATTTGTGGAAGCAGGAATAGAAGCAGCAGCCATGGAAGGAATATTACATGAAGACAGTTATGGAAAAATTATAGAAATGTAACACAAACCCCACACAGAGCGTGTGAGTATGTAAGCCATAACATAATTAATGCAAAACACACTGGGATCATGTTCTTTTTCCAATGCAACGCATGCATTATTTTTGTTGATCCGTCTGGTTGGGTTTTTGAAAGCCATCGCTTCCTGCATTCCACAACAGAAACTTTACACCCACAAAACCTGGTACCATTTCTTTTTATTCTTCCTGTCTTTATTCTATTTATTTATTCAGCTATCCAATGTGAAAGGCCATAAATCGCACTGCTACTTAAGTCACAGGGGGAATTCCTTTAAACATAAGTAAAAACTCATAAATAACTTCCTGCAGTCAACAATGCATTCGTTTTCTTCTCTGCTTTCAGACTAATCTTCCAGCTAACAAATCAAATAAAGTACCAAAATTTAATTATTCCATTGTGATAATCATCTCCTACTCAAAGCATACCTTGGCTTATTTCTTCTCAAATTAAAATGAGCAGAGAGGCTGGGGCCAGTGGGCGGGCGAGGAGGAAGGGTTATGAGGCACCGATAAACCTAAGGTATGACAAGGAAACTCTTCAACTTGACCAAAGTCCTGCATTTTGAGCAGAAGGCACACTAGTGCTAGGTTGGTGGAAAAAAGTGATGCCAAATCCAATTTAGACTTGCTTTATGTTAGTATGATTCATGGTATGGTTTTCAAGGCAATGAAGTGCATGACCACAAAAAAGAGTAATTTTAATACCGGGACAATTCTCCCAACCTTGCTGGAAGCAATGCACCTACAAATAAAGCCAGGAATTAACCTGTGACAAAATCAGTAAAAAAGGCAAGAAAGACTTTGCAAAATGCACCCACACAGGACACATGGGGTGAACATTTATTTTACCTTCCACGAAATTTGCTGCTTGTGTCCTGTAATTAACCCTCAGCACTTCCAACCACCGCCTGCTTGCTGCGTGCAAGGATGGAGCTCAGTGGTCATAGCCACCGACGTGGGCATGTCAGGGACGAGCAAGATAAATGCCCCGGAGAAATGAACCCACACACAGACACAGACTTGCCGTGTCACACTGCTCCACACCACTGGATTCCAAAGTGGCGGCCAGCGTCAACAGTGGGGCCAGAAGCATCAGGCTAAAAATAAACTGACAGAAATAAACTTGCCTTGGCTGCCAGCCTCCTGAGGAACCAAATGCACAGGACTTGAGGGGAAAAAAAACCCTGCAGTCATCAATTTGCATCCAGCACTTCATACTGCACAGCACAGTAAAGGGACGGTGTCAGAAGCAAAAAGTTTAGAGACTCACTGCCAGCACCGGAGACCAGGCATGGAAATGCAGCGGAGACCGGGCATGGAATCACAGTGGGCGAGCGGTAGCCTGCGCAAAAGCATCCTCATTCTCCCCAGAGTGCAGCTGGGAAAGGCAAAGCTGGCACAACGTGCATGGCAAGGTGAAGCTGCCAGCCAGGGCCCATGAAAATGGAGACAGAGGGCAGCTGGTGACCTTAATCTACATCACACTTACTTGAGGGTTTTTTATTTTACTGTTTTATTTTGTCATCTTCAACTAAACTCTCATCACAAGCTTTTACATGCAAACACCTTCTGTAAGGCTTTGAAAGTGTGCAGATTTGTAACACCGAAACAATACATGCCAGGCACACTCAGACATTAACATTTAAAATACTAGCAGTTTATATGACAAATATTTTATTTCCAAGGCTGCAGGGGCATAAGCCCAGTGTGTCGAATGGGGCCTCACTTACATGGCTCCAGCAGTGCCGTCCCTTGCCAGCCCTGTGCCTCACAAATGCAGCAAAAACCATACACCTGGTTACCTTGGATTCCTTCTTAATCTGACTTATGGGACTGTTTTTATATTAGAGAGTTCAGGAAAGGACGTCAGAACTATCTGAAAGCTTTTTTTTTTAAAAATTAGCTGGTTTGGGGAAAGATGCACGTTACAGGAGACTACGCTGTAGGCCAGTTAAACCCTTAAAATAAAAGGGGATTATACTGAAAACGCCGATGTATCCTTTGACGAGGACCACCATCAAATCATTAAATTAACTGTCTCCCCGACACAACACGCACACATCCTACAACTTGAGGAAACGCCGTTTCCGAACCCAAGCTGCAGCCGCATGCTGGTGCGGGGACGCAGGGGGGGCCCGGCACAGCAGCCAGGTCCCGGCGCCAGCCACGTCCCTCGGCTTATGATGAGGCAGGGATGGCCACCAGGACAGCGGCCACGACACGAGGAAAACTCTTCTGCAGCACCTTCCTCCCAGCAGACCTTATCTTGAGTGTTCTCAGGGTTGTTTTTTCACTTCAATATATTTGTTTGACACATTTGAAGTGAGATATTCCTAATTCTGTGCGATAGAAAGTGATTTTTAAAGGAGTGCTGTGAGTTACTGATGAAAACATACATTCAGTGATCTTGAGGAAAAAAACCAGAAGAGATCTCATATGAGCAGAGGTTCCCACAGCTGATGTGGAGCAAGAGCCACAGGGCTCCCCTCTCCCCCTTTCAGACATGCAGCATGGGCTTGGTCAGCCCACTTAACCCACGTATGCTCCGCAAAATGTTTCGAAATCCTCAAATAAAGACCTCATAATGTAAAAAAAAATCTCATATCACCTCTGTCAGCGACTTAAAACTTCCTAACACTCACCCTGCACTGAGTTTACATTAGGAAAGAGAACTAACCAGATACTGAACTGATACTGTGCCTGTTCAGCAAATAACAGTACTTTGGTATCTTCTTTATGACTTTACAGAGTTCCCTGTAATTCCCAGGAAGCCCAGCATGGCCATGCACTGGAAACCCAGCATTTTAGGGTACACTTCCATGCCAGTTATTTCAGGCATTCAGGTCTTGGCTGGTGGCACACGAACACAGCGTCACTCACCTAACGCAGCGTCAGGTATCGGGTGCCT
Source organism: Pandion haliaetus (assembly GCA_013401275.1). Lineage (NCBI taxonomy): Eukaryota > Metazoa > Chordata > Aves > Accipitriformes > Pandionidae > Pandion > Pandion haliaetus. Next base: position 150,148 of record VYZV01024499.1, read on the forward strand.
ATCCCACCACCGCGGGTAGAGACTCCTATCCCTAGAGGAAAGTAAGACTGTTTTCCCTTAGAGATAAGAAAACGACTGCTTTAGTGACTGCTCTGCACAAAGATAGCCAAGGTACCAAAGGGTGGTCCCTGAAATTACAGGCAAACGTCAATTTGTTAACCAAATGCGGACATTTGACGCTCCCCACACTGCGGGTGACACCGCTGTCAATGGAGGTGAAGGAAAGAAAGTCACTAATTGTTGGAAGAGGGTTAGTTTGCGAGTTTTTCATCACAAATAAGGCTCAGCGCAGCTCCACGCCATCATGGGACGGCGAGTGAAAAGACGACTGCCCCGAGAGCAGCAAGAGCAAAACTGTTTGAAAACAGAATAAAACCAGCCTGTGCCCGACGCGTGCGTTTCCGAGCGCTCTTTTCCAATGCGCCAGCCAACAAAACTGGGAAAGACGAGATGCACCAGGGAAGCAGGGGCGACTGCTGCAGCGGCTGTGAGCTGCGGGGCGGCTGCCCTGGGCTTCAGGGGTGCACGGACCTGACCTGGGGGTGCCTGCCCAGCTGGAACCCACACCTTCTCCTACCGCGGGGCAGGGTGACCGGGCAGCAGCTCAGCAGGAGTGAGGATAGAGAGCAGGCCTGCCTGAGCATCTCGGCTTCACGTGGCACAGAGCTATACCAGGAAGCAATGAATTTTTTTTTCTGCCTTTTTTTTCCGCCTCTTTTTTCCTATCTGCTATTTTCCAGCCCCCAGAAAGCTACAGGACACAGAGCATCGTTACACATACTGCAACCTGAACACAGTAGGAAATTTTAGAATTTCAGCTGCATACACAAAACTCTCTAAGACATGTATATTTTATTTGATTTACTGTGATACTTTTCTTCCATCTCTTGAAAGTAATTTTTCTCCAAAGCGTAACTGCTTAATTGGCAAGTGTACAAAATATAATTACGCTGCATACAAGTTACAATATTGCTTATGGGAATATCACCGCTGATGGATTCTGCTTTATTTTGTGTTTAATCTCTATTAAGAGATCTGTATGAAAATAGCTAGGTACTCTTGATTTTATAAACATGATACGTCACTCAGTCCTTTCTCTGCCTAACCAAAGCCCAAACAAATGCAACTGAAAGACAACAGAAAATTCCTGGGCTAGCCCACCACGTCAAAGTTAATAAAATTCTTATGTTTTTGTGTGATGAAAGTGCAACGCGCAGGATGCCAAAAAAGTTACCAACATCTCCAGGCTTAGGTTTGTCACATCCATTACACTACCAGAGCGATGTAAGGACATGGTACATAGGAATACATGGCTTTTAACGACAACTTTAGGGGGTTTTATTACATTCCCCAAAAGGACCTTTGCCATCGCATCTTTTATAGTGGAAGGATAAAGAAGCAATGCAGAGACATGGACGCCTAGTCCCAACGCGGTGAACAGTGCCCAGTGCTCAGCAGCAAAAAAACTCTCACCCTTTGTGCCCCCGGCTCTCCCCGGCCAGGCCAGTGCAATTCCCATTGCAACCACAATTCCCACTAAACTGACATCCAGCCACGCCAGTCCCACTGCCACCCCTGGAGTAATTCCCCATTCTGCGAGCATTTACACACGTGAGTAACGTTACGCACGGGAGTAGACGTGCTGTCTGGAAACAGGTCTCGCTGGTCTGACAGCTAACTAATACCAGCATGTTTTAAGTGCCTTAAAGGTTTATTTCATTTGCTAGAGTAATGAGATTAATGCGATGTTTGTTTGTTTAAGCTAAATCATACAAAGCCAAACATCTAAATGTCCTTAATTCACAGCATTAGCCCAAGCTGTGTTACCACGCGAGCCCACCTTTTTTAACTGCACCAAAAAATTCCTGGTTTGCTCCAGTTTCACTCCCAGAGGTCAGCGAGCACACAGAGACCTCGAGTGGCCAAATAAACCATTAAACATTGCCATGCGCTGCCTAATGTTTTCATGCGCTCCCTGTTTTCTTTGCAACTAGGCTTTTAACATATTAACTTCTAGACCTAAAAAGCCGGTGTAAACCCAGCAGATATATACCTCTGTGTGTGTGTGTATATATACACATACTCAAGCACAACAGGGACAGGAGCCCAGCAATCCCACAAACCTCATCCAGGAATGATGGACGAGATGGACAGACCAATCTGAAAACTCACCTAAAAGCGGAGTAAATCTGCAAACATCCAGCTGTACATTCTCACTTCAAAATAAAAATAAATTGCACACAAATGCATTGGTTTGGTTCCAACCGCGACACAAGCAACATATAATGCATTTTCAAATCTGGGTTTGACATGTTTTGATCAGTTTGCACTCCTCTCTGTATTATTCTGCTCAAAAGCTCAGTGCTGGAGTTACTTCTGATGTCCCGTGGCCACCAAGAGCTGACCTGGTGTTTGAATAAATACTATGCAATTAGATAAGGCACACAACTATCAAAAAAAGTAACCCTCCGTCATTTCCTTCCTACACCTAAACTAATTTGCATCTGATCCAGGCATTAGCCATAATACAGGCTAAGGCGGCCCCTACTAACTTCTTATCTAGTGCTACGTACCTGGTATTGACACTGGAGGTAACTCATCCCTGCAACAGATACAAGGAATTTCTTAGGGAAATGGTGGGAAAATTAAAAACCTATGCTCTTTCCTGAGCACTAAAGGTCACATCCTGCAATCTCCGCCTTCAGATACAGGTCTCCTCTCTGCAAGTCATCCTCTTGAAGAAAACCCACAATGCTGGTGCTTGGGATCTGCAAACATCTGGATGCTCTCATTTAAGCGATGGGCTTTCATGGATTTTAAGGTCAGAAGAGACCACTGTGATTTTCCAGCCACACTCCACACTAACTTACCTAAATTAATCCCTGCTTGAGTGTCGCTCGGTCCAATGAACAAACAACCCTGAATTTGGAGTTTCCAAAGGTGGAGAAACCACCAGCGCCTTCAGCAGCCTCTTCCACCATCAACGGTGCCGAAACCGTGGACCTTAGCTCTAGCCTTTCCCTGGCTTCACCTTCCAGCTATCGGACCTTGTTAAAACTCTGCCGGCTAGACCCAAGAGCTCTTTATGATTCAATTTATTTTCCCCATGACAACACTAATTGCCTTAACCAATTTACCTTCCAACACTCTCCCGGGGAAGTCAAGCGGACAGAGGCCCTGGACCCTTCCCCTGCATCCCTTCCCGACTCCTTCGGCGTTCCCGCAGCCCTGCGGAGACCCTCATCGACAGGCGCCAGGGACATGGCGGCTGCCACGTCCCTCCTCCAGCCCGGCAGGCACCTGCCAGCGCAGGCAAGGAGCACGCAAGACCTTTGGCCATAATATCGTACTGGCAGCGCTCGCGCGTGACTCCTCACTCCTCTATAAAGACATGATTTCTCCAGACAGCATCCTGGAGGTACAGCCTGCGATTGTTTCTCTTAGAGAAATTCACAGTTGGCCATCTGAGAAATATTACCTGCTTGTATCCAAGCAATACAAATTGCTTTTACCAGCGGTCATTCCTTTTCATTATTTACCACTCTCCCAATCTTAGTGACATTTCAAGCTTTAGCAACGGTGACTCTCTGCCTTATCACGGGTTGCTCACAAACACGTTACGCAGCATAAGGACAAGTCCGAGCGTCTCAGAGAGGCTGCTAGAAACGGATGTCTGGAAATTATTCCTGATTTTACAACTGTATTTTCAGAGCTGACACTGCTGGGTCTCCACCAGTCACTCTTCTTCACTCCCCAGCCACAGCAGCGGTGCTGTACCAAGCTGCATTTCTTGCTGAATTTTAAGTAAATTAACATCCCTGCAGTTACCCTTATCAATCCCATCAATGAGCTTTTTAAATGCAAAAAAGAAAAATTAGTTCGAAAGGATGTGCTGCCCCTAAACTCAGGCTGATGGAGATTGAATGCATCACTGATCTTCCCTCCTTCATTAAACAAGTCCCCTACCAACGACTCGCATTGTTTGCCCAGGACTCACGTCAAGCTGACGGGTCTGTGTTACTCAGCCTGGCCTGCTTACAGCTCTCCTATAATAATACAACATAAGCATTGCTATGGTTCGCGGGGAATACTCCAGTATTTCAAGACTTAGTAAAAAATATGCATTACTGGCTCAGTTTACTCTGTAAACCTCTTAAATGAGAGACACCGGGGCTCTTGTCCAAAGGTCTGACTAAAGCAGTGGCTGTTTAACATTCACTTCTACCACAATCGTAACAGGGGTCTAAACATACCATTACTTTTTCTGCCCCCCAAAAGTGTAATATTTTTGTCTTTTCTATCAACGTCACCTAGTAACCTAGTTTTATTTCTAATATTTTACAGAAACTGTTGGTTGTTCTCATCACTACCAGCCACAGCTTCTCTCAGCATCCCTTTGCCTCTCTCCTCAAGCTCTGATTTCTACTCTCTGCTATCGATTCCCCTCTCGGGCACTCGGATGTGCAGCGCTGACCGTATTGTAAAGGCTGTGCATCCCATTTCAGCTCCCAGCACCTTAAACAGCCCGGAGCGTGGGCTGGAAGGGCGATGGCTGAAGGTAAAGCAGGCAAGAGGAGACCCACTTGGCCAGATTCTTCCTTCTGATACATCAGTCAACTAAAATTTTTTTCAGAAACAACGGCAACAAAAATCACTGGCCGCAACCTGACTGCCTGGGGCTAAACGTGAGTGAAGATTTCATACCCCGAGCAAGGCTGGAACTAGTATTTAGTGAAGTTGGGTCACCTCCAAGAAAGCACAAATGCAAGAAATATGTTGAACTTTTGGCTAGACAAAACTAAAATCGCACTTTGTCTCCCCAAATCTCTCTGCACGGCTTCTTTCTAATGCTCACAGCTTTTGTTGTCCAGACAGATACAGATCTATGCTTTCTGCTCCTCAAACATTATGGATGGGAAAAATATGTCAGAATAATACAGAATTGCCTGAAAAAGCAACAGGCACTGCCACTTTGGATGCCCTGACATGGCTGCGCTCACGGCACACCGCAGCCCTGCCTGACCCTGGCCACGGGGCTACCAGACACATGGGTATCCTGGTGCTTCACCCAGGAATAATATTGCAGCTTATTAAAAAATCTTGTTTCCTTCTAGGATCGGAAAATAGGTAGAATAGGTATTTCTTCTGAGAAACACTGCTGGTATTAGCAAAGGGTAAAAGTTTAAGTTAGCATACGTACTCCAGTACTAAACTTCTGGATATCCTAATTCCAGGCTTGAACGTTGCACCGTACCATTTTGCATAAAAAGAGCTACTAGCTTAGGCAAGTGGCAAATACAAAACTTGCATGAGCTTGTGCTGCAGGATCATGAAACGTTCGATAACTGCAAAATCGTGAAAGCTGATGAAAAGGGTTTTTTTCCGTATATTGAATTGAAATTAATTTCATCCACAACCAATTACAGCAAAGCTCAAGTCTCTCAACTTTTAAGTGTAACATCTAGCATTTAGCCTAACTACTTTGCCTAAATTGCCGACTTCTTCCAACAACCCCTCTCATGCCAAATGTGGTTTTCAGCATAAAAATAATAAAAAAGTGGACACTTTATGACAGCTCTACAGGTACCCCTACCATCTCTTATATTTGGCCTAGCATGTTTTTAAAGGAGAATTTACAGGGTTTTCCCTCCAGCTGATACAAACAGAGGACGTTTCCCCCCCCCCCATATATTGTCGTGAAACTAAAGGGTACACTGATAAAAACAAGGAGAAGAGTTGACAAGGAAAGCCAAGATGCAGTTATTCAACAGGGCCTGCAGAATGCCAATTTTTAATAAAAAACTTTATCTGGAACATAAACTACGAGCTCCTTATGCCCAAAGTGCTCCTAGCGCATCACCCGCAGAGAAATGAGGCGGTCATGGAGACCTCACACCCTGGGGGAGCCTCAGCCAGGTACCTACGTGGATGTCAGCACGCACGCTTGCGATGCTGTAACAGAAAAGATGCAGGAAAGCCAGGAGACCCCCTCAACGACAGCGCTGCTGCTGCGCTCACGCTGGCAGGCACAAACGGGGGCCAAAAGGGAATTGCTGATTGAGAAGGGAGGGACCGTGTCATGGCAGCTTCCCCTAAATATAAACCAGAATATCCATAAAGGCAGGCTGAGGACCTGCAGACCTCATCGCACCCCACGGCACGATACCCGCTGTCTGCACCGGAGCCAGCCGTGTGATTAATTGTCGGTTTTGTTTATTTTCTGCCCTAATGATGATGCTATCAGCTCCATCAGTGCATCAGCTGTGTGGAAACTAATGGATTTCCATCTTGTCCCTCTGCCTCTTTTGGGGCTGATCCTGCACTCCTTGCACACCCATCGCTTTTCCCAAAGCCCACCAGCATTTCAAAGGGGCTCAACCATACTCCCAGCCAGGGTCGCTTATACCTTGCAGAGCCATACGTTATAGTTATTACACTAATAACCAAAAGCCAGGCTGATTTTGAAATATCCTACAATTTTGTGCCAACCTCCGCAGCACAGATGTTACTCTTCTTCCAAAGTGAACGGGTCGCTAAAAAAAAAAATGATAGGCAGCATCCATTACATATCTGTTATATTTAGCAACAGAGAATCCATCTGCATTATTCCTGGTCTCATTAAAGACTTGGCTTCTTGTAAATATTATGTCTCTAATCCACACATTCTCCCTCCGCACTGTGCTTCAGGGGTCTATTTAAGTAATAACTGGTATGCGTTGTTGCAAAGAAATAGTGGCTGAGTGTTTGACAACACTACACAAGTTAATGTACATGGGAGCGACTGTGGCGGTCCTCGTGTGAAATATCAATTCAGCGAGGTTCCTACCAGCATCTCCGCAAAAAACTCACTGCCAAGGTACCCCGCACTTTCTATGCCTGGGTCCGAAGAAGGGTATGGTTTGGTCAACCTTGATTTGGCCACCGTGGTGGCAAAGGTCCTTCCTAATCTCACGCTGCTCAGACTGCTGGTGGGGATTAGGGAGAGGACCTGGGTGAAGCGGAGCCCAAAATTCAACAACCAAGCAGGTTGTTTTAACCATGTAAAGCTTATTTCTGGCAGGAGGGATGGGCAGAAGCCCAGAAGTAAGCAATGCAGTTACTTTCAGCGGGGCCACTGGTTTTTTTTGGCTTAAAGGATACATGAAATTGCTGCCAAGTAAGGTTGGAGGAGCAAGTCATCAATAATTAAAATCTACTACTGACGTATCAAGATGACTACCATGATCCACCCAGAAGACCATGTGTTTGAAAAACAAGGCTGAACTATCCGAAATAACTGTGTAATGCAAGTGCACACAGCTCCCGTCAGTTGTGAAGTGGGGGGACCCTGAAAGATGATGGCATCCCGGGGGCTGTCCTCCCCCGGCAAAACCGCAGAGCAGGGACGAGCCTCCAGCATCCCCCTGGAGCGGGCTCTGCTCCTGGCAGGACTTTCAGGATGGGCTAAAAGCACCATAAAAATCCCAGAAGTGGGCAACCCCGCCACACAGCAGCACTGATGACCTCCGTGAGGGGTTGACGGGACCATTAAAGCCGGTGCTAACGATCAGGCCACTCTGGTTCCACCAGGCGGTTTTCCCCTCCAACTATTCCAGCTGTATTTCTTTTTAATAATCCCATGGAAGTTACAAATAATATAACCCAGGCACTAATCATTACAGAGCAAAAAAACCACCAACAACTTTGCCAGCAGGACCACCAAGATCTTCCCACGCAGCACCACCATGCTCCCCCCTCACCCGACCAAGTACAACAAACCCAACCGACCCAAGCGAATCCCAAAGCCAGTGCAGCAGGGGTTCTCTTGCAGTCTCAACCCAGAAAGTTCAAGCAGGGCATCAAATCTAGGTAAGACTGGAGCAAATTTGGACTCAGGCCCCTCTTGCCTTGAACATGAAGGTGACAAAATGGGATTTCTGTTTCTCAACAGTCCAGCACCTCTTTTCCGAACAAGAAGTCTTCACCCTTTTCTTTGCAATCTCACCATCACATTTCCCGAATGTGACATCCCGCCAGCATTAACCACCTCAGAGAGGAGAAAAAAAATAGTTTAAAAACTCCAGATGTTTATTCCTGTGAAAACAATTCCTGGTTTTTAAGAAATCATCAGGGCTCAGGGTGCACGAAAGGGAAGTGCACACTCATAAAGCTTCACTGGTTGTTGTAGAACTAAATAAATAAGAACTGATTCTTTGGTGCTCTGTTGCCAAAAAAGAGAAAATGTTATCTGGTGCCTTCCTGGTACTCTGTAAAATGCCAAAGATCCCAGTCTCCTCACCACGATGGGGCTGAGCAGAAGGAGAAGATACGCACGGCATAATGAGAAGGTTTGGTTTGCCTGCCCTCGCTGGGGCAAAGGACGGTCACGGCATTTTTCAGCCTTTCACCTAAAATTTATCTTTATTTTACTTCCTCTGGCAAAGGAGAAGGAACAAAACAATGAACCACTGGAACATGGGAGAAGGAATGAGAGTTGGCCCAGGTGCCCATGGGCACGACAAGCGCATTTTGGAATCACGTCTTTCAGCATCACGTACAGCGGCAGAGAAAACACCAATTCTGGCTAAAATGTTTGTGTTGTCCCAGTCAAGAGCGAAACCAGCGGCGACTTGCCAAAACCTCCCCTCCAAAGCTTCCATGTTCCCTGCAAGAGGGGACCCCAACAACCACCCCGCACTCCCCCCTGCAAGGTCCTTATCGCCCGTGAGCCCTGATGCCATTCCTCCTGCAGAGCCTATAATCTAAATATCCTTAGCGCAAGAGTAATTTTCATTTCAAGAGTTAAGTGGGCTGTGCTGAGGAAATAAAAGATATTTCAGGGCTTTATCCTTCTTACGACAAAATTGTGATTCCTATTGGAGCAGGAGAACAAGTATAAAAATTACTAAGATCCACAGCACATTTCCTTACTCTCTGTTGTATCCAAACCCCAAGAGCTAGGAAAGCGGCTCAGGGTGCTGTTCTCAAGCTCTGTGGAATAACCAAACACACAAAAAGGTGCGATTTTATTGGGGGGGCGGGGGGGAGCTGCAAACAGATCTGGGGGGAGGGAAACTGCTGGGGGCGAGCGGTCCCTGTACTCTGAAAAATCCCGAATTTCTAGGGCAGGTGTTAATCACCCCAGTCTGAAAAGCTCTTCACCAGCAGCTCCACTCGCCACTTCTTTAACTTACTACAGCCAGAGTATCAAGCAAAGAAAGTAATACTTGCTAGATCTGGTGTGAGGAGTAAATATGAAGCCTATCAGATTTTTTGAGACAGCATCATCCACCAAATTTTAACAAAACACTTGCAAATTGCCGGTGCCGTATTTAGAGAAGCTTTACCATTTCTTCTGCTTAAACACGAAGCCACTTTCAATTCCCACAGCTAGTAAACAGCACCAAAAACCCAGTGAAAAGTAACCTACCTTTTCCAAAAGGTTGGGCAAACCCAGGTTCAGGTTTTTTTTCCTTAAAGTACATATTCTTACCAGAGTCAGCTGAACTGAATAAGTTTTACTTGAATTGCTGCCAGTGTGATGGATAAATCGACTTTCCTGGCCAAAGATTTCAGTACGCTACTTCCACCTCGTGCCTGGGACCTCATACTTCGAGGCTGATGTTTTCCCTGATACGAGGAATATTACCACTGGACAAGTCTCTGTACTGAAACGACAACGTTAAAAGATGACTGTCTGTGCTACAGTTTTTGCTACGGGGAAATTCCTTTGAACGCTTTCCATCCAGAAAGAGCAAAAGTGGAAAAGAGCACAACTTTGCCCTCGAAAAGCGGGCTGGGATAAGAGGGAGCTGTCAGCGAACAGGGCTGTGGGGCTGCAGCTCTGCGGGGCATCACGCTCCGGAGCCGCCCCGGCCGGCCAAACCTCGGGAATTCCACATGGGCTGGGCCAGGAGGAAAACCTCCTTAAAACCAGGGGAAGCTGAGCCCAAGAAAACATCGTCTACAATTTGTAGGCTATAAAGTTGACAATAAAACTCTGGACCGAAGAAGCATCTGAGTCTGAAGTTCTAGGGGAAAAATAAGAAGTCAGACACTCGGGCAATCCGCATTTCAAAACACAGGAGTGTTTCACCGCTCGAACTGAACTATCTTATCTTCTCTTCAGCTTTAGACATACTGGGTTAGGACTTTTAAAGGGAAAGATACTTTGATTGCCCATGACTGGAAGAGCTCGGATGAAGGGAGCAACTGCCCGCAGCCCCCAGCTGCGCCTTGGTTCGCTAATGACGAAAGAGAACCTCTGTCCCTGCTCCCTGCTAATGACTAACAGGTGGGTTTCCCAAACGCATCCAAAAATAAAAAGCTCCTTTCTAAAAATACCGCCCTGCATTTACAACACCAGATTTTCCAGAAAAATACTGACGATAGCTGACGTTTCCCGAACAATTGCTTTTATAGGAACTTCAGGCTGCCCCTGCAGCAGAAAGTTTTGCGAGGCGAAGAATACAAATCTTTGTTTAAGATTCGAGCCCCGTGGACGAACCCATTCCCTCGGCCAGCTCCGGAGCTCGAGCACAAATCAGCTTTATGGTAATAACAGATTACAGAACACATCGCCACAAATAATTTTTTTTTTTTTTTACTACAGGGTGCGTAATTGAAATGTCTGCGATTCAACAATCACCTCTGAATTCATAAATACCTCATAGTATTCTGAACACACTCGCCTATAATGAGACCGTCTTCAATTTTCCTTGGTAAAGAGACCTTTAAAGAATGCTAAAGCAGGTCGGCGCCCTTATGCACTGATGGAAACAGGAACAAAAGCATTTTGTCACCAGGCATCTCGTCTATCATTATTTTCTTCACTCTGCTTAAACAAACTGAAAAGTATGTGCCTTCCCCCCCCCACCCTGCCCGCCGCCTAAATATCTGCAATAACTGCAATTTCATTCCCGTCGGTAAGCCACCATCTGTATGAAAACAACGGTCCATTATACCTAACCGTCACCGGCTATCGTTTTTCCTGCTCCTCTAATGTTTTTTAAAACACAGGATTAAAATGTCATACCATCCCTCACGTTCTAGGGAGCCGTGTGTATTCCTCTCCTCTGGTCACGGTACACTTAATCAAGTGTGAATGATTAAAGTACTTCAATTAGAGCTACGTACATTCATTGCAGGCAATTCAAAGGCAGCGGAGAAGTGTAGCTGAAAGAAGAAATTACTTCTACTACTTTGAGATCTCCATCTCCCACTTTCCTCCTCCCTAGCACAGCCAGGCAGAGCCAGGGGACCCGGCAAAGTACCAAGCGCTAAGCCCCAGCCAGGATTTACCTTAGGGGCACGTCCCTCGCCAGGACAAAAGGCTATTCTTTCCCCCTCTGCCAGTCCAGCAAGTTGGGGG
>VYZV01024501.1:0-27737 GCA_013401275.1 Pandion haliaetus
TATATTTTGCTAAGTGTAACTTACATTTGTAATTTATATTGTGATTTCAGTATATTTCGTATTACCCTGCTAAATCAGAAATCCCATGTAACATTAACCATCTTCAAGCAAGTAAATTTGATATTAAACATTACACCCTCCATGTGTGGAATATCTAAAAGAACCTGGTCAGACAGTATTGGCCTCCGAAAGCCAGTCATGACCTTACTTTAGGCCCAGTTGGACATGAGTTCTGTTCACTACTCCACCACAGATGTACTATTCCAAAATGGAGATATAGTAAATGGAGGTGTAGGTAACTTGACCCGGACATTTCTTTTTTCCATCAAAGCACTCTTGCAACAGAAAGTAAAACTTAACTTTTTTGTTCCTTTAAGACTTGTTTAGTTCTTATTTAAAGTACTTTAAAATGCAGTACATAAAGGCAGTATGTAAAAGGAAATGATTTATTCAGTGCAGGAATGGTAACTCAAAAGTATTTTTTTTTTCCCCAGGCATATTTTCTCTGGTTATCTCTTTTTATTCACAGCAGTGCCATTTTCTGTCCAAATAAATAGAGGTTAGGTAAGAAAAAAAAAAATATCGTAGTGTGCTTTACAGAGGCATCTCTCAATACAAAACAATAGGTATTGTACAAACCAACGTGCTACTTAAGCAATGTGGGATGCTAAATCCATTTGGTATCACACAGATCAAACCTGGGTGATTAATTACAGACCTAATAGGAAAAGTAAACAATCCATCCTCATTGCAGAGCAGTAAGCATACATCTTCTTAATCACAGTGGGATTATAACATCCTACTCTCCACAGGTGTGTAGCTTTGTGTCACCAGCATCTGCTATGAATCATATAGAGTTATTCTTCTCATTTTGCAGTAAATACAGAGATGAAAATAACTATACAGTATTTGATTCCTGATTGCACAGAGAGAAAAAAATAGTTATGTTCAATTTGGACTGTAATATTTCTTTCTGGTTGTCTCATTTGGCAACATACTTTTTTCCAACTATCATCAACAATATTCTATCCATAAAATTGCACTTATCACTGGCGCCTAAGCTTATTAACTAAACAGTGATTATACTGCCATTGAAGGACTACAGAGGAGCACCCAAGTGAGTATCACAATGTTTTCTTTTTTTATCATGCTGTGGTATTGCTGTTAAGAACAAGACATAGGATAAGTTCTGCCTAAAAATATAAAACTCAAGGTTTGCTTTGTTTTGTTTTATTTTAACCTGAAAGCAGGCTTTTTTTTTTTCAGCCATTTGTAACCATTTCTACTTTACCCTGACAAATGCCACTGCTAGACACAAAATCTGAAATTATGTTCTGCTCTAAACACTCAGCATGTGTTACAAACTGGAGAAGAACTTAAGTTACTTGGGATCCAGCCCAGTTCCCATTTAAATCAGCAGAACAGATCACATTAAATTCAGCACAATCCAGATCTCGTTCTGAAGCTGTTCCCAGAGACCATACAGATCTGAGCTGTATCACCTGTTTGTCATTTCCAAGATCTCCAGTTGTGTTTTCTTCTAGGTCATTTTTAAAAATTTATATATTTATTTTTTAACCACAATGATGAACGGCTATGAACATCTGAATTGAAAATAAAAATAAGTTGTAGTTATACTGTAAAATACGTGTCATTATTAGAAAAAATGGGGTTGCAATGGACACAGAAGTCATATACTTCATCCCTCTTCCTTCAGGACGAAACAGGTATATCTACATCTTTCCTATCCTAGTCATAATAAATGTAATTTAATTTGTTAGTACTAGACAAGAAAAGAAAAGAAACAAGGTTTCAAGTTAAAAATCCAGCATTTCCTTCAGATTCGTTTTCACTGGCTCTTGCATCTCCAAAATCAAGAACTGGGTATAGCTGCTGTTCACAAATGCTTCTGCTGGAAATGTGGAAAAAGTATAAGCTATCTTTTAATTGTCCAAGAGAGAAACAAGCCCATTATTGGCTAATGTTGAGATGATCTTTGGCAAAATAATGGGCTTTTGTCTTTCATTACTGCACTGCCATTTTTGTTGCATTTTGTTAGAGGAAAATATACCATGTCGGATCCAACAGTGAGAGAGGGGAGGCTGCTGCAGTTCCATGCACCCAGGGCCAACCAGTGGCAAGACTGGAGATGTAATTCCAGTAAGAACACACACAGAGAACACACATTTGGGCTCCCCCACCTGCCATTGTCTCTCTGTGCTACTTTGTGTGTATGCAGTTGAGCTTTTAGCATATAAGAGATCTGTTGTATCCCTGAATTATATTTAGGGAATTTAAAAACCTTGATCCATCCAATGCAAGGCAATTGGCATGTGACCTGGATGCAAACTTGTTTTCTGTGCAATGTATTTTGTGCAATCCTAGGTAACTCGATGACTCAGGAGCCAATCCGAAGGTCAATGAAATGTGTGGAAAAGTCTTTATTTTCTCATCTGCATTTGCATGTACAGGATGCCAAAGTGGAGCCTTCTGTGTGTGAAATTGATCCATGAAGCAAAAGTGTTCAGTCCTTTAGCAACAGCTTGCTTGCTTTTGACAAAAACTTTTAGAAAAATGGTGTTTTCCTTATTTATTCCAATACAGGATTATCATGTATTATGGGTAATCAATTTAACCACTGTATATTTAAATACATACACAAATATGAAAGAAGAAAGTTCTTGGAGATCAGCTCTGTACTTAAACAGCTTGTTTCTTCAAAATAAACCTTTGTAGAGCAAGAGTTTTTGACAGTAATTTATAACAAAAGTGCTTGGTAATTGACTCAGAGGAAGACAATTTCATATGCTGATTCAGGTAAAAGAAGTGGTAAATGCCAAATCTACCCTTTTTAGTAATGGAAAGCCAACATTTAGTTAGGGTTAGCTGGTTACTGTTCTGCAGGTTCAGCTCACATTGCACTTATTGTTGTTTCATTCTGTTTCAAGTGAAAGAACATGGTGTCTAGTTGTATTTCAAAATGAATCCTTTGTCAGTTTTGCTTTTCCTGCTTCATAGGTTCCTAATGATGAGTTGTACTGAAGTTTAAAGAAAGGTATATAATGTGCTTGGGAAGCAATGGTTTTTCATACAGTAAGATTCAATATTCAAAATGAGGTGCATGCAATGATCCAGACTCGTACAAAGTTGGTGTAATAAGAATTGCTGCATGCAACAAAAAGACACCCAAAGTGTCTTTTAAAAGGGATGTCCATTGATGGCTCCATTTTACCCTTGTTAAAATGAAACGTAAAGCCTGAAACATATGTTTCAAAGCCTGGGTTATACAGGAGAGCAACCTCTTCCATGTAGTTTACTTAGCACAGTCAGGTCACTTTTATTCAATATTGGAGTTGGGAGAACATAAGACTTTCCATTTTTGAAAAGTTCCTAAATGTACAGAAAAATAAATTCTTTAGGAGCTGTAAAGAGACTGAGCATTTGCCAATTAATAGAATATGCCTCAAGAAAGAAGTACACCACCGGATATACCAATGGCTCTCTAAGCTGACGTCTTTGTTTTACATATAGTTCTGTCCATGCAGCACCTTTTCTTTTTCTTTTTTTTCCCCTTTCTTATACATGAGCCAGGACTGTGCCTCTACCTTTGGCCATCTGTGTAGCAGCGCTTTGTGGAGAAGCCATGTCGCTAACTGGCTGCAAATCTGATTAAGTGCAGACAGATCCTTGGGCTAGGAAGAAAGAGGTGCATTTTGTGACTATCACATTACAGTTTATTTGGCTCTGCTGCCTTTTATATATTCCATGCCCTCTTGACCGGCAGCTCTTTAGCTACCTATAGCATTTTTTCAAGCATATGCTCCAATAAAAAGAGCATCTTATTATGGGGTTTTCTTGGATGATGACTGAAGTTTTTATTTATATTTATAAAATGACAGGTCTTATTCTTTTAACAAGGTTTTGATACTCTAAAGTAGGGTGTTACTTCTCATCTCTTACCCCTTTATTTCACTGCTGGTAACATAACAAAATCAAAACTTAATTATAAGTACTTACCTTGCACAAAACAGATCAATCTGTTCCACTATATGTGTCACATGAGAAAAGCAGTCAAGTCTAATTGATTTCAAAGTTATGTGGCACAACTACCATTATAGTATTTTCCCTAAGATGGACTCAGTCAATATGTTTACTACTTTTAAAAAAAAAGTCTTCACGGGACTGATGACATTTTTTTTTTTTCACCAGTTGACTCATGCATATTACAAATAACCTGGATATATATATTTGGGGTCTATCAAAAAGTATAAAATCTAAGTACATATTCTTCCTGGACTTAAGGCTTCTGCTTATGCCTTGAATCTTCTTAGCCTGTGCTCACACTCAGCCCATCAGTCTTACTACCAGTGCTAACAGTTCCTGAAGTGTTATGCAGACTTGCATAAGCAGATGATTGTATAAAAGTTAAAATAAGATGGGTTTAGAAGGATTAAGTGATTCCGTATGTTATCTCAAATACCCGTAGTTCAAGACAGAACAGTTCAAATAATTCATTGCTTTTTTCTTTGATAAAAATTTAGGTTTTAACCTTTTGGGAAGTCTTTTTCTACAGTGTCAGCAACAACTCCAACCTGTCAGTTCAGCAGTACTTTATAACTACTGCAGTTCACTTTGTGTGTGATAGTGAAGAAAGCAGCAAGAATGATACCCAGGCTCTTCCAGGACTGTGAAAAACACAAGATATGAGTGACCAGTTATAAGGATAGTTTCAAAATACAGTTGAATGGGAGCAGCTTCAAGGCAGAGTAGGTAATAAGTAGAAAAATGATTACAAAATGAAAAAGTTCCTCTGTAATGTGAGAACTGGTTCAGGGGACATGGGCTTAATGACTTCCTCTGTCATAGACCGCCTCAGAGACTTTAGGAAAATCACTTAATACCTTCCGAGCCATGATATAGAGATAGTACATTCCTTTCCTTTGGATTTTTTTTTTTTTTTTGCCTTTCTTTTCAATTCAGATTTGAAAAGAAGGTTTTTTTTCTTACGATGCACCTGCATAGTCTTTTGGTATTGTGTCCCATAACTTCTTGATTGACAAAATGAAGTACAGACTAGATAAATGCACAGCAGGGTGCACTAACTAAACTGCCAGGCTCAAAAAGTTGAGCTCAGTGGCACAAAGTCCAGCTGGTGGCCAGCCACTAGTAATGTCCCCACTTGGAGGGGAGGCAATATTGGGGCCAATAGTGTGTAACATCTTCATTAATAACCTGGTTGATAGGACAGAGAGCACCCTCAGGGGGGAGTGGTTGATGGTGTTAAATTTCAAGGGTTTGGTAGTGGGAGGGCTACAGTGGTGTACTCTATGAGAAAAGTCTGGGGCTACCCCGTGCTGGACACAGATGGTTCCAGCCGGTTTCAGCCAGCTCCACAATGGACCCATCACAGGACACAGCTTAGACCATGAGCAAAGTTGGTGGTGGCTTTTTAGAAACATATTTAGGAAAGAGCAGGAAACACTGGAGAGAGAGAGGGGGAGGGGATTAGAGGGAAACAATGAGGAACACGATGGTCAAAGGGGCAGGAGGTGCTCCATGGCAGAGCAGGCACTCCCCAGCAGGGACTGGAGCTTGTGGAGGACCCATGCAGAAGCAAATTTTCCCTAAAGGGAAAATGGCACATGGATGATCCCACGCCAGAGCAGTTATACCCTCAAAGGGACTGCAGCCTGTGAAGAACCCACACCAGAGCATAGGAAAAAGTGAGAGGGAAGGAGCAGCAGAGAGAAACCACTACCACCTCTTACAATGCCAGTTGTCTCACTGAAGGGACTGAGTATAAACTGCATCAATAGCAAGGTGGGAGGAGAAGAGTCTGGAGTAAAGTTGAGCCTAGGAAAGGTGGAGGAGAGGTGTTTTCCCTAAGTGTGTGCTTGTTTCTTTTTTGTTTCCCAATATTCTAATCAGTACTCAAATATCTATATTAAATGGAAATAATCTAAGTCAAATTCCCCAAAGTCAAGTATATACTGCCTGCATCAGTAACTGGTAAGTGACCTCTATCTCCCATGAACATTCTCACTCTTATTCTTCCTATTTTTCCTGTCAGAGTTCGAGGAGGATCTGGACGACACTCAGTCATATGGTTTAGTTTTAGGCAGTCCTGTGAAAACAGGGAGTAGGACTCGATGATCTTTATGGGTCCCTTCCAACCTGAGATACGTCATGATTCTGTGATTCTATTTTCTCCCTCATCCTGTTGCCAGGGGTAGAGGGACCAGCAAGGGAATGGCTGTGGGGGAGCTTAGATGTGATCTGGGCCAATCCACTGCGTTGATGAACCAGGTGGTTATGCTTAATTCAGAGAGACCTTGACAGACCAGAGAAGTGGGCAGAGAGGAACTTCTTGGAGTTCAACAATAGGAAACACCAAGACCTGAACTTGGAGAAGACTAAACATGTGCACAAGCACAGGCTGGGGACTGACTGGCTGGAAAGTGTCTTTGCAGAAAAGGCCCTGTGGTCCTGGTGGACAAGTTGAACGTTTTCCCATTAGGTAATAATTCCTTATTATCAAGAAGAATTACAAACTTTTATACATCAAAATGAAGGCATCCCAATAAGAACATAAGTCAATAGATATAGGATATACTTTGCATAAAAGGAATCTTTGTTCTCTTACTGAAGAAAAGGGTACAAACCCTGCTTGTGTAGGTAATGCCTTCAGGTGTGCAGATGCCAAAATTTATGCATACTGGCCAGATATCTCCTAGAATATTCATTATACAGACAAGGTATAAGTTAGGCTTCCAAAGTGTGAAATACTGCATTCTACTGATTTATTTTATTCACTTGTTGAATACTGTCACAGATATTTTCTATAACCATTCCTCTCAAAGGATCAAACCAGCCCCTTAGACCTGATTATTTTTCCATACCAAATGTAGGTGTTTGGTGTAAAAATAAAAGTATCCTTAGATTAATGCTGTAGACTCTGTTCAAATGTTAGAACTCATACCATTTAGGAATACTGCTATTCTGCAAGGTTTTATAATAATAGCAATGCAATCTGGAAACTGTATTTATCTGCAGCCTCTTGTATTCTTAGCAAAGACCTGGAATTTAGCTTCCGTGTTAGTTACCAAAACTCAGTAATCTGTCTCTATTCAAGCAGAAGATGATGCAGTTCTCTAGATTAAACAATGCTGCAAAAACCTATCATAAGCATGCAAAATATTAAAATTAAATACACTGTTAACCTACAGTAATAAGGAATCTATCTTGCCTTTTTTTTCCTAAAGCTTAAATAGAAATTGAAATGTTCCCTAGCTACATGAGAAAATCACTGGGAATTATTTTAGCTCTATTTCCCTAAAGCACTTTCTGGTCTTGTACTTTAACTTAAAAAAAAAAATATTAAAAAAAAAATATATACCTAATTCTCCTTTCATTTTTACCTGTCTTCAGTAGATGTAATCAGTCAAAACCAGTAGTTATTCTTCTTACTATTTATATCTGAATAAATCCAAATTAATTGCCTACAGATTTGAATAGGAATAATTTGCAAAACATTGGCAAAAGTGACAGCAGAATTTATCCAGCCATACTTTACAGAAGAACTGTTCTGGCTGGGATGGAGTTAATTTTCTTCATAGTAGCCCATATGGTGCTATATTTTGGATATGTGATTAAAATAGTGATGGCAACATGTCAATGTTTTGGCTATTGCTAAACAGTACAGCACCAAGGCTTCCTCTATTTCTCATGCTGCCCACCCACCAAGGCTGGGAGTGGGCAGGACGTTGGGAGGGGACACAGCCAGCACAGCTGACCCAAATTGGCCAAAACTGACCATATGATATGACATCATGCTCAGCAATAATAGCTAAGGGACAGGAGGAAGGAGGGAGGGACATTTGGAGTTCTGGCATTTGTCTTCCCAAGTAGTTGTTACGTGTGCTGTGGCCCTGCTTTCCAGGAAGTGCCAAAATATCTGCGTGCCGATGGAAAGTAGTGAATGAATTCCTTATTTTGCTTTCCTTGTGCATGCAACTTTGCTTCACTTATTAAATTGTCTTTATCTCAAGCCATGAGCTTTCAGCTTTTGTTCTTCTGATTCTCTCCCCTACCCCACTGTAGGGTGGGGAGAATGACTGACTGACTGGGTGGGTGCTAAGCTGCTGGCAGAGACAACCCACCACAAGAACCCACATCCTCAGGATCATTGTTCCTTGGGAAAAAGAAAATACGTGTTCCCTAGGATGGTCCAGTGAAAAGCAGGGCTTTTCTAATGCATCATCCTAAAGTTGACGTGAAGTTGTCATGTTACCATCATAACCAGATGGCAGGAATTTAGTGGCAGTCAAGAGTACAAGAGTTTTTTCTGAGAGGAAGGAAGTAAATGAAAGATATCCTAGGGGCAAGTTTCGCTGAACCACCATACTAGAAACTGTATTGCTTTTGGACAGACTACAGGCTGAAATACAATAAAAATTTAGAATTAGCACAGCACATGCGTCAGCAAAGCAACCTCTTCCAGCTGTCCCCAGGCTGGCAAGGAGTGGCTGATAAATCTGGGATGTACTCTCATGGGGGCCAAATTCTTCATATGGTTCTTGATCTATGTACTACTCGTGGCTTTAATATGGAAAATTTCCTACCAGAAACTCAACTGAGAAAAAATGCATTTCATACAAAGTATTATAATTTTTGCAACAATTTAGTCTTCTGTTATCCACTTCCAATCCCATAGCTAATTTCCTTTTTATAGCTCTCATACTTCCTACCTCTATCAGAAATACCAGGAGAGAAAAGGAAAAAGAAAAAAAAAAAAAAAAAAAAAAGAGCCTTCCTTGGAGTATTGTTACTACTCTGCTTCATATTTCAATCCTAATCGAAAACGTACAATGCATCCTTCTCCTGAAAACATAAAAAATATAAAAATATTACCTACTCTCAAAGGTATGGCATAAATTGGGCTGAAGATTTGATTTGGTTTCTGTTTTGTCCTGATCACATCATTGCTGCACCTTTCTAATAAGAATGAAGTATGCAGCCTCTATATTTTCCCTCTTCATTAATTATTTTCTAATTTCTTGACTGCTCTGTATCTTTTCATCCTCTGACTCCTTTTTATGGCTCAGCAGCAACTTTTTATTCACCCTCTATTCCAATTTCATCTCACTATATCTTCCCCATCCCATTTGCTCCTCTGTATTTTTAAACAACTCACTGATAGATGTCTATAGATTTATTTGCCTTTCTCTCCTTCTCGTTTCAGTGTTTTCCATCAGTCAGTCATCCTTTGAAGTAAGCCTATGTTTCCTTAAACTCAAGGGCCAATATTATACCAGTAAATATAAAACTCTGCCTTCTTCATGTTACAAAGCGACCTTTGGCTTTTGTAACTGTTTTATGTTTTGCATTTAGTTGAGATTTAGGATCTGTGAATATTTCAAGATATTTAAGATGATTGTGAATTTAGGAAAGAGTATAAATATAAAACATCTAGAAGAAAGAAAAAAGAAGATTCTGGGTTATGCAGAGAAAGTTTAAGAAAAATAGGCACTGGAGTCTTGCATTTCCAGAGAACTCTGTGTGATTTTAGACGTGCGTCTCCCACTTCCTACTGTTTTGTTCTGTGGCAAAATTTCTGTGTTGTGAAGTACATCGCCCATTAAAGCAAATGATAAAATAGCAGGGCATTTGAAATGTGATTCCTATGTCACACTGAGGGCATTGTGTTTGCCAGCTGGTGACAAACCAATTGGATTTAGCTATTTATCCAAGACCAGATCCTCAATGGGTATGAATCATCAGGGCTCAGCTGAAAACAAGAGCGCTATGATATTTTATAGCAGCAGAGTAGCTCTTCTCCAGGCAGTTTGCTTTCTCCACAGGTGACCATTACATTCCACCAGCTACACCAGGTGGGTCAAAACCTGCCCTTCTGTGTCCAGTCTAAATAAGAACTCTTTTAAACTCTTTTCTAGGTGTATATATATATGTACAATTGTGACAGCCTGACAAATTATAGGCATTGTCTCAAACATTCATTAAAGAACTTTGGTGGAAAAGATGCCTCTGTAAAAACACTGAGTTGTGTGAACAGGACAATGTGGCCGGAGAATAGGGCCCCGCGGAGGGTGGGACCGCACTTCTCCAAGGCAGCAGTTCCTTATCTTAAGTGACCACAGCCTATGCACCTGGAAGCAAAGGCTGCGATTCCTTATCTTAAATGACCACAGCGTATGCGTATGCGCACGGAAGCCAAGGCTGCAATTCCTTATCTTAAGTGACCATGAGAAGGAGCACAACGTATGCGCCCGGAAGAGAGGGCTCTGCAGAGGATGGGACTGTGCTTCTATCTTAAGTGGTCATGCCAGCAAGTAAAGAGAGGCAACTTCCCAATGAACCCCCCCCCCCAAGCTCACTGACTGATTCCAGAGAAGCCCAGGAACGTGAACTGCGCATGTCGAGACCACCGACTAACACACTATAAAAGAAGGAAGAATGAATGCTCGGCGCGCGCCCTCCAGAACTGGATCTCTACGCTGGCTGGACCAACGCTGGACCCAGGACTGGTGACTCCCTTTTCTTCTCTCTTTTCCTTTTCTTTCTGTCTTTATTTCTGTCTTTTCTCTCTTTCTTGCTCTTTTCCCTCTCTCTTTTCCACAAGTCCCTACACCCCATCCTTTGAAACATAAACCGTTGACCAAGTCTGAGACTAGGAGTGGATCTAGCCACCCCTGGGCTCCTCTCTGAGAAGGAGTTCAGAAAGCAAGGGGGTCTACTCTGAACCTCGTGACTCAACGGGAGGGATTCCCTTCTGTTCCTTTTTCCACTTCTTTTTCTACACCTCTCTTCTCTTTTCAAACAGTGGCTAAAAGACATGATGCAAGGTTCATATTGATAAATTCACTTGTACTTGGGCAAGGTTAGCTAGGTTGAATAAATGTTGATTGTTGTTTGAACTCCCCTGGTGTCGGTTCACCTTAATTCCGACAAAGGAAATCCACGAATCTGAGTCGCTCCAACTTTGGGACGCGACAACAATACATATACATAAACCTATTATATAGCATATGAAGAAGGCACATGGAAATATTCATATTTTTATAACAGATCACAGTATTAATAATTTTTTGTTAAGATGTGTGTTTCATCCATACACTAAAGCTAACTTTATTTGGCATCTTTTCCTCTTGTATTCATGACTTCAGAGTTCGGCGACATTCAAACAGGAATAAAATGATGTATTTGTTCAAGGCATAAACTGGGAGTTGTGGTAATCATACTCAGGTTTTTCACTGTGGTGCTATGTGTTGAAATGTAATAACTTATATTTTAGGTACAAAACCAAAAATATTCAGTCCTATTTTCATACTCATTACCCATTTTTTTCTTACTGGCTTCAGTGCTTATTCCACTGACCTTAGACATTATAGTTGAGAGTCAACTTCACACTGTATACACCTTGGACAGGATTCAGCTACTGATGGCTGACGTCTAAAGACAGGTTTGTAAGCGTGAGCTACGGATTCCAAGCACCCACTAAAAGTTGAAGATTTAGTCAGTAGAGGTGCATAATGTAGAGAGCTCTGACCAAACGTGGGTAGGTATTGTCAGGCAAGTTCAGCTGTTTGGTAAACTCCAGTGAGTATATTGAGTAAAGGCAGGTTTCAAGAAGTGTTAGAGCACTCATATCATGTGGGAGGTGGGGCAAGATGGTGGACAGAGATGTGCATTAGGCTTGTGTTGGAGGAATAATACCTTTTACATGAGAGTCTGTGGAGATTTAGGTAAAATTTATACATCTTTAATAAACAGTCATTGGCTAAAAACTGGGATGCAGCACTGGGATGGAATGTGAACCTCTACAGGGAAATGAAAAAAGTTAAAATACATTATTTATGTATATCGGCATTATCCGCAATCAGTGATTATTGATGGAAAAAAAGGACAAAGGAGGAAGACAAGAAGGGCATGCAGAGTTTGTGGCGTGAACTACTAAAGCAAAAGCAGTTGCAGCCTTCAGAAACTAAGCTTCATTCTCTCCAGCCTCCACCTGCTTTCTCCTGCAAGCCCACTTTTGCTCCATCTGCTATCAAGATGTGCAACTTTCAGTGTGTGCTGCAGGTCTGTCAGTCTACGTGATGCTTTTTTTGTTCACTCTTTTTGCACCACTGAAAGCTTACAAACTAACTTGAAAGCTAAAGCTATCTCAGTAACATTTAATTATCTCTGCTATTCAGTCTTTTTAAAACATCATATGTTTATATTAAGTGACTGAAAAATAATCCTAAACAACAAAAGAAACAAAACCAAAGGCCCTTGCAGCAAGAAAACTGTATCCAGTATTCCTCAATTTGAAAAGTAGGACAAACTGAGTTTTAGTCTTTGAGTAGAGATATGGTCAGTTTAATTAGTCTGCTTTCAGTTTCTCTGGCTGGGTCCAAATGTCCCCTCATCCACATGGTTCTGTAGGATTTAGTGTCCCACCTGGGTTCCAATTGCTTGTCTGAAATGATACAGGTCTTACACAGCTCCAGTGAACACCTTGGACCTTAGGGTGCCTCAAAAGGCATTAGATACCTCTGTGCAGGCAACAGAATCAATCCCTTTTACTTGGGCTTTGCTCCTTTCTTCTCCTTTTTCTTCCTGAAAATAGCTAAGTAAAGATTTGTGTAAAAAGTTCTATACACAGCATGTGACAAACCATTTCATCATATCAATTCTGTGTAAAACAGAAATATAAGCCCTCCATAGGGAGTGAAAACATTTATTTGAATGCTGATAGATATATTGTATTCTTGAGGCAGGGGTTAAAAACATTAGGGTTTTGTGTTTTGCTTTGTTTTGTTTCTTTCTCCAAATCTGTTCTTAAACAAATCAAGCAAACAACTCACCTTACCAAGCACCATGGGGAAATGAATATAGGGATTCATAAGTACTCTCCTAGTTTGTATGCATGACTTACTGTCTGGTGGCAAAAATCAATTTGCCTCTTTAAAAAGGCCCCCTTGGGGATTGAAGAATGCAGAGCTGTAATGGTTTACTGTCTTGAGTGTCTTTGTCTGATGACAAACAGAACTGGAATTGACAACAGAGAGTTATACTCATGAGCTAAAATGATTCATGTGTTGTGACTTTTTCCCTCACCTGGCTTTGCAAAACTGCACCTGCAAAACAGTGCATCTATGTCATTCATGTAGTCACCTCGATTGCACGCTTCCCTGGTATTTACAGGCACTGACAGCGCCTCACGTCGCTAGCTATTTATGTGCTCTGATATCCCATCGCAAATCAAGCACTCTGCTGTCTGTACAAATGTACAGCATTCCTAAATATTAGCCCATGCACAACTGAGAACCCCACTGAGAATGGTTCAACCTTCATGTCACACACTGAAGTATATGAAAGAAAAGATGGGGATGCAAGTCTACAGACATTTCATTACCTTACAGGCAGCATGGGAGCATGGAGACAGTATTAGGCAGAAACTCAGGAAATACAGGTTTTACTCACAGTTCAGGCCTTGATCCTCTGTATGACTTTAGACACGCACTTTCACCCATCTGTGACTGCTCCCCTTCTACCAGGTCTTGCTTTCCTTAATTAAGAGATAAAAATTAGAAGTGCCATCCATTTGTACTGTACCTAGTGCAGAGGGGCTTCTGTCTCTTACAGTCACCAGCTATTTTTGTATCACTGTTAAGATCATTCAGTAATACCTTCCCCTGTTTAATCTGTATCTTACAAATGTCTGTACAGCATTGTTAGTTGGTATCACATGAAGGTCTAGCCCAGTACATTTGGATTTTTTTAAGCATCTAGCTTATATACAAATAACGTTAATTACTTGTTAAATTCCACTCTGAAATTAGCTCAGGCTTTGATATAATAAACAGGATAGAGGTGATCACAGTCTGTGGCAACAAAATGCTGGACTGGTCAGGAAACCTTTTGAATTAATATTTGTTCTGATTATAAATTTTGCGGTCATTTGTGGGTTTTCTAATAAAGTGACAATAAAAATAAATATTTGTGAAAAAAAAAAAAGAGAAAAGGAAGAAAAAGGAATGGTTAAGAAACCACTTCTTTTTCCCCAAATGTGAATTTGGTTTTTTTGGTCAAACTGGAAGCATATGAATTCAGTAAAAATGGAAAGTCTGACTTTTGAATCCTGTTTCAGTTGAAAAACAGAGAAAAATGGTTAAAAACAAATAAAAAGGCATCTGTCCTCTATGAAGATACTCAGGGAGACAAAAATATGTCCCAAGTTCACATTATATGCAGTGATAGGCTGTCAGTGTACAGATGATAAGTTCTGCTGGCACTGGATGCAGAAAAGTAATTCAATCCAGAGCAAGTTAGTATTATGCATAAGGATATTCTGGATTGATTGTGCAAGCAGATGTTCTGTGAATTCAATCAAGAAATGTTTTTTGTCACCTCTGTTCAAACAGGCAAGCCAGCTTCATTCCCAGTTGAGATGAGAACAGGAATCCATTGCTTACTCTATTAACAATAGACAATTTTTCTAATAATGAATAGATTTTTTCCAGTCCTCTGATGAGATTGTTGAGTGCCAGATGTAGCTGTGAGAATTTTCTTTTTTTTTTTTTTCTCTAGAGAGGGAGCAACAGTTTAATTTTGGTCTGAAGAGCTTATTTTAAATGCATCTGAAACAGAAGTAAACTGCTAAGTAGCATCTGCCAATAGGCAATGTTATATCCCTCTCTAACAGCGCAAGGCATATATCCCAGATACAGGATAAGAGAGAATATAGGTGATAAGAGAAAAAAAATCAGCATCATACAAGCATACATTTATTCAGTGAAAAGTTACTTGGGTCCAGGTAAGCTAGAAGATATCATTGGTGAGGTACAGTGACAGCAATATTTTCATATACTCACATGTGTTTTCTCTGTTTGTATACTAAAAAAAATGCACTGAAAGGAAATAAATAAATTTAAAAAGTTAGGTTTATAGACCCAGACATACTTTTCCTAAATTGCATAATATTTTTTTCTCAATACTTAAACTTTTTTTTAAGACATCAGATCTACTGTACGTTTTGGAGTGGTCACTTCTCTAAAGAAGAGACCACTTTCTCTCTTTCTTTCTTTTTAAAAAATATGAGTAAATCAAAAGGATTTTGCCATTACATACAATCAGAAACAAAAGGGACAATGTCAGGTATTCACAGCATCCAGGTCCTAAACTTATAGCTTTGCCTTTGCGTACAACTATAATGAACTGGCATTGCATTATTTTACATGCGTTTGCTTCAAACAGGTTTCCACATACAGTAAAGTAGCAAGGTCGGTCAATAAACTTCTTATGGCAGAGTTGGAGAGCTGAGGTTTTATTGCACAGCCCCCACTGCCTCCAAAACCAGTTATGCTTTTTTTTTTTAAAAAAAAAAAGACCTTTCTGAGCATAACCCGTTGGCATCTCACTTAATAGGCACATCCTGTGGCCTGCTGGGCCAGCATAACTTAGTTGGAAAGGAAGATGCTGCTGGGAAAATGTGCATGAGAGAGATGAGTTGTAAAAGTGTAATTGGCACACACACACAGAGCAAAACATCCCAGAAGACTCAGAAGACTTCTCAGTCTTGAAAACATTTACAACCAGGCACAGTGATTTATACCCAGATTCCAGCAGAATTACTCATGAGAGCAAGTAATACGCTCAGTAGTAATTAACAAGCCCAAATTTTCTCTGTTATTTTCACAGATTCTCACACATTTTCACACTGTCAAAGAGGTGTTAAAGAAGAAGGCCTGAGAACAGGGTCTGTCTTCATATTTTTTCCTCAAAGACATTTTTGTGCTATCAATCCAACTTCGGAGAACAAATGTCGCCAACAAAGTAGAATCAACAAATGTGTAAACCCACGTGCCCCCATGTCATTCATCTCATCATGTGTGCTCTGACAGTTCCCCAAAACAGCATTCATCTAAATAAGGGGTGAACTTCAAAGTCTTATCAGCAAAATTAGAATTCTACAGTAGACAATTTGCTTATGTAGTTCTTTCAGTTTTCCTTTGCTTTGTGTTTTTCCTCCAAAACACATGTACACAAACTGACAAACAGGAGACTATCCACAATTTGCTGCATGAACTCAGGTATCAGGTTGTCAGCAAATTGATACTCATAACTGTTAAACAGGGACTCTAGCAAATGATAAATATCTCTCCTTTTCTACGTTTTAAACCAATATTTTAAGGTTCTCTATTCTCACACCCCGATTTCTCAGGATGATGACACAAGTCTGCTGATTCCCAGGTCAGGATTAAGGTGAAATTGCACCAGGGATACTTTAACTCACAAAACTCAACTTTTATTCACTCACAACAAGAATTGGCATGAAACTATGTCAGTAAACTGTGTAACGTGTTAACCATATGTCACCAAACATATACTACAGGCCTTGCTTATCTGGGGATCAGTTCGGGGAAGACAATAAGGAGATCTCTCCTGTTGGGCCAGGAGGTTCAGAGCGGACCCCATTGCTTTCCAGACTCCTTCTCAGAGAGGACCCCAGGGGCGGCTGGATCCACTCCTAGTCCCAGACTTGGTCGGTGGGTTTGTGTCTAAAGGGGTGAGGTGTAGGGATTATGGAAAAAAAAAAAGAGAGAGAGAGAAACAAAGAGAGAAAAGAAAAAGATTTCTTCAGTCCTGGGTCCAGCATTGGTCCCGCCAGCCGAGGGGTCCAGTTCCGGAGCGCACATGCACGTGGGGCTTCAATTCGTGTTCTTTTATCATCTCCTTGCCCCTCCTTCAGGCGGGCACTCAAACTCATTAGGCTAATTAGATGCCATGGACAGTTTGCGCTTCCAGAACCTTCAGGCAATGGGTCGGTGGGCTTGGGGGTCGTTTGGGGAGTAACTTCTTCCTCCCTGCAGGCAAGACCCTTGTTTGATCTTTGCCCATAGGTGGTGAGCTGCCCCGCTCAGAGTATCAGAACAAGGAACTGAGCACTCCCCAGCATGCCCTCTGAGCCCTGTTGCCGTTGTCCTGTGCTGTTCTGTGCTGATTGGCCTCTTTTCACCTGTGGTTCCTTGCTCTGCAGGGTTCGTTATCAGGTAGAGTTCGGCGTTCTGCAGAACTTGTCCCACCACAATGTTTGAGACATTAACTCTTTCAGTCTGTCACACCTATTCAAGATAGTGCTCAAATTCTTGTTGAGCTTTCAAGCTTGTGCTGAAGTTTTGGTAAAGTCAATGGGACAAATGTGTGCTCAAGCAATGTCTTATTTGTCTTTGTAGCTCTGTTTTAGCTACTTAAATGTGAATTTAGGGCTAAAGTTGCAATATATAATGCGAAATATGATAAAATTAATTTTCACCCTGTAATCCAAAGAGAGCGTGCATGACAGAACACATTTAATATTGCACTGTGCTTCCATTACTAAGCAAAATAAGTGAGGAAGCTTTGGCTGAATTCAGACAATATTTTATGAGCATTTGTAACTGTAGTTGTCAGGAAAGTTTTTATTTTCTGTAGATATTTGAGTTGGAACAATATCACATGAAAAAAGTATTTTTCTACAACCTTGGTCCCTTTTTAAAAATTTTATTTTATTCCCAGTCTTTTCTCAGAATTTTAACCCAACTTTGCAGCATCTTTTTCTATTATTTTTTTTTTTAATTTATTTTCATGTGAGTTATAGTAACTTTTTGCTATGATCACATACACAGCTGTGTAGGACAGATAGACATGATTAATGCTCAGGTGTATAGTATCAATTCCAAGAGGAATCTATATGGTATAGTTTTTTTCTTCAAGATACTTTGGGATTTACAAGATACTGATTAGACTCAAGTAATCCTCTGTTCTTTCTAAGCTAAGTTAGTAATAGATTTCCCTTACAGTTCTCACAGATGTTAAATATTGATAAACACCTTTCCTTCAAAAGTTTTACCACTTAATTTTTTTTAATAGAAATAGTTTAAATCTTCAATTTCATACATATCAATATTCAAAATCTGTACTGTAGGTGGAGCAAAATTAATTAAATCTAAGTGTTTTTCAGTAACCAGGGGTAAAATCCTTATCATTCAGCTCCATGGCACAATGACCGCTTACTTCACTGCAGCCAGGATCCAAAACCAATTGTGATCTTTATACTGTTCCAGCCAAGATCTCATGGCATTCTTTAATAACTAATGAATCTTGGATATTTTCCAAGAAGAAATCTGACACGTCAGGTTAGTTGGTTTTGGCTGATACCTTCTTCCTCCTCACAATGAATGACCCTGTAGAGACTGGCTGAAGCAGAGGTCTCATTTCACCACCTGGATATATCAGAACAGTTCTGAAAGAGGAAAAACATTAGGATATTATCTTCCAGTAATTTCTGAAGATATTTTTTTCCTCTTCTTCCCCCTACTGTGCCCCTCACTATTGCCTCCCAGCCAGACTCAGCCTTGTGGACCCGTCACAGCACTATTGGAACCCCAAGGCAGAAGGGGGTAGCTGGAGCACTCAGGCAGAGGTGCAAGGAGGCAAGAGGGCAAGGTAGAGAGACTTGTGCACGGCTGCTGGGGGGAATCCCTGGCTCTCAGCTACTGCTGTGCTGTCCTTTCTCCTCCTCAACTGCTGCTGTGAAGCCTTTGCCTGAGGAGAGACCCCCTTGTGTGGGGACCACTGATCCGGAGAGTCAAGTGAGAAGTGTTCAGGTAGGACCTTTCATATCAAATAAACTCAGGGTGTATCACGACAAGACTTCTAGCTGTGCTGTTAGACTGTGTTTGTTCAGTTTCACAAAGGCCCACATCATGACAAAGATTTTAGAAAGTGCCATGTAGGATAAAATGCATCAACTTACCAAACAGATCCTAGTGTAGAGAACACCTGAGGCAGAAAGCCTGCAGGGAAATATGATTTGATGTTGGTTTCATTCTAAATGAAACCTCCTCCAGAAGCGACTCTTAGCTAACACATCATCTTTGTTCTACCACAAGGTTAGAAAGACTCTTCACTATTGCTGTAACTCATTCCTGGACTTAGACACATTGATTTCCCTTCCTGACTTATGGGGAAGTTTTGCTGTAGTGCCTTGGAACACCTCCTGAATTCTGCCCTTATAAACTGCGTAGGTACTTCTAAGGGCAGAATTTGCCCAAAGTATTTCAATTTTCCCTTTTCGATGAGCTAATATTATTTCACTTGAAATAATCTGAGTATACTTGATAGCACTAGATTTTGATAAAAAATGCTGTTTGAAAAAAATATATTTTATGCCTAAGTCACACTGTCACTTTATATTAACTTTCTTATCCATTTCACCTTTATACTGTCCTCTGTATTCATTCATTTTTAACTAAGTTTTCTTTTTTCAGTCCTGAAATAGATTTTAAAAAGACAGGAGTGCCCATCTCAGTCTGAAAGAAAGCTATTGCCCTGACAATTAAAAGCAGCTTGAACTCTTAGTAAGCAGAGGAAAATTTTTTAGAACCATGTTCATACTGTAGACTAATGAAGATAATGTATAACTCTTTCACATAGCTTTCCACCCTTGAATCTTTGAATGCTTTACAAAAAGTAAGTCACTTCAGTACTGCAGTGTAACTTTGTTCAGTGATTAGGTACCCTGAGTGGTTTTCTAGTGCCAATAATTCCCTAGACAGAAATGCTACTTTATATCAAAATGTACATGATCAACCAAATATAGTTTAAATATCAAGTTTTGTAAGCTAAATTTTGTTTCTTGCACTGGGTTTTGATTCTGAAGCACTAAATTTGACATTTTTGTAAAGAGACAAACTGCTTCTGCTCTGCATTTCCCCAAACACGGTCATACTCTTAGCTAAAAAGACCTCCAACCTAAAATTAGTAATGACAGTAGTCAGCATCTCTAAATGCCTTTTGGGGCTTGGTTTTATTTGAAATTGTTCAATTTTGGTCTGATATCAGATTATAAAGACAGATCAGGTGTAGTGCTGTATTATGCCATTTCTTTGGCTGTAACAAATAAGAAGGCATTTAACTGATGTCCTTTCTATCTTCGGAATCAGTAGACCTCAGACCCTGCTGCTGTGTTTGTGTGCATATGTAATTACAGCACACTTCAGGAAGGTTTCTAAATGCACTTCAGAACACAGAGAGTGTCCTTAGAAGAGACATTCTGCATCTGCATGTGCCTGTGTCAAGAATTGCAATATATAGTAACACAGGTACAACACAAATGCCTTTTGAAAATTATACTAATGATTCAGAAGCAGCATATAAATATCTGGTATCTCAACAGTTCACGTTGCCATGAACTGTTGTTTATGGTTTGTCAATAGCTCATGAGAAATCACACCAAACTTCCAGTTAAGGTAGGGTGAAAGTCAGTCCGTTACAAAGATTTTTGTAATACTGTTCCATGTTCCTTGTTTTCATGAGTGCCTGTGGTACACAAAAGGTAAATCGAATGCAGATAGCCAACAAAGTCTCTTCTGGCTAGTTCTGCACTGGTCTCAGCCCAGGTTAGGGAGTTCCTTTGTACTCTTGCGGTAACTTTACTCCATGAGCCACCATGTAAAACATTTAATAGGCCCCTGCTCACCCTCCCAAAATTTTCTACTGGGAGATTTTAAACAGCAACATAATAAACCTACCTGCAAAGATACTACATCCACTTTCATTAGCCTGGCTTTCAGTAAGGAATTTAACTCCACAGAATGCATCAAAATCACTGCTGTGAAAAATGCCATCTTCCAAGTGCAGTCAAAAAAGCTCTACAATTCCTTATTCTTTTTAAAATTAAAATTATTTGAGGCTCTGATTTTTCCTTCATTTTCTAGCGGTAGTCTTGGTGATTTTATAAATCCTGAATAAAAATAACACATCATGCTTCGGACAGATGAACACAAATTTTCTCCATTATTCACGGTCCTTTGTAGTCTTCATTAGCATAGACTGAGTCACCAGCTTGCTAAATAAACAGAACATATAGGTTAGACATATGTTTTTCACCTGACTTACTTCATGATGCAGAAAGTACTTAAGTTCTGTTTCAGTCCTTTCCTGTGTAAGAACAGAATGCTGCAATTAATAATGGCAAATTACAGCCAAAAACCCATGCCTGAATGAGCTTGTCAGGACAATGAGACTTTCCTGCTTATTATTTTGAGAAAATTCAAGAGAAAGAAGAAGCTGTGAGCAGTTGTAAAATTCTCAGCCCATTATCAGGGTTGCATATATATGTGTGTAAAACAGCTTGAAGGATTAAGGCTTTAACTGGGGGGAAAAAAAAAAAGGCAACTTTTATGGATGAAGCATTAAAAAAAAAGCCAGTTTTGGAGTACTTGGAAATGACAGTATCAGTTATTTAGTAATTAAATAAAAATGTTGAAATTCCTCTTGCTACAAACCACCCCACTCCCCTATTCCACTTTTATTAGTGGTATAATGAAGACACGTTAACTCTGAAAGAGGGCTAGAAGATCTGGGATTTGATGGTAGGGCTCACCAAGAGAAAAAATCAGGAGAGGGTTTGCCTGCTTTTCCAGAATAGCACAGCTGCCCTAGACCCTGCGTGGACACGACAGACATGAAAGGATACGCTATGCCTTACAGCTGCTTATTTATCCTTTAACTCACATACAAAATACGCTGACTTGGGTGTTTTTAAGGACTGAGGGGATTTCCATCTCATAAAATGCACCAGGTATTATTGTGTTGCTGCTGAATATTAAAGCAATTACATAGTAGACAATGCATACACTAAGAGATGAGATAAAATAAGTGCAATAATAAAAAAGAGCAAGAACAATAATAAGAAAGCAACCTTCCCCATTGTGCTATGAAGTCTTTTTCCCCAACCAGTATTCTAACACCACTCAAAGTCAAACAACTTGTGGGTAGCTTGTTTGGCAGCTGGCTGAGCTGTTGCACGCTCGCTGGAATAACTCGCCTGCAGATGTCTGTGCATACCTTCCTGGCAGTGGCCAGGCGTTGGAGTATTTCTCACAGTGTTTGCAGCAAGAAGAAGTACTGCAACAAGGACTGACTCTTCCTCCATAAGCTTGGTGTTTAATTCAGCCATACCACAGCCATTCTCTTTACAGTGGTGCTTACAGCATTCTTAGAGTAGGTTAAAATGGTAACCTGTTCTGAAGTACTATTATAACGTTAGTGTATTGTGGAAACAATGAAACCAATAATGTTCCCTACTCAGTAGGGATAAATGGATTCTTACTTTATCTTAGTCTACCAAATGAATGTAGGAATCATTTCCTTCCTGCCAGCCAGGACAGCTGGTATAGATAATTGTTATATGGATTAGGGGTAAGCACAGGACATAAAGACATCCAGTTACCTGCCATCAGCTAAACAGTAGTAGTTGAACTGACGGTGGGCAGTGCCTTGTGAGGGGACTCAATAACTCAGCTAAGAGCCGAAAACTCAAGCTTTCATTTAAATCAAATCACTGTTTATCTTCAAATCGCACATAATTACAGCAAATTTCCTTTTCCTTTGCAGTTGTTATATGCACCCCTGTGTTCAAGAGATCTCTGTAGTAGTGGGAAAACCTTCTGGGAAGTCCTCCAAGGTGGCGGTATCTTTGCTTATGGGGAGTCAGGTGGCAGCTGCAGGTCTTCCTAAGGTCAGGTCTGTCAGTGGACAACCTATGTCTTCTCATGGTGCCTTTTAGTGCCTTCCTTCCATGCTCGGATACCATCTAATCATGGTGAGGTAACACAAACATCACATGTGCAAAAGATGCCTGTTCAGATGAGGCCACAAACCTTCCAGCATATGTAATGTAATTGCTATTGCAATTTCTTCATTAGTTACCTTGTTCCCAGCTATTTCCTAATTGTAAGATAGAAACATTTACAGAGGAAAGACAGTAAAAAAGAATTACAGGGCAGCCAATTCCAGCATGACAATTTCCCTCAGAATTAATGCACCTGATTTCTTGAGACCTTTTCTGAACAAAAAGCTTTCAAACACACACATGGGGAGGGGGAGAAGAAAAGAATGGACAAACCTGTTAGAAACACTGTGGGATCAAATCTGAGCAAAGTTTGATCAGAAGATGAAATCCCTTTTTTAATTCAAGTCAGTGATAGTGGTTGAAAGACTATTTTGGCTTTATTTATTCTGCTGTGCTATTCATTGTGGAGCAGGGTGGCTTCCTAAGGAAGGGCTAAATACAATTGTGCTCCTCTCAGGAACCCCAGCAGGGAAGTAACCTGTGCCAGCCCATTTTTTGTTGTAACTTATTTTCTCTCACTGGTCAGCAATTTGGAAGCCACTTGCATGGAAAAAAGGAGAGAGCAGCTTATTGGCAGCCGTTCCGCTGCCATGGTGATTCCTACAGTACAGGTGAACAGTGCATGGAGGATCATAGGGGGATACTAGAAGGTAGGAGTCATCTTTTTATACATAACAAGAAATAATGGAGGAAGAAAAGTAATGTATGTCTGTAACAGCAAAAAGAAACACCATTTGATATATCAAAGAAAGAGGAGGCAGCAGAAGGGATCCAGAGAGAGGAAGGACAGGGATGACTGGTAAATTTCATTAAATTGGCTTTGTATCATTTTAAGAAGCTGTTGTGGGACTGGGGAGATTTTTGTTTGCTTGTTTTTCTCATAAAATCATAGAAAAATGCTGGCCAGCTCTAAAAAACGGGCATCAGTCATTCAGGCATTTAGCCAACATCACCATTGGGCCCTATGAATGTCAGGTGCTGTTCAAAAAACTAATTAGTGTGTTTTCCTTCAACACTTTGTTGAAAGAAGGTTTCATTACCATGCAAATGGTGTTAACTTACAACACAAGCTAATTGAATTCTTACAAAACATCCCATGCAGACCCTTATCATAACCTACTGAACAGTAAATGCTAAACTCACTTTAGAAGATAGAATTTGTATTAAGTAGCAGGACACTGATTGTCAGACTATTTATGGCTTTTATTATTTCAGATACTTTGAGTCCAGGAGTAATTCATTTTGGTACCTCTGTTAACAATGGATGGGCAGTTGCCACTGTAACCAGCTGGACTGATAGCTGAGAAGTAAACTACTCTACTGCCTTCAATGAAAACAGCACAGTTAATACACATCCCACCACGTGTGGTTTAAGTTGTCTGCCTCTGCTGCTGCATCCTCCCTCTCCTAGCTGCCAGCAGCAATTACAACAGGGCCTCAGAGCAGTAAATGGCTTCAGAAGAGCAGCAGCCATGTGCTCACTTGTCTGTCATCTTTGCCAGTGCAATTACACAGGAATTCAGTTGCTGTACTGGCCTTTCCTGCCCAATGGCTTTCTCCAAACACATATTAACAGTAGTTGGTTTTCATCGCTGGGTGCTGTCATTCCTTTCTACTCTTGCATTCACTTTGGCTGGATCAGGACATTTCAAAAGTCAGTCTGGATTGGTCCCTGCCTACTCATTAATCACTCATTAAGCCCACCTTATTCCTGGCCTTTTACTTGGCAAGTTTACTGATTCAAGCTGTAGCAAAGCACAGGTCCCAGCTGGGACATGAGAGCTACCGCTAATGCTATTCACTGAGTTTGCTGTTGGCATGAGGTGTTGGTTGGTATCAGATGAACAGCAGTTTATAGCACTGCTGATCTGCCGAGCCTACAATCTACTCATGCAAATAAAAGGTAAAATATTATGCCTTAGTCTGACTTGGACAATACATAGTTACTATCTTCCAGGTGAGAGAAAAATGCCCAACTGTAGATGCAAAAGAAGCAGGTGAGAGGCTTGGCCAGGGAAAAAGCATGCACTTAACACAACATGGAAACATTAACCTGATTGCTTTGCTATTCGGACTTTGAGGGCTGACATTTGTACCACTCTACCTCAGTGCTTACAGCTGATAGAGTTTACACTGGTCCCTTGCAAGTACCGAAAAGCAAGCTCTGGGAAACAACTGTTGCTGAACAGAAGAGAGTTTCAATGCCAAATTGGATAGAACAAAGGGTTGGAATTTTTTTTCTGGTCTCAGTCATGTTACTCATTTAGAAGGTTCAATGATTAAAAAAGTAGTACTCAGAGGTCCTGGAACAGCAATGAGAGCAATATTAATGTCACCATTTTCTCCAGGTGAAAGTATTTCTCCCAGCTTCACAGTCAGATCCAGCTTAAGCTTTTATTCAATGCAAGGATTCAACCATTTTGCAGGCAGAAAGAAAACAATACAGAGTTTATCCAAATGCAGTATTTTTTAAGCATAGTGATTTATTCTCAATAAAAATGTGCAGATAAGCAGATGTGCTTTGAGATAGAAACAGTGTAGAGTCCTTTAAAACAGTAATACCCACTGCAGACTTTCTTGTTTTGTCCTTGTCTCAAATAATCTCGACAACAGGTTAATAGACTTAACCTTGCTACTGGAAGGCATGCTCATATACGTGTAAAATAAAAGCTTGTAGAGGACTGATGGCAGAAATGAGATGAAAATACTCATTCCTGTCCACAGAGATTTTTAAGACATGGAGAGAATTTTTAATCTGATACTATGATGAAAGAGGCATCATTCAGAAACTTCTGTAAAAATAAACATTTGCAGAAGAACATTGGTTGGGAAATCAAAACATTCCATTTTTTATCATTTCTAAAAGTTCCATTGCTATTTAAGTAATTTTCTATTAATAATCTATGTTTTTTTAAAGAAAAGTATTTTTATTTCTGGTTCAAAAAACTTAAATGCAACATTTAAAACAAGGGATTTTTTGCAATGTTTGAGCTTTTCACTAAAATTGAGGGCTGGTTGAACTGATCACTGATTGTTTAGTTCTGTAAGCTAATATGTCTTTGGGTTTGTCCGTTTCTAATCCACTCTAATGAGTCACTGGCCCCTTTAAGAAAGGTAAATCTCTCCCTCTGATCTGTCTAGCTCTGAAGCCTGCCCTCAGATCCTGGTTAGAGTTTTCTGTAGCTCTCTTGCAGCTCATGATACTGGGTTTTCTTCCCCTAAGAATCACTATTAGGAGGGTATTGATGTACATCCCAGTCTGCTCTGAGACAGAATGAAAACTTGGGAATTAGAACAACTACTTCCAGGAGCAGATTGACTTC
Source organism: Pandion haliaetus (assembly GCA_013401275.1). Lineage (NCBI taxonomy): Eukaryota > Metazoa > Chordata > Aves > Accipitriformes > Pandionidae > Pandion > Pandion haliaetus. Next base: position 26,008 of record VYZV01024501.1, read on the forward strand.
ACAACAATTTTTCATGAAGTTCTGTTAAGAACATTTTATTTGGATCCTCTGACAGTCATTCATGAAAATAACAAAAAGTGACCATGGGTCTTAAACTTTTCTTTGCAAAACTCTTGGCTGTTGCAGAACAATCCATCAAGGACAAAAGGAAGGGGAAATGAGACTGTAAGGTGGATATTGTGCAAATGTGAAGAGGAGGAGCAGAAAGAATCTGCAGGATGTGAGAAATGGGAGATCTCCAGTGGCTACTGCCAGACAAAGCATCTGTAAACACACCTGCACTGCAAAGTGTTTTACACTGTCCCAGAGTGAAGTAGAACAGCGTCTGTGCACCAGTGAATCTGGATGGAAGAATAAACAGAGAAAGGGCTTCATTTAGCTTAAGATCATTAGAAACATTCATTCTGTTCTCCACATCTCATACTTTAAATTTCTAAAACAGAGAAACAAAAAAAACCAAACACTAGCTCATCTGAATGAAATTCACCTCACAAGTAGGAATAGTATTTGCTTTGAAATGTAACTGAAATAAGGACAAAGTAAAATTACAGAACAGCAAGGCAAGCACCCACTACATTTTCTCTATATGAAACTGTTCCAAAAACTCAGTGGTGCAAGATGCACATACTGTGTAAAATGATAAATTATTCATTCTGTTTGTATTTAATGGTTCCAAAAACCCCAAGCTGGTAAAACACACAGAACATTTAATGCACTTTTTTTTTTTTTTTTTTTATTTTAGAAGGCACTTGTTCCAACACTTTCTGCATGCAGGCTAAATTATTTGCCTGCAGTTTTGTCTCCACCCAACGTTAGTGGAAAGGTGTATAGTCTTCCATTCCCACAAGACACACACGCACTTTCACCCCCACCCCAAGGATGTTGCCTTCAATTGCTTGTTAAACACAGCCAATGAAACTGAGAATTCTTAAACAAAACACACATTAGCATGCCACTTGTTTTCTTAGATTTTCATTGCTCCATTTACTATTTAGAACTTCATCCCACTCCTATTGAAGTGAATAATGAAACTCCCATTGATTTTAATTTGAAAGCCACTCGATAGCATTAATTAACATCTAACGGTTGAAGAAGGGAAATCAGAGCTGCTGTAGTGTTATCAGCTGAAGTTTTGGTCCTGGATCTGCTCTACACTTTTACTAGATTGTAGAAGTTGCTGCTTAATGTGAGATATCTCCTGCTTGTGGTCATTGTTTGCACAATGCCTCAAATTTTGCCTGAGTCATAATAAAGATAGGGATAAAAGGACATTTAGAACATGTATCCCACCTTTAAACTCTTGCATGGCCTGTAGTAGTTATCAATTATCATTTAAACTTTTGAAGAAGAGGGAGGAGAAGAGATGCTAGTCAACTCCATCTTCTGTTTTATAAGAAGTCCCACAGAATATGAAAGATCAAACACTGGCTACTTCGGAGTTACATCAAGCAACAGGGCTGCTCCTGGCATATTTCTGAAGTGACTGATAAGGTTAGGAATGCTAATACCATTTCCTGAGCTGCCATCAGCTGCACAAGTCACTGCCCTCCTCCCACTCCTAAACTCTGTGATTCTGGGACTGTCAGCAGAGCACATGCCAGTATCCATTGCTTCTCTTCCCATAATTTCAGACTCCTGTTACCATTTGTTTAATAACCTGCTCCACTAACCTTCACCATCTCCCTGTTTTTCTGTCCTTCACCCTTGAATGATTTTATAGGTTCCAATTC
>VYZV01024502.1:18858-34310 GCA_013401275.1 Pandion haliaetus
CCCCCGCCCGGAGTGCTGGCGTGCTGGTACACTTGCGGTGGGTGTCCCTGCCGTGGGGGGCATGGGTCTGGGTTCAGCGCACGGCAGGGGAAGCCCTGGCACTGTCCGGAGATAAGAGCGGCCGTGCCCGGCTGATGGGACACCACCAGCCCGCTCCACGCGCTAAAAATACACCCCAGAGGTGACTGATTACAGGTTTGGGGACCTCCGCAGAGGAAACAGCCGGTGCTGCTGAAGGGCTCCAGTTTGGCGAGACGAGGCAGGGCTGGCGCCAGCGCCGGGCAGGTTTGCCGGGCATGGGGGGCCATGCTGTGGGGGCCCTTTCCTGGGAAGGGGTTCCTGTCCCCCAGCTCTCTGGGTCCCCAGCACCCCAAAAGAGCAAACGCCTTCAGGGCATGGCCAGTGCTGCATGGGGGCATGGCCAGCACCGCGTCCGGCACGGTAAGCTCACCGAAAGAGGGGGAAAGGGCAAGGCTCGCCCCGCGACGGAGCCACATGGCTGTGGGTGGCATGTCCCGTCCCCCGTCCCTGGGGACCGCGTCGCTGACACCACCAGCAAGTGACAATTGGTGCTGGGTGTGCAGCTCGCAGGCGGTTGTCAGCCGAGATCGGGGGCAAAAGGCCGATCCAGCCTGAAAATGTTTCAGGCTTTCTCCCCGTAATGAAAAGAAAACACTTATTCTTATTAGAAAAATAAAAGAATTAAACGCGGCTAAATTCAGCATTGTTTGAGAATGAGAGACTCCTCAAAAGAAGTATTTTGATTTTTTTAGCATTTTTTCCCAATTATTTTTGGCTGACGAGCGATTCTGGCTGACCTGAATCTGCATTTGTTTTGGCGAGCGAACCGTGTGTTGGAAAATTGTTACTCGGCGGCTGCAACCACCAACCTCCCCGGCTGTGCCGAGCTGCGGTTTGCCCTGCAAGCTCGGCACAGCGCAGCATGGCCGGCGGCTGCCTGCGCTGGCCGGCACGCAGCGCGGGCAGGGGTGGGGGGTTGCGAGGCCGGGCACTGCCGGGGCAGCCACCACCGGCCCACGGCCAGAGCCCACGGCGCAGGGGTCCATCCGTGGCACTGCCGGCAGCAGCTGCAGTGCTGCTGGTGGCCAGAGCGCGGCTGCACCGGGCCCGCGCCATTCTGCGGCTGCAGGCAAATGCCTGCGTCGCTGGTGCCCCCCGCGCCGGGCAGGGGCAGCAAACCACGACCATGACCACATGTTTGGCAAACCCCCCTCCAGGCGTGCAGCCCACCTGTACCTGGGGGTGCCCACCCCGGCCGTGACACCCCCCCCAGGACGCCCCCTGGCTCCACCGGCCCACCCTGTACCCGGCTAAACCTCTGCCCGCGGGCAGCAGCTGCACAGACTCCGGATGCAGCGGTGATCCCCCCACATCCCCGGCTGCCAGCCCCTCCCAGGGCAGCAGGACCCCCTGTGCCCACGCCAACCACCACGGGAGGAGCCGATCCACAAGATCCACTGGCACAGCCACCCCGGCCGTGCCAGCCGTGCCCTGTGCCCCGCGGGGANCCGCGGGGATGGCCTGGCTGTGCCCGCCGTGCCGTGTGGGATGCTCCGGCTGTGCCGGCCTCCCCCTGCCCCTGCGTGGTGCCAGCATGACGGTGCTCGGCAGCGCGGGGCTATAAATAGTGCCGGGGGCGGCGGTGGCACGAGGGGACCTGTTGCCAGGGAGACTCGCTGGCATTGGGGGACGACGCAGAGAACAGGGCGAGGGGGGAGCGGTGGGGACGCTGGTGGGGATGGGAGCCCCGGGACGCCCGCAGAGCCCCTTCCCCACAGGACCCCTCTGAGCGACTGTCGGCACCGCGGCCTGCCCGCGGCCCTGCGCCTGCGCCACGGCCGGGGCTCCCGCCGCCCCCCAGCCTCCCGCCGCTGCCCTCGGCTTTACTGATTTCGGCTGCGTCACGGCGCGCGCTGGTTCCCCGGGAAACCGACAGGAACGGCACATCCCGGCACATCCCTCGGCACATGCCGCGGGAGGAGGAAGGGCCCCACGCTGCCCGCGCCGGCAGGCCCCCTGCACCGGCGGCTGTGCACACCAGGCCCCTGGCCCCCAGCTTATGGTGGCCCCTGGTGGGGGGCACAGGCACGAGAAGTAAAGCTGCCCGCCCTGGCCATGGCGTGAATACCGGGTGCAGGCAGGGCAGCAGCACTGCCGCAGCGGTCCCGCGGGGAGCGCCCGCTCCACCGCCAGCCCCACGGCACGGCACAAGCCAGGGTGCCCTGCCGGGGGGGGCTACCCACCTACGCCCCCACCCTCTGCTGACCGCCCCTCATGCAGCCGGTCACCCTGGCACTGCCGGCGCCTGGCAGAGCGCTCCGTGCGTGCCATTTTGCCAGAGCTCTGCCTGCTGTCATTAGTGATGCCGCAATTAGCCGTGGGAGCCTTGGAGACAGCTAGACACCCCGGGGCTTGGGGTACTCGAACCAGGCAGCACCGCGCAGCCCGCCCTGTCCTGGCATCACCACCATGCCACGGTGCCCCCCCTCCCCGCCTGCTCCGGTGGCATCCGGCTCCTTACCTCCCTCTTCCAACGGGCCAGCCACTCGTCCCGCTTCCTCTTGCTGATGTAGTAGGGGTCCCCGGCCTGGAAGGTGTGCCGCTGCATGGGCCGCTGCCGCAGGCTCGACTCCCAGCCCAGCCCGCCGCGCAGCCGCCCGCGGGAGCCCTGCCGCCAGAGGAAGAGAGAGGAGGCTGAAGGCCACGGCTCCAGTGCTGCCGCGGGCACCGGAGACGGCGACATGGCAGTAGCCGCGGCCCGGGACAGGCAGGGCTCTGGTGGGCAGTGGGGAGGACAGGGGACAGAGCGGAGCTGTGTGGTGGGGGGGGTGGGTACCCCGCTTGGGCACTCTGGGACCGGCCGGGGGAGATGGGCATGGGGGACACTGCCTGCCTAGGTGCACACACACGTGCACACACATGTGCCCACACATACATGCTCTGGCCCACATCCGCACCAGGACCGGGATGCACCAGGGCTGGGCACCATGCCGTGGCTGACCGCACCTCGGCAGGCACGGCCGGCACCACCCCGGGTGGATCTGGCCCAGGCTGACACGCTCCGCCTGGGGGAGGCGTGGGGTCAGCCCGGGCAAGCACTGTCCTGTGGGCAGGGCTGGATGGAGGGGGGGTTCACCGGCCTGGCCACGGCTCAGTGCCATCTAGTCCCCAGCACAGAAGCAGGCACTGCCCGGTGCCCGGCTGTGTCGGGGTGCAGGGTCTTTTAGTTTTTGACCCCCCCGTCCCACCGCGGACCTGGCCCCTGCAGCTCCCCCACGGCTGCTGGCACCGAGGGACCGGAGGGTGCCGGTTCCCGTGGGCATGGGGAGCACCGTGCTGGCTGGTGGGCTGCAGGGCCGTACCCGTCTCCTGCGGGTGCCTCGGTGCAGCCCCCGGCCCCGGGACATACTTGCCTCCATTTTCAAGGTGTCGAAGTTGTTTTCTTCCTTCTCTTCCTTGCCTGCACACAGAACAGAGAGGAGCCATCAGCCGGGGGGGATCAGCTCGGTGCTATGGGGCAGGGCACCCGGGCCCCCGTGGGGGAGAAGGGGGCCCACCTAGGGCCCCCCAGCCTGGCTGGGGGCCGGCCCTGGGCCGGGGAAGGGCACCCATCACCGCCGTGCAAGGCCTCGGCCATGCTCCCAGGGGGATGCCGGCTGCCGGGATGTGAGCCGGCTGCTTCCGTGCCCCCTCCCCGCACCCCGGCCAGGGGGTCCGGGGGAGCAGCCCCCGCTGGGGCCGGAGCAGGCAGGGGAAACGCGCGGAGCCCTGCCGGCTTCCTGTGCTATCGACACATCTCACACGCTGCAGGTACGCGCCGAGCCGCTGCCAGGAAAGTGGATAAAAATAACACCGACCGTTTCTGGGGTTGCAAACCTCCGTGCACCCTGCGCTGCTGGGGGCTGGGGCCAAGCGGGGGCAGCCGGGCCAGAGCGTGGGGTGTGCCGGCATGCACGTGCGGGGGCACCCACCCACCCATGCCTTGCCGCAGGCAGTGCCGGGGCCAGTGGGTCCCTGTGCCGGGGAGGGCACCTCCATCCTGGGCGCCGGCATCCCTCCGTGCTTCGCCCTGGCTACTGGGCACTGGCCGGCCCGGCACAGACCTGAGCTGCAGCGGAGGGGCTCGGCCGGGACCCCCGGTGCCCCCTCGCTGCCTGAACACGTGCCCTGTTTTGCTGCAGCGTCCCCCAGGTCCTGGGGCTGTGCTGCAGCCACAGGCCCCCCCGGACGCCCACCCAGCCCCACGTGACACCCAGACAGTCCCTCGCAGCCGGCACATGGGGACCCGACCCCTCCACGGCAGCCAGCCCCCACCCCAGAAGCAGCGAGGCCTGAGCAGGAGAGCGGCCGAGAGCCCTGCTCTGAGTGCCGGCGGACAGCGAGGGACAGTGGGGGACACTGGGGTACAGAAGCTTTCTGGCTCCATACTGGGGGTAGGAGTGTGTGCAGGCCCTGGGGGTGCCTGGGCAACCTGTCCTTCCAGTCCTATCTACAGGCACCAGGATCTCAGGTGGGGAAACAGGCACAGGAGAGGGGACCTGGCCTGTTCTGAGATGCTTGTTCCCTGTGCCACTGGGTCCAGCAACCCAGGCACTGGGACTGGCCAAACTGGGGGCACTGACCAAACCGGGGACACGCAGCCGGTGTCCCCCCACCCCTCTGCCACCCTGCCTGCTGCGAGGCTGGGGGGCACAGAGCCCAGCGCTGGGCTGTTACCGGTGCCAGGGCTGCTGCAGTGCCTTCCTGCGACGGGCCACAGCGGCCCCGCGGCTGCAGCTGGCTGCTTGACTAACCCGCACATGCCCGGCACGGCTGCGGCTTGGCACAGCCCCCAGCCTCGGCTCCTGCCCATCCCAGCAGCCCGCAGCAGCGCCGTGCCCCATGCTCTCTGCCGGCCTGCCGCGACGACGGGCAGGACGCAGAGTTACCGACTGATGGCAGAATCCTGCCCGAGACCTTCCCACACCGGGGATTTCGGCAGGGATGGGACTAGGGGGGACAGCGAAGGGGTGCAGAGCTGATGGGGCAGCTGGTAAGTTGTGCTTGGGCAGCGCTGCACGAGCAGGTCCTGGGCCCCGTGCTGGGTCAGAGGGGCAGCGTGAGGTGAAAAAGCCAGCGTGTGAGGAGGAAGCAGCAGCAAGGGAGGCAGGAGTGCTGGATGAGGGGGTGAAGGATGCTCAGGAGAGCCCTCTGGCCAGCCAGGCACGAGGCAGCAGGAGCTGAAGGACCAAGGAGCAGAAGAGGATCTGGCAGGAGCCCAGCCTGTCGTTGGAAGGTGACGATGCCGCCGCTAACCTCAGCACAGATATGGCTGAAGCGCTGGAAATGGCGTCTAGGGAAGGGAGTGAGCTCCCCGGTGGTTGTCACGCCTCCCCCAGACAGTCTCCAGACCGGGTACCACTTTGACACCGTCACCTGGGCACTGGCTCCGAGGCCAGTGGAGGAGCCTTGGAGCAGCGCCGGGCGGGCAGCCCACGGCTGCAGCCACACACTGGCTGTGTTTGCAGGAAAGCGCCAGAAAAGAAGGGAGGGCAGGGAAGAGCCTCTGGATGATCAGAAAGTGCTTGCCCAGCGGGAATACAGGCAGCTGCCGCTCTGCCTGTGCGGTGAGAAGAGCAGAAGGAGGATGAGCACCATGCACAAGGGCCCCGCGGGCAGGTCACGCTGTGGCAGGATGGGCTCTGTAACGCCAAGGGGAAAGGGCTGAACACCAGCCTGAGGCTGGAAGGTGAAGCCTGACCTGCTCACGGCAACCGCATTCATGGTACCCATGCTCACGCACCGTGCTCACGGCACCGTGCTCATGTTCACGCCAGTGCCTGCTGCTGCCGGCCTCTGAATGCAGAGCTCTGCCACGCATGGGAGCCGGTAGCAGGAGACCCCCGGGCTGTCTCCTCCCCACTCCAGTGGTCCCACCATCAGGGCATGCTGCGCTGACCCACACTGGCTCAGCCCATCTGGTCCAGCACCCCTTGGCTGCCACGGTCAGCCTGGCACTGGGGCCTCCCCGTGACCCATGTCCGACTAGAGCATGCCCAGCCCAGCAAGCTCTCCCCAGCCATCTGTACCGCGCCGCCAGCTATGGCTTCTCTGCTCCCTCAGCTGCCTGCTCTGTGCCTCGTGACTGCAGCAGCATCTGCATCGCTTGTCTCCAACCCCAGCCTTGCCTCATCCATCTCCATCCCAGCCCTGCCTCATCCGTCTCCATCCTAGCCCTGCCTCTCCCAGCTTCATCCCAGCCCTGCCTCTCCCAGCTTCATCCCAGCTTTGCCTCTCCCAGTTCCACCCCAGCTTTGTCTCTCCCAGCTCCATCCCAGCCTTTCCTTGCTTGTCTCCATCCCTGGGCCAGCATGGCCGGCAGTAGGTCTCTGTGCTGATCTGGGTCGAGAAGACCCTGAGAGCCAGCGCCTGACCCCCAACTCGTTCTTACCCCGCTTCTGCTCTGCAGCGCCCCGTGGAGCCAGTGCTTTGACACCCCAGCTCCATGCCCCCTGGGCTGCCAGCTGTCTGTGCCCCACTGTGGGGAGAGCACAGGCCCCCATCCCAGCTCATGGCTGGTCCAAGCTGCCCCATCTCACTGCCCGGCACCTCCTGGCCAAGAGCGATGGTGGCACAGGGCCACAGGCTGGTGTGTGCCTGGGGGGCAACTGGGGCCAGTGCTGGGCTCCCCCATGGCCCGTGCCGGAGCCAAGCACCCCTCTCCGGCTGCAGAGAGCGGAGCTGCTCCTGCCTGTGAGCAGCCACAGGCAGGGAAGGCGTCGGGGAGGGGGCGAAAGCCTGTCCCTAGTGAGTGGCAGCTCTGCTGGGGCCAGGAGCCAGCAACGGACACTGCGCGGCCCCCAGGAGCCTGGTCCCCATGGGGGCCCTGGCAGGCAGCACACCAGCGTGCCGCGCCCATGGCACTGTGGCACCTTGACCCTGCCCAGACCGGAGCGCGGGCATGGCTGCGCAGCACATGGGGCTGGCACGAGCCGGGGAGCGGGTGCCCCACGTCTGCAATGCTGAGGTCTGCAGTGGAGCCGTGGGTCTTGCAGCAGGCAGGGGAGGGCAGGGCTGGGAGCCCTCCCCAGGCTGCACACACGGACTTGCACCCACGCTCACGGACATGACACACCCACGGACCGGTGGGCCGGGACCCGCTGGGCTCCCCCCGCCCGGCCCCCGCCCCGGCCGGGGCACCCGGAGCCGCTGCCCGGGACCACGACCAGGGTCTCCAGGGACAGAGACCCCCCCGCACCGCCCTGGGCAGCCTGTGCCTGTGTCACCCTCACACTGAGGAGTGTGTCCCGGGGGGCCAGGGGGACCCTCCCGGGGTCCGGTTTGTGCCCGTTGCCTCTGGTCTGGGCACCACTGGAAAAGCCTGGCTCCGTCCTCCTGGGCCCCTCCCTGCGGGTGTTTGCAGGCATGGATTCAATCCCCCTGAGCCTGCTCTGCTCCAGCGGAGCGCTCCCAGCCCCCTCAGCCTTTCCCCATAGCGGAGATGCTCCCGTCCTTCAGCGTCGTGGTGGCCCCTCGCTGGACCCTCTCCCCTCCGTCCACGTGCCTCTTGTACTGGGGAGCCCAGCACTGGACCCAGCACTCCTGCGGTGGCCTCCTCAACCAGTAGGCAACACTCCTAACGCGGCCCAGGACGCCATTTGCCTTCATTGCACGAGGACCCGCTGTGGGCTCATGCTTGGCTTGATGTCCACTGGGACGGCCAGGGCCTTCTCTGCCGAGCTGCTCTCCAGCCGGTCTGTCCCCACCACGTGCTGCTGCCTGGTGCTGATCCTCAGTGCGGCGCTGAGCCCGCTGCCTCAAATGCTCCATGCAATACCCAGAGCAGCACCGGCACCAGAGCTGGCACCTCCTCAGCATCAGGCCGGCGTGGCCCCAGGACCGCACCACGCACGTGCCTCCTGCTCTGCCCCCGGCACATGCAGGGCTGCCATGCAAAGCGGCACAAGCACCGGCGGCAGCAGGCACGCTCTGGGGCAGGCTCGCATGCAGGCAGGGGCACGCCTGCTCCGTGGGGCACCTGCACTGGCTGCGCTGGCAGGACGAGGACCAACTTCCCCTCCCGCCTGCCCTGGTCCTGCCAGCGGGAGCAGAGACCGGCAGAAAGGGCGGTGCGATGGGACGAGCATGCGAGGGCAGCCCCCCACTCTGATCTGCTGCCCCCACCCCAAATCCCGCCTGGCAGGGAGGGGCTCAGCCCCTCCTCCTCCTCCTCTGGCAGCGCTCCCCAGCCCGGGAGCCACCGCAGCCCAGACCGCTTGCAGGGACGGCATGCCGGGCAGGACGGTGGGGGCCGGGGGTCCCCGGAGAGGTGCAGCGGGTGCCGGTGGGACCGCGGGCACAGCCGCAGCCCCGTAGCGGGGAGCCCTCAACGCTAAGGTCTTACTTTTGCCTGCGGCCTCCAGGAGTTTCCTCCTCCCGCGTTTCTTCTGGGGGTCGGAAGGGGCCAGCTCACCCTCATCGGCCGGAGCGTCCAGGCCCTCCTTGGGGGTGCAGCGGCCGTTCTCCAGCGCCCGGCCCGTCTCGCCGTCTGGCAGGCTTTCCGTCTCGTCCTCCTCGGGGCGCCCGCCCTTGGGGCTCGTGCCGCCCTCCTCTGCGCCCTTCCACTGGGCACCGTCCCCCTCCACGTCCCCGTTGGGCAGCGGCTCGGCAGGGCTGGCCTCTGGGCAGGGCGGGGGGCACTTGGGGACGGCCGCGATGTCTTTGGGGGTGTCACTGCTTTCCACCTGCCGAGAAGGAGAGGGAAAGGAGCTGCGATGGGTGCTGGCGGGGGGGGCATGGCCCCGCTTGCACCCCCAGCCTGCATCCCATCATGGCATTACTGGCCACCACCACCGGACCCCCCACACCGAGCCCCAGACNGCACCCCCAGCCTGCATCCCATCATGGCATTACTGGCCACCACCACCGGACCCCACAGCAGGAGCCCCAGCACCACCTCAGGGTGGCCGGCCCCATCCAGTCCTCATCCCTGTCCCCCTGCCCTGACCCTGCTTGCCCACCGCAGACCGTCACAGCACAGTGGGTATCTCCAGGACCACAGCCCATACCCCCAGCGTCACGGCTCCATGACCCAGTGATAATCTGGGGACAAATGCACATTACGCCAAAAAGACCAAGTTTCACCTCCTGCATCTCAGGCGTGCCGGCCTGCCACTGCCTGCAGGGTGCCCCAGGGTGAGACAGGGCTACAATGGCACCCTCAGGACCAGGACACGTGGCCACGGAACCCTCAGGACATGTACATGCTGTCATGACACCACAAGGACCACTACACAATGCCACGGCACCCACAGAAGCAGGATATATAAAGTGACATCACCTGGATCAGGACACACTGCTGTGACACCCTCAGGATGAGGACGTGCTGCCATGGCATTGTCAGAACCAGGATATACTGCCATGGGACAAAAGGACCAGGACATGCTGCCATGGCAGCCTCAGGACCGGGGCACATGGACATGACACCCTCAGGACCATGACACACTGCCATGGCACCCTCAAGAACAGGACATGCTGCCAGGACATCCTCAGGAGCAGGACACATTGTCATGGCATCCTCAGGACCAGGACATGGTGGCACAACACCTTTAGGACCAGGACACACAGCCATGGCACCCCAAGGACCACAACACTCTGCCATGGATACCTCAGGACCAGGACAGAAGGCTATGGCACCATCAAGGCCCAAGACATGCTGCCATGATACCCTCAGGACCATGACACACTGCTGTGACTCTCTCAGGACCAGGACACGGCCATGACACCCTCAGGACCAGGACACATGGCCATAGCACCTTCAGCATTAGGACACACTGCCATGACTCTCTCAGGACCAGGACATGGCCATGACACCCTCAGGACCAGGACACATGGCCATAGCACCTTCAGCATTAGGACACACTGCCATGGCACTCTCAGGACCAGGAGACACTGCCACAACATCCTCAGGACCGGGACACGCTGCAGTGACACCCTCACGACAAGGACACATGGCCATGACATATTCAGGACCAGAATGCAATGCCACAGCGCTCTCAGGACGAAGACACGTGGACGTGACATTGTCAGTACCAGGACACACTGCCATGACACCACCAGGACAAGGACCTACTGCCATGACACACTCAGGACCAGGACACACAGACATAATACCCCCAGTACCAGGACACGCTGTCATGAAACCCTCAGGGCCAGGACATGGTGCCATGGTACCCCCAGGACTGTCGCCATGGCACCCTCAGGAGCAGCTTATGTTGCAATGACACGCTCAGGTCCACGACAAGCTGTATGGACAGCCTCAGGACTAGGACACAGTGCCACGAAACCTTTAGGATCAGGAAAAACTGCCACAGCACTCTCAGGACCCGGACATGGTGCCATGGCATCTGCAGGACCAGGACACACTGCCATGACTCACTCTGGGCTAGGACACAATGGCATGGCATCCTTATGATGAGGACACACAGCCATGGCACCTTCACGATGAGGACACACTGCCATGACACCCCCAAGACCAGGACATAGAGCCATGGCTTCGTCAGGACCAGGACACACAGCCACAGCACCCTCAGGACCAAGATACGCAAATGTGATGCCCTCAGGACCAGGACACCATGCCACGTCACACAATCGGACAGCTGACCCCAACTAACCAATGACATATTCCTTTCAGTATTTAAAGGGGGCTTCTAAGAAAGGTGGGGATGGACTTTTTAGTAGGGCCTGTAGCGACAGGACAAGAGGTAATGGTTTTAAGCTGAAAGAGGGTAGGTTTAGGTCAGACACACGAAGGAAATATTTTACGCTGAGGGTGGTGAGACACTGGCCCAGGTTGCCCAGAGAGGTGGTCGATGCCCCATCCCTGGAACCATTCCAGGCCAGGTTGGACGGGGCTCTGAGCAACCCGATCTGGTTGAAGATGTCCCTGCTCATGGCAGGGGGCTGGACTAGATGGCCTTGAGAGGTCCCTTCCCACCCAAACCATTCTACGATTCTATGATATTGCACACCATGTAATGTCACAATCAGCAATAAAAAGGAAGTGGAGGGGGTCTGGGTAAGTCAGACGTCTGATGTTGGGGAACTGGCTGGGCATCGGTCTACCCACGGGTGGTTAGTGGTGGCCTTCCCATCACTTGGTTTGTTGTTTTCTTTCCCTCTTCTGCCACTTCTCCTTCTCTTATTAAACAACCCTCATCTCGACCCAGATGTTTGCTTGCTTTTACTCTTCCTTTCCTCTCCCCCCATCCCACTGGGGGTGGGTGGGGGAGTGAGTGAGTGGCTGTCTGGTGCTTAGCTGCCTGCTGGGTTTAACCCACACGATACCCTCATCAGGACACATGGCACCCTCAGGACCAGGACAAATGGAAGTGATACCATGAGGACCAGGACGCAACGCCACGATACCCTCGTGTCCAAGAAAAAAGGAGGTGACACCATGAGCCATGGCACACTCAAGATCAGGACAGACTGCATGGCAGCTTCAGGCCCAGGACAAGTGGTCAAGACACCCTCAGGACAAAGACATGTTGCAATGACACCCTCAGGACCAGGACACACTGCCACAGCACCTTCAAGACCAAGACACACCTCCATGGCACCCTCAGGAGCAGGACACATGCACATGACACCCTCAGGACCAGGACAATCTGCCAAAGACTCTCAGGACTGGGACACACTCCCATGGCACCCTCAGGACCAGGACACGGAGCCACGGCATCCTCAGGACCTGAACACGCTACCATGACATCCTTAGGATCAGGAAAGGCTGCCATAGCACCCGCAGAACGTGGACACATGGACATCATAGAATCATAGCATCACAGAATGGTTTGGGTTGGAAGGGACCTTTGAAGATCATGTAGTCCAACCCCCCCTGCCATAGGCAGGGACACCTTCCACCAGACCAGGTTGCTCAAAGCCCTGTCCAACCTGGCCTTGAACACTTCCACTGATGAGGCATTCACAACTGTTCTAGGCAACCTGCTCCAGTGTCTCATCAACCCCACTGTAAAACATTTCCTCCTCATGCCAAACCTAACCCTACCCTCTTCCAGTTTAAAACCGTTGCCCCTTGTCCTGTCACTACAGGCCCTGGTAAAAAGCCTTTCTCCATCTTTCTAATAAGCCCCCTTTATATACTGAAAAGCTGCAATAAGGTCTCCCCAGAACAAGGGTCACAATGGCATGGCACCCTCAGGACCAGGACACAGTGACATCGTACCCTCAGGAGCAGGACACGGTGCCATGACATCCTCGGGACCAGGACATGACACCATGGCACTCTCAGTACCAGGACACATGGCCATGACACCCTCAGGACCAGGACACAATGGCATGGCACCCTCATGACAAGGACACACAGCCATGGCACCTTCAGGATGAGGACACACTGCCATGACACCCCCAAGACCGGGACATAGAGCCATGGCCTCCTCAGGACCAAGATACACAACCATGATATCCTCAGGACCGGGACACAGTATCATGTCACCCTCAGCAACAGGACACAATGCCTTGAAACCCTCAGGAGCTGGGCATGCTGTCATGATGCCCTCAGGACAAGGACACGCAGCCACAACATCCTTAGGATAAGCAAAACAAAGTCATGGCACCCTCAGGACCAGGACACATTGCCATAGCACCCTCAAAATCAGGACACGATGCCATGACACCCTAAGGAACAGGACACGCTGCCATTACATCCGCCGGACCAGGACACAACACGATGACATCCTCAGGAAAAGGACATACATCCGTGCCATCCTCAGGACCAAAATATGTGACACCATGAGGACCTGGATACACTGTCATGGCAACTTCAGGACCAGAACACGCTGCCATGACACCCTAAGGAATAGGACACACTACCATGACATCCTCTGGACCAGGACACAAAGCCATGACACCCTTGGGAAACAGAAGACACAGCCACAGCATCCTCAGGACCAAGACACAAGGACATGATACCAAGAAGACCTAGACACAATGCTGGGGCACCGCCAGGACCAGGAAAAACTGCCATGACACCCCGAGGACCAAGACAAAATGGAGGTGACACCATAAGGACCAGGATATAAAGCCATGACACTCACAGGACCAGAATACAAGGCCGTGGCACCCTCAGGACCAGGACACTATGCATGGCAGCTTCAGGTCCAGAAGTGGTCAAGACACCCTCAGGACCAAGACACACCTCCACGGCACGCTCAGGACCAGGACTCACTGCCATGACACCCTGATGAACAGGTCATATTGCAATGAACACCCTCAGGGTCAGGACACACCACCACAGCACCCTCAGGACCAAGACACAAGGACATGACACCATGAGGACCTGGTTACGCTGCCATGACACCTTCAGGACTCAGGACATCAATGCCATGATGCCCTTAGGACCCCCTCACTCCTGCCTGGCCCCATCGGCAGCGGGAACATCGACCAGCTGGTGCACGTGTGCGCTTGCACAAGACAGGCAGCGCCGTGGCCCGTGACGGCTGGGCGCTTGTGTGCGTGACAGGCAAAGCCGGCCACTGCGGCGTGCGCGAGACAGGAAAGGACAGGGCGCGTGACAACCGTCTGTGTGCGCGTACACAGCAGCAGGGACAGCACGCGATGGGTGCTCACGGGTGTTCGTACGCATGTGTATGTGCACAACAGGCAGAGCTGGGGACCACGACATGCGTGTGTGTGTGTGTGTGTGTGTATACAGGTGACAGGCGGAGCCAGGCCCTGTGACGACCCCGCGTGCAGATGCATGTGCAAATGTGACACGCACAAACGCAGCCTGTGGTGAGCGTGAGAGCGGGAAAGTGTGACAGGCACAGCCGGAGCCCGTGGCACGCGTGCGTGCATTGTCAGATGGGCAACGCCAACACTCGCGGGCGGCTGTGCAATGCAACAGGCGGTGCCGGCGTGTGCGACAGGCGGGTGTGCGTGTGTGACAGGCGGTGCCGGTGCCCGCAGGAAACGTGCAGCCGGCCCCGGCTCGCGAGTGCAGCGACAGAGCGGCGAGCGTGCGCGAGCGTGAGACATGGGGGAGGACCGTCTGCGCCAGCACTCACCGGCACGCCGGGCCCGAGCGCGTGCCCGCGTGACAGACGGTGCCAACGTGAGCGCAGGAGACGGCGGCGCTGAGCGCGCGAGCAAGGCCGCGGGTCGGGGCTGGCATCGCTGGTCCTTCGCCATGGCGCCAGCCCCAGGGTAGCCACACGGCACGGCACGGCACAGGCTGGTGGCCGCAGGAGTCGGAGCGGGAGCAGAGTCAGAGCGAGAGGAGCAGCCCGGCCTGGCGGTTTCCGTGGCGAAGGAGAGTGAAAGTGCTGCTGCGTCACTGCAACAGCCGGGTGCGCGATGCAGCCACGGCAGGGTGGGCTCTGCCTCCGCCGCTCGCCCGGACCCCGGTCGGCCCCGCTGCCGCAGTGCCAGGGAGCGCTCGGTTCCTCTCCCGGGGGGGCACAGGCTCACGCCATGCCAGGGCATGGAGGGCCCCATCCCTAGGGCTAGGCTCTCGCCAGGACGGCCCAGTGGAGCCGTACGGGCACCAGCACCAACCTCCCCGGAGAGCCCGTACGCTGCCCACGAGCGTGGGGTGCCCATCCCCGTCTCACCCCCGCTCCCCCAGCACCGGCGGCTGAACACCCTAAGGACAGACACCCGCTGCTGCTGCCTCCCGGTGCTGCCGGGGCCGGGAGCTGAGGCGGTGGCGCCCAGCCCCCTTTCCTGTGCCCCGCGCTCGCCTCTGCAAGCTTGTACATCCCTGAGCCCCACGCTCGCCTCCATGAGCCTGTGCATCCTGTGTCCCGTGCTCACGGCCACAAGCCTGCACACCCTGAACCCTGCGCTCACCTCCCCGTCCCTGTCCCCGCGCCAACCCACAGCGAGGGCTTTGCAAGAAGCCGGGAGCATCGGGGGCTTTGCAGGATGCCAAGGATGGAGGGAGAGGCCCCAGGTTTGCTCCGGCTGTGCCCAACCCTGCCTGCCATCCTGCCTGGGCTGGAGCAGGGCCTCCCATTTCTACGGCATCAATGCCAGGAAACGCAGCCACGCTGCGGAGACAGGCAGCCCACCAGCACCTTTCCTGCACCGCCGCTCACCCCCACCTCGGCCTCAGCCCTCCCAGCTCCCCACGGCGCAGGAGAGCCTGGGGTGCCGGGGCCTGGCACGGTGCCGGGGTGGCACGGAGGGGAGCTGGCTGCAGGGACCCTCCTGTCCGTCCCCAGCAAACTACATGTCCCAGGATGCACCGTACGGTGGCAGGGTGCCAGGGAGCAAATGCCGAGCTGCCAGCCAGGCTTGACGTGAGCCGGGGTGCTCGCGGTGCTGCCGGGGTGCCCGCTGTGCTGCCCACCCTCCCCTGCCCTGAAGGCTGCTGAGAAGGGGACCGGGGAAGGGACACCGAGGTGTGGGGCAGGAGCTTTGGCGGGGGGGTG
>VYZV01024503.1:0-21860 GCA_013401275.1 Pandion haliaetus
GAGCCATGCTCTACCCAAGTTTAATCTAAAGACTGGGCAGAGCTATTGTAAGTCACTCATTTCATCCAAAGGAGAGTCAACAATAACAAACTTTTATTTGCTCATCCCAGTATGATAGGAAATGTGATTTTACCAAATCAGGCCATTTCTCTGACATGCCAAAGTAGAAAGTATACCTTTCTGGTGTGTGCCTAGAAAGGTCTTTCTGCTATCATTTCCATTACAACACTTTGGGTTTTACATGAAAACTTAATTTTGTGACTGTTTTCCAAGGTATTGGAACCCAATGCCGCTAAGATGGTAGCCCTGTGCAGTCAAATTTGTTCAGAAGTAACCGGTAAATATCAGTTGCCTTTCTGAAGGCAACTACTTCATTAAGTCTGCTTTAAGCTACTTGATAAAGTGACCAGATCACAGATCCTGGTTCTTTCTGAAGACTCTAACTCTCCTGATAAGCACCAACAGAGTCTCAGAGTCAGGCACTGGTGATGGAGGCTGAGGGAAGAAATGACAGGGAAGAGGACCTGTTACTTCATGACCTTTCCATTGGAGAGTTTGAGTGTGAAATGCTNGTGTGAAATGCTAAAAAAAAATTGAAAAAAACCCCACCTATCTAATATTCCTATTCCTATTGTTTAAAAGCTTAATTCAAAACTCACTGAGTAGAGGGGAATCTTTCCATTAACTTCAGTGAGGTTTAGATCAAGCTGTGAAGGTTTAACGAATGGGTGTTATGTTCCATTTACATAATTATTTCTTTCTCCCTTTTCAGATTGTTCAAGTTTGCTTTGCCCACAGCATTATTTTGCATGTCATTTGCCTCTCTCTACTGCTTCTACGCCAGTGGCCTAACTATAAATGGGACTTAGATTAGCTATATAATGATGTTTTCTGAGTATATGTTGAACATCAATTCATGTTTACAAATCACAAAGCCAGCATATGTGAATTTAAGTCAGATAATGGTATACAGACTTAGGAGGTCAGTCCTATGTAAGAGAAATTATAGGTTAAAAGGGTGGGACATTGCTGATCTTTTATGCCCAGTTCAGCATTTCATTTCTCAATCCCCACCTTGCCAAGCCTTTGCAAATATTAACTACTCAATCACATTATTTTTCAAGATACAGGGAGTAAGAGTAGTGTATCAGATGGAAGGAGTGTATCAAAT
The DNA here is from genome assembly GCA_013401275.1 of Pandion haliaetus. NCBI lineage: Eukaryota > Metazoa > Chordata > Aves > Accipitriformes > Pandionidae > Pandion > Pandion haliaetus. The sequence continues at coordinate 1,172 of VYZV01024503.1, forward strand.
TATAAGCACAGTAGATGCTGAGAGCCAAATTCTCAGGTGAGCTTGAACCAAGAGTGTACCATTAACTTCTGCTGGCTGTGGTGATTTATCTTCCCTAGTGACCAGGTCCAGGCAGTTTCCAAAATAGAAAGGAGAATGTGTAAAAAGGGCCAAAGGACAGGTCTCTCATGACTTTTGTTTCACAATTTGTACACAAATATGCTTTTCCATTGAACAATTAAAATGACACCTGGACCCCACAAGACTCAATTTCCATCCTTGAGATACTGTAAAGAGTAAACCACATGATTAAAAATTCAGTTTCTGACACAGTTTTCTCATAAATGAATCATATTTGATGAAGGGGAAGAAAACCCAGCAACTTTCATTAGCAGTGCAAGAGTTTTCAGTTCATTAAATCCTTAGAATAATGCCTGGAGGTTGAAGAAGTCCATAGTGTTTCCTTGGTATCTCAAGATGTGCTTCTGAATCCCATTTGGAACCTTACAAGGTTCTTGGGGACTAACAAATTAGTACAAAGAGACATTTATGGCCGTCGGATTCTGTCCTGCATCTCAGTTCAGCACTCCATCCTCCTAGTCATGGCACTTAAACACATGCTTTAATAGGCTATTGCTTGTGCAGATGTTTAAGTGCTTTGATGAAATGGTGCAGATGGGAGGAGAGGGAGTGGAAGATAGGAAATGGAGGGAGAGGCTTTAACCAGTCACTTTTTTCCAGAATGGTGGAATCTTTATGAGAGGGCCAGGGAGCTCCTCTGAAGTCATTTCTCTGAAATGATAATTTGCACTGGAATAAGAAAATCTTACTGGCAAGAATTTTATGAGAACTTTTAGTGAAGATAAAATGTTTAAAAAAAAAAAAAAGTTTGAAAGTAAGTTTTCAATCTATGAAAATGAAACTTGCCCAGAACTTCCATAACTGTTAATAGAGAGTGAAAGGAAACCATCACAAAACAGCCACCAGTTGGCAGCAATTACTTGGCCTTCTAAGACCTTGGCTTACACAAAGATCCTTGACTTGGGTTTTAAAGCACTCGTGACAGATGGGTTCCCTGAATACCAGGCATAGATTGACCACTGTTTCTGGCCTAATGAACATTTAAAATAGGACAGCTTAATATGAGAAACTGAACCTGTAGGTCAGGCAAGGGCAGTTGCATGAGATTCCTGCTGATTTTTGAGCAGGTATGTCTTGCCTCTTTTCACCCTATTGTGATCAAAAAATCTACTCTGGACCGTAAGAGATGCTTGCAAAAAATACAGTAACATTTATTTCCACTTTTGCAGAGAAACCCCTTCTACAAGAAAAAAAACCCAGACATCAAAAATTCACAAGTAAATTTTCTTCCTGCCCATTTATATGCATAGCTAGTTCCTCACTGAGAAGTCTACCAACAAACATGCAGTAGCACAAAGGTATGGTAAAGAAATTCATTAAAAAAGAATCCACATTTGTTTTTCTTCACAGTCCTGGCATTTGGTTATGTGCAGCATTCAGCTGTTGTCTTTTTCAATAGAAGCTCTTTCAAACTGTTGAAAGGGAAACTGTGAGATGGTAAATGCTAACAAAGAACTGTCCTATGATTTCCCGTATTGATAAGGAAATCCAGCTGATTTCTGTAAAAAAGTCTTTTTCTTTCTAGAACGCTGCCAGCATCAGGGCTTTGGAACTATGTATAGTAACCATTGCTGCAGGAATCCAGCTGGCCTTTAAAGAGGGTTTTTAACCCATAATTTCGTCTCACCTGTGGTGTTTCATAAGTGTGGGAAGGCAAAGAGGCAGGGTGAGCATTCCCCCCCTGTGCTAATGAAGCTGCTCCAGCTGGCATATTAGATGAGCAGAACCAGGGCTTCAGTTCTGTGTCTTTGTTCAACCATTTCCAGTCCAGACAGACCCTGTCCTTCTGCAGGCTGTGCAATGTGACCCTTCAAAGGATGTTCTCAAGGTGAGAACTACTCAAGGGCTAAGCCATAAGGCTATATTGGTAGGAGTATTAATGTAAATGGGAATCCTGGTGCCATCGGTATTAAATAATGCTAATACTTCTACCCTGATATTTGTTGATAGCCAAAAGTTCTATTCAGAGATGCATACACGCTGAATTCTTTCAGCATAACCTTGCTAATAGAGCACTGAGATACCTCCCTGGCCCTGCCTGTCATCTCTAAGGTACCTTAAATGACTCATCTCACATCTCTGTTACTCAGCTTCCTCACATCTAAAATAAGATTAAATACACCCATTTTCTTTATGAAAGAGTAGCTAAGAGCTACCAGTAACAAGCACTATGTGAGAGTCACAGATTTCTGTTTCCATTGAGGGGCGGAAATGGCAGTTGCAGGAGAAGGTTGGAGGGCATCCTGGGATGCGAAGCTGTCCTGATGAAGCAGGCCACCAGCCCATTGCAGCATGGGATGAAGATGAGATAGCCAGAGGAGCCTCTCCAAACCTTCCTTCCAATGGAAGGAAGTGTCTTTATTTCCTCAGTCCCTGGACAAACAGAGGTACAGTTTCAAGCCTGTGAGCCTCTGACATACAGCTTCACCCTAAACATATGTGAAAGGAATGACAATCAGTTGTTCTGTTAAGAATGAGCCATATGAAGTATTAGTGTCATCAAAGCCCCCTCCATACCAAGAGAGGTGCTGATCCTTCAGTAAGACTGACAACGTTCTCTTGTACTTGTGTGACCGAGGAGGAGGAGGGAATAGGAGGAGGGAATAAGACCCTGCAAAGTATTGGAGGGAGGGTGACAACATATGGTGTCTGGCTTTGAGAACGTGCAGTTCCCATGGACAATAAAGATCAGCATCTGAGAAAGCTTTCAACCATGTGTTTTTATAGATCTCTGTGCAGTAAAGAACAAAGGCATGCCTTACTTAGTCAAATGCATGTAAACACATGTTGGTAATGCTGATTTACAGTTGTGATTGTAGGTTTTGTGGAAGAAGGCTGATGAATTTAGAGCAAGCAATCACACAGGTCTGTCTTGTTGTAGCTGGGAGGTGGTAGAAGAGCTCAGAGACAGATAAGTCTCTACCATTTCACTTGCAATAATGGCTGAGATTCTTTTCATACCACCAATTTCCCAGAGACATGATTTATTACGCAGAGTTTCTAGGACAAAGCCATTCTAGTACAATGGCCCATAAAGAGAAAGGGAGTTTAATTTTCCTTTCAGGTAGGCTTCTGTTTTGGCAAGTTTCTTTTTAATTTCTTTTCTATAACTGCTTTCTTTGGAACTCAAGATGTTTTCCTTTTTGGGACTATAGTCAGACACTTAACACCATATCAACATCATATTTCTATAATTTAATATGGCCAGGCTCAAAAATCCCTGGCAGGCCAGAATATTCTGGGCTCAATTAGTGTGAAGTGTAGAACTGAAAAGTTTAGATGGATGCTCAAATGGAAGGCCCCAGGTGACCTCAAGATACTCTCTCTAGCAGTTCCGGTTCCTCAGGATCAATCACAGATGCTCTCTTTTCTTCTAGTTTTTCCCTGATTTTCTTGAGGAAAGAAGTAGTCCTCTGAGATGAGCATAGTACTTCTCATTCTAAAAACTAAGTTCAGTCTCTTGCTGTACATTGCAGAATGCCAGAGCATTACACATTGGTGCAGTTAACGACCTGCTGTAATGTTAATAAAATATTCAGTGCAGTAGGTTGTCCTTGCCTGTCTGAAGGAGAGTAGGAAAGAAACAAAATGGTAAAAAGAGTCTTACTTGTCTGGTGTGCCCACTTCAAGCCTTCTTGTGATGGGCCACAGTTTCTTATGTTGGGCAATTCCAGGGCTCCTTAAGACCTGAACAGGAGATAGTGCTGCAACAAAGCAGTGTGGGGACCCAGAACTGTGGTGGGCATTTTTCCTTCACTTAGTTGCTGCTGTGCCTGCCCCGTTCTGCACGCACAGGTAACAAATTACTTAGAGTAAGGAAAAGAGAATTGTGGCACCCTTTCTTCTCTGCATTCACCTGGAGAATTTATTGGGCACTGAAAGGCATTTTAGCTCCAGTGCTTGAGAGGTGACATTAGAAATGACATTTCCCTGGGTATGCAGAGGGATTATGTCTACTCAGGCTATGGCTAAGGGATAACCAGGAGGTAAGTCAGCCAGAAATTGTGTTCCAATTTGCTGCATTGGGATATTCATAGCAGCTTCTTTCTCAGCTGTATCCCACTACAGCGTAGACTGTGAACCATATACTGTAGCATGTGGGAAAAATACTTAAGGCTGGTGGCCACAATGCACACAGACATATAGGATGGTGTAATCAATCTTTAAAAGATGTTTTTCTTTCTCTAAGTTCTGGGAATTTTTTAGATTAATTTCTTCTGTTAAGTTTTCTGGGAATTTTTGTTTATTTTTCATTTGTTTCTCAAAAGGAACTCTGTAACTGCTGTAGCTTTCCATGCTATCAATGCATTCCTGAATTAAAAATAAATAAATTTAAAAAATCCAGGTATTTTATCTTAAAGCTCTAAATTTTCAATTCCAAATCAACCTATGGCAATGGGGATTCATGACCAGGGTGCTCTTGTATATGGCCTCAGTCCAGCAAAGCACTTAAGCACATGCTTAATTTTAATTTTGAACTAAATGGGGCAGTGAATCACATGGTCCAGTCTCAAATGAGGTTAAAATTAAAATTAACCATGTGTGTCTGCTTTCCTGGATGAGGGCTATGTACACTATTTCCACTTCTTGCCAGCATTTCCATTACTGAGAAATATTCATTCTTCTAACTTTTTACCATCTATTTCTTCATTGTTCTTGAATAGTTTTCTTTGCCTCTTCATCAGGTGGATCTTATTTCTGTGAAAACCACAGAAATTTATGTTATCAATTTGGCGTATGTAAACAGATATCAAGATAGAATCCCAAGGCAATTGTCCAGTGGTATTTTTTCTCTTTTGTCTTTTTGAGATTCCTTTAGCTTATTCTCCATCACAGATGTATAAGAATTAAAAGGCAATTTGAAGCAGTTATTGCTGCCTCTTGTGGTTGAAGAATGTATATTTGCTATATTGAAAATACCCTAGAGACTGGAAGGATTTGTGGTGATTTGCAGTCATCTGATCAGAAGCAAAAAATCAGAAATTTGTTTCAGTCATTTCTATACTCAACATCTTTTGAAAGATGGAGATAAAGTGATCTCATTCCTATATCTTATGTTGTAAATCATTCAGCTGGAGAATATAAAAATGATCTCTCATCCCTTTTATTAATATGGCACCAAATCCTTGATATCTATCAGAATAATGGGGTAATGTGGAGAAAGAAATGGAGGGAATAAATGTAAGTGGCTGACCAGAGTCTAGTTGTTTATTTTATTTTAAAATGTTATTCTGTGCAGGAAAGGCCCTGTTTTCAGCTTCTTGTAATCAGCCTAGAGCTTTGGGCTTGTAGATATCTGAGGGTTTGAATGCACATGGATTGTGGCAGTACTTGGAAAGGAGCAAGGCAAAACAAGTTGTCAGAAAAAAAATAGGCACTTTTATGGTTGCTGTTCTTCAGCTGCTGGTTTCCATTTCTTCCTCCCTTTAACTGTGTGCAATGAACTCAAGGAAGAGCTTTTTCTCTCTCTTAATCTGTGCGTTTCCTTGTTTGATTTGATCCCAGCTCTTGTTGGAGCCTCATTCCAGTTCCTTGTCAACACATAAGGGGAGGAAAAAAAAAGATCCCTCCTGTTGATACCAGGATCACATTCTGCAGTACAGTTGTGAAATTTGTTTTCCATACTAATTTTCTGTGTGTGATTCTTACCTGTTAATGCTCCTAAAGAGGGGGCTCGTCCTAGTCCTTTTGCATAAATAGGAAAGATTTGTATTCCAGGATCTGCATTCAGAACTTGCACCAGCTATTGTACATGTTGCTAAATAATGTTTTTTAGAGCTTTTCATACTCCCTTTTAATCTCTTTCATGGAGGAGTTTTCCTTTAAACTTGGGAAATATATATTGATTCCTTGGGTGAATTCACAGAAATATTAAATTTAAATTTTTTTTCGCTTAAATAATTTCCTGCGTTTACTTAGTGGTAACGTTTGAAAAATGCTAACATTATGAATTTATTTTAGTAGTCCTGACTCTAATGATTCATTTCATATCCATTCATTTGCTGTATATTTCCGTTGGTGCTTAAATCTTCACCTTCAGCTAAATTGACATTACTCAAGCCTTAGGTAAGGGTTGCTTACCAGAAAGTTCAATTTATGGATGATTCTGAAGAGCCACCAGTAGTATGTGAATTGAACTTGAGGTGGGAATTCCTCTGTCTTTACATTACCCAGTATACACAGTTTTGTGTTTCTCCCTTACATGCACAGCATTTTTGGGTAAATAATCATTACCTTGATGAAGTTTAGGCACAGTAAATATGCAAAGAGGGGGGAGCTATCTCAATGCTCATGCTGGATTTGCAGACTCATAAGAGCTTATGGAACTCCTGTTAATTTAGAAGTCCAAGCAAATTGAGGACTACCAGCACCAGGCAAACCATCCTTGGTTGGTTTTTAATGCAGAGAAACACCATTGGTGCTGGCCTGATCAAGCAGAAAAATTACCTCAATTTATAATTAGGGATAATTTCTGTTCTTCTCTGGCCAACATGGACAGAAAAGAGGACAGGCATGAGGACAGAGGGGGGTTCATTTTAACTTGATTGCTCTTATCTGTAGTATTGTGGAATTGGTTTGGTAGGCAATGGAAATGACACAGTTGAGGTGATTTAGAAATAAATTAATTAAAATAATTTCTTAATATGCAACATTTAATTGTTTTACTTGCATAAAACACGTCTAAATTAGTAAAGCTCATCTCAGGAAATGTTACTGTGTGTGAAGGCCCCAGCAGTAAGGTAGGTTTCCTCTCACAGGTGACCAGCACTGTAATATCCCATGTGTGTTCATAACAAGCACAAACATTAGCTGACAGGCCAAGAAAGGAAATTTGGAACCTACTTGAGAGGACCTCCTAGAGCAGAGCTTAATTACATGGGCAAAGTTGCTATTTTTGTTTTTTCTTTCTTATTTGATAAGAATTAAGAAAATGAAGGCTGGGACTTTTTTAAGGACTGAAGACCTCTCAGTCAAGACAAGTGAAAGGTGGTCTTTAATGCTCTAGCCAGCAGCTATGTTCAGAGCTGAACAACAGGAGTTGTTTTAAATATTCTCAGACTCCTACACAAATGTCCAAAGGCTTAATCTTGTAATATATACGTATATGCACTATTGCACATAGTTAAGCCTTTTCCCTGCTGTGCTCTCGCACTCTTTATTTTGTCTTTCTCAGATTTTCCTCTTTTATTTAAACATCTTTTACCCTCTTTTACTTTTGGTTCTTTTGATTTTCCCTGTCATTGCCTGCCTCTTGCCAGTTCCCTGCGATGTTTTTTTCTAGTGCTGACATGATCCTGTGGTGCTCTAGCATACCCTGACTCTTTTGGGGTTTGCGAGGAGAAGGGATGTCTCCACACACCCCAAGATCCATGCCTTCATCACCTGCTGCTTGCTCAGACTCTGCTGTGTCACATCCAAGATCCTGCTCTTAGGCAGTATCTTAACCCTTTCCAGGCTGAGTGTGACCCCAGTCTGAAATAGTTTATACACTGAGAGAGAAAAGTTTTTCCTCTGTGAAAAGATTCCTTTATGAGGTGACCCAGAGCCATAGGCAACAGGTAAGAAAAATCAGCAAAGCCAACTAAATGGAATATCCTGCAAGCTCAAGGTGAACTTGCATTTGCACAAAGTTGATTCTTCCTACCCCATCTAGTGGATGGTGTACCATTAACCAACTTCAAGAACAAAATAAAAATCAAATAATGGACAAGATAAGAAATCCTAATGAAAAAGTCTATGGTGATAGTTATGTCACAGAAATTAAAAAAGATATTTTATCATTAGAAGCTAATGCCAGCTTCAACTTAGAGCAGGGATTCAGGGATTTTTATTTGTGATATAAGTGAAAGTGAATTGGAACCTTGGAGACTCCCAAATTATCATTGCCTGCAAATCTGATGTCAGAGCCTTGATGCTTTCACAGGACTGGGGGCATATACTTTGTGATAGCACAGCTTCAGTTCCCAGTTTTCTAGGGACTGTACAAAATGCACACCAGACCTTCAGGTTGTGCAGTTTAAAGATCGCTGGTACCAGAAGAATGCCATGGCTCTGTGATGGACCTGCAGTTTCACAGACACTCTGGAGACTGCAGAGGCAATGTAGCGGCACACGCTGTCAGAGCAATTCTCAGGAAAGCAAAATGTTGCCCTGAGATGCCAAATACCACTTCTGCAACTCTTGTCTCTGCACACTGCATCCGGACTACATCAAATTAAGCTAAGTTATTTCCACTGCTAAGCAGATTTCACCAAAGTGCGTGGAAGAATGGCTACAACTGCTCACCAGAGAAAGGGATATGAATTCTGAGGTAAAGGAGAAATGACAGCACTGTGTCTGACATGAACTTAGGTAATAAATTTAGAAAAAAAACATGTTTAGTATCTTCTTAACAGGGCTGCTGGTACTCCAGCTACTCTATACTCCAATGACCACCTGTAATGCTAGATGATGACTTTGTCATCATGATGACCATCAGAAATTTGGTGTACGTGGGTTTTTTGTTAATGATTCCCTAGAAAGAAAAGAATAATATTTATGTAGAAATTCTGATGTTATTGGCTGTGCTGACAAGAAATTGCTGAAAATAGGTCAATGCCACAAGTGTAATGAAGATGATCTACAAAGGTCACTCATTAAAAGATCCATTTTGATTTTAGTGTGACTAGAAAGAATGTAGCCAGGGTTATTAGAATAACAATGTTATTAGAATAACAGCCTGGCTTTAGAAATTAATTTGATAATGGTCATCTTGCAGTATAAATAAAAGTACAAGTAATTTTCTTGCTTAAGGAGTAGGAAATCATAGAACAATATACATTTGAAGGAACCTGTGTGTCCTGGTTTCAGCTGGGATAGAGTTAATTGTCTTCCTAGTAGCTGGGACAGTGCTATGTTTTTGAGTTAGGTATGAGAAGAATGTTGATAACACACTGATGGTTTCAGTTGTTGCCAAGTAGTGTTTAGACTAAGTCAAGGATTTTTTCAGCTTCTGATGCCCTGCCAGCAAGAAGGCTGGAGGGACACAAGAAGTTGGGAGGGGACACAGCCAGGGCAGCTGACCCAAAGGGGCCAAAGGGGTATTCCATACCATGTGATGTCATGTCCAGTATATAAACTGGGTGGAGTGGGGCTGGGGGGATCACCACTTGGGGACTAACTGGGCATCGGTCAATCGGTGGGTGGTGAGCAGTTGCATTGTGCATCTCTCTTGTATATTCTAATCCTTTTATTATTAGTATTGTCATTTTATTAGTGTTATCATTATTAGTTTCTTCTTTTCTGTTCTATTAAACTGTTCTTATCTCAACCCACGAGTTTTACTTCTTTGTTCCGATTCCCTCCCCCATCCCACTGGGTGGGGGTGAAGTGAGTGAGTGGCTGCATGGTGCTTAGTTGCTGGCTGGGGTTAAACCATGACACTGTGGAAGTCTCTAGTCCAACTGCTAGAAGCAGGTGTAATTTCAGTGTTAGATTGGTTATCTCAGGACCTTGTCTGGTAAACTTGTTAGTATCTCCAATGATGCAGAATTCACAGCCTCTCTTAGCAGCTGGTCCCAGTACATACATGTGCTCACCAAGAAAAATGTTTTCCTTATACCCAGGTGGACTTTCCCTTGTTGTAGCTTATGACTGTTGCCTCTGCTTTCTCTGCATATCTCTGGCTTTGCCTTCTTTATCGTCCCTCCCTTAGGAAGTTGAACACAGTAATAAGATCCCCCCTGAAGGCTTCTCTTCTCTAGGATGAAAAAATGCAGTCCTCTCAGCCTCTCCTCGCAGAGTAAGTGTTGCACTCCAGTCCCCAACCATCCTGGTGGCCGCCTGCTGCCTTCCCTCAGTTGGTAGATAGCTCTCTTGAAAAGTGGTATCTAACTTTGAACCTTCACTTGACGTAAGAAGTGAAGATAGGTTCTTGATTTAATGTCACATCAGAAAGATAAAAGTTGGTGTGGTCAAATTTATCCCACCTAACTCTAGGTGCTACCTACTCAAAGCTATTTCTACGTGTACAGAGACACCTCCAAATTCATAGTTAGATGCATACTTTATTTTTTATTACAAAAATAAACCAAAGGAAACTCATGAATACATATCAGAAACATTGCACCCTATATTGAACTGTGGGCTCTATTCACTCAGTCCCACAGTCTGCACAGCTGTGAGTCCAGTGCAACTAAACCCTTACACCAGGTATCTCTATACTATTTAAAACATGATGTGTGCCAAAACTTTGCCTTGGAGTGGAGACCCCACATATAACGTTTAGTATCCAAAAATTTCTGATTTGTTGGTTTCAGTCCACTTCTCTTTGTTCCAAATATGTATGAAAAGAATAAGATAATGGTTTCTCTTACCTATTTCTCCTCTTCTTTGAAGTGAATTGATTGCTTTACACTTGCTTAGAAAGATCAATACTCCATTAGGTAGCAGAAGAATAGCACTATAGCAGAAAACAGCTTGGCTGTTGCCAAAATTGAAAGCTCAGTGTTGAAGGACAGAAGTTTTTTTTCAAAAGTGGAATGAAAATCTTTTGGGTAAAGGAGCAAACAATGGTGTATTTCTACAGGCCTCCTGGCAGGGTGTAGCTGTTACTGTCAAGACAAATTGTTTTGCCTGCCTCCACCAAATCTTCGTTAAGTCAAGAAAGTACCTGATAAATGTGCTAAAGGAAACAATTTAGCAAGATGGTACCACAAAGAAGTGCAGTAGAAGAACCATACAATGATGTTCTGTTCAACTTCACTGTTACATAGTGCATAGAGAGCCACCGCGATACTGTCACACCTAATGCCTGTTATGTCCTGAAGTTTGTGTTTCTCTAGCGTGAGGCTTCTTGTGCAAGTAAAGCCAGCACAGTTAGGCCTTCTCAGTAGCTATTTTCCAGAGTTTTGGAAGGCGTATGTGATGTTCTTCTTTCATTTTCTTAATTGCATTTTTATAATGAATAGGAACCTGTATAATCATATAATGAGGCATTGTAATTATGATGGGTACAGATATAATTAAAAATCTTTATAATATATCATGAATAAATGCAGGTTTTCTACAATGAAGACATTTTTAAAGATTAGCAAGGGAGTTATTTGTGTTTGCAGGTTTGGAGTCAAATGATTTACTAGCTAATGGGAGGTATGAACCTATTGATTTCCAGTGCTTGCCATATTTAGCAAAAAAAATTAGCTTGGCATTCCTGGAAATTTTCATTAATAGTTCCAAGCCTCAATAGAGCCCAGATTCCTCCCTATACGGATGCTATACAACAGATTTGGGGAGTCCTTAGGAAATTTTATTATCGAGACCCTGTTTCTCTGATGTCCAAAAAAGGGGCATCAAAAAATTTCAGGACTGGTCCCACTGTGTTCTCTAAGGACTAACACTGGTGATAAGTTTGACTCTTGATGCACAAAAAGTTGCTACACTTGTTTAAATTCTTGAATGGGCCCTGGAAGAACTGAATTCCTCTAAATCCCTTATATCAAGTGCATGTTTTAACCTTAGGGCAAAGTGGCATCCTTGGTATAACTGCAAAATTCTTCCAGATTATTATTTTTAAGAACTTAGTTTTGTAAATATACATAGAATTTGATAATAAGCTCATTTTACAATTCATTTTTTACTAGATGAGAATAAATTCCTTTAGAAATAATACTGAGATTTGACTTAATGTAATTTTTTAAAAGAGCCAAACACTTATATTAGAGACAAAGTGCATTATGCACACATAGAGCTTGCCTTTATCATATGTGGGGAATGTTCTGGATAAAAAGACCCTTTGCTTAGTGTACAGTACTCTTCCTTACATATGTCAGAAACAAATATAGATTTAATGTGGGTTGGATTTTGACTCTAATTTTGACTTTTCTCCTCAAATAATATCAATGGGGATTAGGCAGCTAAATCTCTGCACACTTAATGCCATGAAACCCTTTATTGTGCTTGAGGGAAAAAATGGGAAAGCAGAAAATTGTTGCTCAAGGACATAACATTTGAAATGGCCATAAGCCAATACAGTAGAAGATGTAGTAAAGCCTGGAGAGTGCTGATTAAAAGTGAATACAGTGATGCGGAGCAGAGTTGTCATTTTCAGTGACATTAAACAGTTTTGGCTGAAGGTGAATAGAAATTTTTTTCCAAAATAACTTTTTTGCTAGTATTTCTAGAAAGTGGCCACAGCTGACAGGATACTGATGTGGGTTGTTTAGTTCTCTGATTATTTGGGGGTTTGGTTTTGATATTTTTTTTAGTGGGCGAAAGGTATTATGATCTACCTTTCTAATAAATTATGCTAAATGTAGAGATAAAGTGAATAAGAAATACAAATTTAGAGGAGGAATTTCTGAAACTTTGCTAAATTTTCATCTTCAGTCCCATTGCTGTTAAAACTTTACCTTTCTCTGGCACAAAGTAATTTCGAGCACTTTGGGAGGACACTGGCCAACTGAGTGGTGATGAGACAACACTGAAGACATGAGGAGGATGGGATTAGTACTTCACATAGGATTCGTGGAAGTAATGAATTCATTGGCTGGTGGTATTTGGGAAGGGAATAGTTCCAACCTTGGTTGTTTTCCAGTAAGATAGATAATAACCAATAACTGGGGGCAATGATAGAACATGATCCTAGATAATGTACTAGACTTGATTGGGGGGGATGGACAGAAGAGAACAGCATTTCAGCAGTTTGTTGAAGGAAGTGCAGACATCTCACAAACTGCTGTCCTTTCTGCAGAAGACAGGCAGGAGCAGAGGGGCAGAGATAACGTTTAAATCAGCCCTGACTCATTGAAGCAGTTCCAATATGATGGCAGGATTTCACAAAGCTATGAGGTAGGATTTTCTTCAGCATCTAGCTTTTCTTGACAAACCCGTCCATTTGGTCTTGCTGTAGCAGGTATTATGCAGAGGTATTGTTCCAAGGGGTGAGATTAGCATGTCTGCTGATAGCATGGGCATAGCAGCGGATGCCTTCAAAACAGGCCAGGCAGCATCTGGACCAAAATGGCAATTGTTGGTGGCAGAATCTTCTTTCTGCTCTATGGTTCTTAGGCAAAAAAAAGATGGTTTTTTTGCCAAGTTCATAATTGTGAACCCTCCAATTTTTTTTTTCCAAAGCAATTGGGCTTCAACTTCAAAGCTCGTTAACTGTTGAGTTTTGTTACTCTTGCCTTGTGATAAAGAGAAAAAGAAACCGAGTTCAAAAAGCTGAAACAAATGGCATATATGATGCATTGAAAAAAAGTTATTTTAAGAATCTCACTTGTTTTTAAGTCAAAGCATAAAGCATACACCTTTCTGTTGCATCTCTTGTCTACTGATTTTGTTGAAAGTAAAAAAAGAGACTGTGTCCACTCATTCAAGCACCAGCTGCTAGCTTACAAATCCTCCTTTTTTTTTCTTTTCTTTTTTTTCTCCCACCTGCCCAGAATGGAGGATTCCTGCCCTGATGTGAAAAGTAGGATTATACTAATTGCTCAGTTCAGTGACTCCAGGCTTATGCTTGTACCACAGAGAGCAAAGCTTGGCTTCTGCTTTCTTCCAATTTCTCTCCTGGCTGTTCTGTGTGCAGATGAGAAACTTCAGCCCTTTGGCTTGGGATCTCAGCTCATCTTCCCAGCATAGTATTTAAAGGTTTGTGGGCAAACTTCTCCCAGTCATAAGAGTAAGCAAAAAATAGTCTCAGTTTTTAGTAACGTTGAAGGCAGTAGCACCTTCTGACATTATCCACATTTACATTACCAATATGTTTGCTTGCAGTCCCTGTGACAGAGTCGTAATCCAGGGCACTGCCTGTGGGAATCTTCTAGGCCTTTTGTCTCTTATTAATCACAGAATATATATGTTAAATTATTGATAGAAATAAGTTATGCCCCTCAAAGACACAAATTATTTAAAAGCCTTTTAATACCTTAATCTCTCTTCTGTCTCCTAAATAACTCTTGCAGAGACCTCTTATTGGTTTCAATGTTGGAAGCTTCTAACTTCCATAATTTTTTTTGTGCCCTGAAGTTGTGATTGCATGTGAGAAAGTGTATCCTTGTATTTTCTGTACAGTGTGATCTGACAGGAAAAACAGAAAATAAATACATGGGGAGTGGAGATAGTAGATAGATTTTTTTTAAAGGCCTATGTGTAGGCCTTTGTAGGCCTGTAAGGGCCTTTGTAGGTTTTCAAAATGGCAGCTGGGCATTTGAAATTAGATCATGCCAGTATGAATAGGCATACACAGACATGAAATCCTCTGCCCTTATTTTGAGCTAGCTGAATGTGAGGCAGCGTTGGTCCAGAAGCCACTCATCCATCTTGTGGCACTGTGCTGGAGCTGCTACACTGCCTTGCTCACTGCTTACAGTGATTGCCCAGGCACAGGATCTTCCTTTTGTAAGGATCTTCCTTTCCTTTTTCAGGGAAAAAAGGTGCATGTAACTGGTTACTTTGGTGTAAATTACTTTCTTCAAACTCATGTTCCAGCTAACGTTACAGGAACTGAAGACTAGATAGGATGTAGTGAGGCCAGAAGACCATATTGTGTGATAGTGAGGAAAGTGGTGAAACCTGGATAGCAAATGGAGGGGGTGATCCTATGGTGAATGTGACACTGCCATGGGGAAAATGATCTCACCAGGGAACATAAGCGTGTGTGATTCCAGCACTCTCACACGAAGATTTAATCCACAGGTTTAAAAATGGAAAGTTACCTGAAAAAGTCATTGCAGGAACTTTTTACCTCTAAAGGTAATATTTATGTGTAGAAATCACACAGCTAAAATCCAGATTTAAGGTATCCATGGGCATTATTTTCTAAGCATTTGGCAAAGGATTTCCAGAAGGGATGATAATTAACAATGTTTTACTTCCACCAAGGGGCATTTTTCTGACTACATTATCATTAAAGTAACTTTTCTCAGTGACCCACTGCTTAGGGAAAAACAAACAGTTAAGAAAGGACTAGCCATCAGTGCAGAAAATCAGCAAAGTCCAATTAAAATTATTCCCATGGGCTATAAATCAGTAGAAACCAATTCTCTTGCATTATTTGAAAGCCAGTGGTTTTCCCCATTAATAAAGTGACCAGAACGCTGACCTGTTAATGCTGCTGAGCAATGGTTTGGATTCCACCGGAGCAAAATTAATCCTGAAAGCAACCTCCTGAAACCAGAGATTTTTGCACATGTACTAAACTTGTCCAACTTGGCCTGTAAGCATTGAACAACATTTATTATATTCATACCTTGCCAAGGCACAAGGCTTTCTTCTACTCTGTTAAACACATCACCAAATATCCACCCACATGAGTAGAAATTGTGCACTTATCTAGGACAAAAGCTGTCCTTTGTTTTATAAACCTTTAGTCCTAAAAATATTTTTCCTGTGGCTGATGAGTGCCAGGGTTTCCTTAGCATTTGGAAAGGCTGACAGTTTACATCATTTATTCTTTCTTTGTTGAAGAAATAAAATGATATTTTGATTTAAATACAAAATGAAATTATTAGGAGATGGAACCTGCATAACCACAAGATGGAAGGTAACTCCCACAAGAGTTGGGAAGTTTCTAATGTTTATGAATTAAAATAATTGTTAATGTACATGCTGTAAAAAGGTATGTTTTAATATTGTGGCTCAGCCTTCTTAAAGGGACAAGAATGAAGCAATCTGTTTACTGTTTCTTAGCTTTGCAGAAGAGATGATAGAAGCTTTTCCCCAATTTTCTGGAATAACTTTCACCAGAGAGGAGAAAAGTTATGGGAATTCTTTATTCTTTCTGGATGAAATTTACCCTGTGCAGGTAGGCAGCATTTGGACTAAATATTTTAAAAAAAACCCCAAAACCAGCAAGGATTACATGAGGATTCCCATTGCACATAGACTTCTGGACAGGACTGAAATTCCTGTAGGGCATACCAGTAGTTCCACAACTGTTCTTTGGGTGATGGACAAAACACGGACTACTACCCTGGAAAACACACCCTTTTTCAACAGTGTGTATTACTACCTTTTGATGGCTTTGGAGAAACATTTCTGGCATATTCATCATAAATGAAGCTGCTCTGTAAATTTAAAGCCTTAGCAGCCTATTTCAAGGCTTATTTTCCAAATATTGGGGGAGGGGAGGGAGGTTGGATAGAGGAAAGAGGCATGAGAAAAAATAAAAGATATTTTCAACTAGCAAATGGAGCATCTTTTCCTGTGTACTGTAGTAGTGATGGTTCTTTTCAGTGCAGCTGCTGTATTCATGGGGAGATGGGTCAGATTTTATGTAGCATTCAAAAGTACCAAAGAAAACTAGTGAAAACACCTGTGTCAACTCAGCACTACATCCGTGATGCACTAGTATCTACCCTTGCCAATAGGGTTTGGCTTGAGAACTGTTCCTTTCCCAGCAAGAAAAAGAGAGTATTATGAATTTCTGGCACAAACTCCTATTGCTGAATCTTTATTCATGCATGTTACTGCTTATAAATGTGTCTAATTGAATCTAATTTTGCTTGTAAGCTCTCTGGGACTGGGTCTGCCTCTGGTACAGTGCTTGTGTGGCATTAACCACTTTTATAAAGTGTCTAGATGGCAATATGGACACAATGAGAGAAATATATTCTGGTCCAGGAAACTGCAAAGCTCTATTAAAAGTAGTGATTGTGATCTCTTTGGCCTAGAAATGGCTACAAATGAAAAATGGATTTCAGATCCAAAATTTTTTGTTAATTGATGTTATTTTAGATTACCAGAACTGGGAGTAAAACTAATGCTTTTTAGTAATTTTAGTGAATTACAATTTCTTTAAAAAAAGTTTTCCACTCATTCATCTTTTATTGTGCAGTGAAGTAGAACAAGTGTCTATAAGCTGGTCACTTCTTTTTTCTTTTTTTACCTTGGGCTGTTCTCTAATATTAAAATATTAGTATTATTATTAATATTAAACTTTGGGATTACTGCAGTTGGAGGAAGTAGATTTTTGTTTTTACCATTCAGTAGCTTAAAAGTTTAACTTTTCAAAATTGTACTGAGTCAGAAGGAAATAAATAGAAAAAAAAATCTGTAATTAACAATTTTCCTCTTTCATTCTGTGCCAGAAAAGGACAGAGGAAAAATATAGGAACAAAAAATCAAAACCTAAATGGTCTTTACTGAAAGACCGTGGAAGCAATGAACATTGCTAAAAAGTTTTCAGCTTTAAAAAAGGTCCAATCTTCACAAATAGAAATGTTCACCAGCTTTCCTTCTAAAGAAAAACTGAATTAGGTCTGACCAAATTGCTATGTTACAATCAGATTGACTGAAAATTGGATCTAATAAACATGAGATATGACATTTTTGCTTCCTTTGTGCATGGTTGGAGCTCTGATGATGCCAGCAGTAGTAGATGCTTCAGGAAAGAGCATAAAAAACCCAAAGCAAATATTGCTTATGCTTTCCTTGTTATATTCTCCCCTGCTTCTACCAATCTGCAATTTAAGGACTTCCTGATGCAGAGGTTGCATCTGCTCTGTTGTGTTTAATAAGCATCAATGGACAACCTCACCTCGTAGCTTTAAGGGGTCTCTTTTTGAACACTCTTATTTTTATTCTCTGCAATAGCCTGTGACAATTTTCTATGACAAGAAACAAGTGAACAAGGCATTTGTTTAATTTTTAGTTGCTGGTCTATATACTTATTTCAAAATGACTGTGTTTGCTGCAATTTATACCAGTCTCGGCTGATAAACCTTCTCTTTGCTACATCGCATCCCCCTGCTCCTACTGCATCTGCATCTACTGGTAGTCCTGTGATGCTTTCTACTAAGATAAATCCACTTCGAGGATTCCATCCAATATAATAGGAGTGGACCAAGTGACAGATTCAGTTGAGTGATAACAGTGATAACTAGGACCTTTTGAATCAGTGTATTGAGTGCCTTAGGACCTTGCAGTAACCTGGCATGTATTTTTGTATGCTGCACTTTCCAGCCAAAGCACTGCCTCCCCCATCTTTCTCTCCACAGGAGCTGGAAGCCAAGGTCAGAGTCTGTACCTGACAGTTTTGCAATGCATCAGAAAAGCCTGACCTTCAGCTAATGTATTTTGAATTTTTTGTCACATTTAACACAAAGAGAAGGAATGCATACCTTGGAGCCTGGGAAGAAGAGTAAGCATACCTAAGGCCATAGGTTTTTTCTTCTCCAGCATCTATTGATTTAAAGTAATCCTTGAGTGCACAGTCCTTGCACAATCCATTTCTGCACTTGGGAGGGAGAGAGCAGGAGGAGCAGAGAGGCGATATAGGTCGCCAGAGTGATTTCTTCACCTACTGCGGTATGCAGGGCCTATCTGGCCAGCAGGTGCTGTTTTGGGCAATCAAGCCTACGCATTGTCATTCCTGCAGATTGGAAGTGGCAGTCACACAAACGTCTCCCACCTCACACTTTCCCTGCACCTTGGCCTCTCTCTTGCTCATTCATAGTTCTGTGCGGT
Organism: Pandion haliaetus; assembly: GCA_013401275.1. NCBI lineage: Eukaryota > Metazoa > Chordata > Aves > Accipitriformes > Pandionidae > Pandion > Pandion haliaetus. The sequence continues at coordinate 19,739 of VYZV01024503.1, forward strand.
ATCCCCTTTCCCCTGTGGTGTTTGCCAGGTGCATCAGACTCATGGACTCACCCAGGACACAGCTGACATTGACTGTGCCCCAGCCAGGAGGCGTCTTCTCCTTGGCTCCTTGTAGCTTTGCTCTGTAATCCCATCTCTCCCTTTGACTTTACCTGCATTCTCTGCTCTACTGATTTGAAAGCATTGAATACAATCTGCAAATTCCCCATGGCTTCCTAGACTTGAGGTGGTTCATCCTGCCTGTGGATGGGGCACACTGGCACTTTTTGCACTGATCTGCTTTGAGAATCAGCTATGAGAGGGGGGTAAGTAAGCAGTTCTGGGATAGGCACTGCATTCTTCCACAGCTCTGCAGGGTTGTCGCAGCATGGAGCTAGATGGTGTCAATGGACAAAATTCACCCCTGGACAAAAAGCTTGTGCAATAGTTCAAATCCTACTTTAAATCTTAGATCAGGATTTTCAGGTTAAGTTTTGTCCTGGTCCTCTGCAAATAGGGACACTCATCTTAAAGCGAATATGAGGTTTTGAGTCAGATGCTCCAGAATTAAATGCCTGCAGATAATTTTCTAAAATGGATGCAGTTTTTATTATATAATGACTTCAGTTGATGCTAAATTGATATTCAAGAAGATGAGGAGAGAGTATCAGGAAGATATTTTTTCCCCCCCAAAAAAGCTGGGTGGAACCTAGTGTTCACAAGCCTTACCCCCATCCGAACTGTTCAAATCTTGCTCAAATTTCATTGTGCATTTTTTTTTTCATTGAGTTATATAGTTACTTGTAATTACAGAGTTATATCAGCATCTGAAATGGGGAACTGGGGAAGAAACTGAATTAGATTAACTGTTCTTTATTTTGATGTGTTAGCTTCTGTGTTCCTCTGATATAAACCTTTTGTCTTATCTAGCACAAAATCAATGCTAGTTCTAAATCCCTGCTTTGGAGGACTTGGCAAATACAAAATGGAATAGCTATCATTTCTTAAATAATCCAAAGCAAACTGAATTTTCCCATTACTTCCACATAATATTTCCAATGCCATTAAAACAAGCAGTTCACTCTGCCATGGGAATTTTCCACTTTTCTTTGTTTTTAATAAAAGATGATAGGTTAGAGAATAGTTTTTCTTATCTGTTTGCTTTGTGTCTTAAACACTGTCTCTTTTTAATAAAGTGTTGGAGATAGGCAAATATAATACCTCATGAGAGTCTTCTACCAGTGATTAACTGAGAAATTAAACATTGTCTATCATTCACATATATTCCTAGATGATTCTTCTCAAAAGCTTTGCAACAGAAGCTGAAAGCTTCCTTTCCTAAGCCTTCAAGAGCTTAATGAGGTAGAAATCATACTTTTTTTTTTTTTACAGAAGAGGGCGTGTTGTATGCGTATGTTGGAAATTAATTTGGCCCTCGTTAAGGAGAAAAACTGTATGACACTGACTGGACCCTGGCATGACATGGAGAGGATATCTGCAGAATTCTCTCTACAGTTCTGCTGGTACAGCTCAAGCCCAACTCACAGTACTCCTGTTGTTCTCACTTTGGCTTTCTTGTGAGATGGGGCTGTCAATTGTGCTGAACTGCAGGGTGGTTTTGTGATGCCTGTAAACATCCACGGGGGATGTAGCCACTGCTTCCGCTTTAACCCACTGAGCAGTCTTCCTTGGTGAGGAATCAACCTACTGTAATGACCCATGAATCCAGGGTCAGAAACATTGAATCTCTCATCTGTCTTCCCATGTGAGATCATTATTTTTATTTTATTAATCAAAACTTTCCAAAAAGTTTAGTTTTTCCTCTTAGTAGCAGTCCTACTGGCTGTGTCTAAACTGCAGAAACATGTGACCCCAGTACTGGGCCCCTGGATCAGGATTTCTGCTGGAGCATGCTGTGGTTCCTTCCTTACCACATTTCAAAGGAATTCAGGCTGAAGAGGGGAGATAGTGTAGGGGAGATCAGACAGAAGTAACGTTTGGTAGGGACATAAGCAAATGATTCTGAAACAGGAATGTTCTTCTCCAACTCTTTGTTCATACCCAGTGATTTCATGGTACATATCTGAGGTGAAGGAAGCGAAAGAAAGTGAGGCTTCCTTTAAGCTGAGAGAAAGAATTAAAA
>VYZV01024503.1:26976-37834 GCA_013401275.1 Pandion haliaetus
ATTAGGAGAGGATTGACTATGAGAAAAATGTAGTGTGCAATTTTGTGTTGAGGCAATGAATCCAGGAAGTACAGATTTTTATCTATGAGTTCTGAAACAGTTATCACTAGATCTTTTTTCTTTTTAGCCAGGTGAGATGTAAATTTGTGAAAATTAAGTAAACTGGAATCCCACTCATCTTGTTAATTCTACTTCTGAGTTTTCTTTACGCTTTTCCTTAATAACAAAAGTAAGGATACACCAGTCTGTGCATAATAGCTCATTTCTCTCCCATAGATACCTTCTGGAAAGCTCAAAATAGAACAATGGAGAAGTAATGAGGGTAAAACATCAGTTTGTTTGCATACTGAAAATGTAATCAGTGCAATTTGTCAGACTCCTCTGCCCTTCACTGGATAACCATTGATAAAGATTCATCCTTATGAGTATGAGTCCTTAGATTAATCCTTAGAGTTCCTTTTCTTCCTTTGCTAACAAATATTATTTTCATGCTGCTCATTGCACTGCAATTTTTGATCCCTTGTAGCCACCCTATAAACAATTCTATATCTTCCAATGTACATCATCTACAAGAAGTACTTGTATTTCTAGATCTATTCTTAGATATTCCTAAGTGTCATGGAAGTTGGTAGCAATGCTTCAGCGAGCTAAACGCCAGGTCCTGGGAACTGCTGCACTCCTTATATAGCACATATTTAAACAACAACAAAAACAATGGTTATATCATCCCAGGTGGTTGCTTCTGCTAAATTCCTTATTGCAGAACCTGGGACTAGAATGAAGTGAAACATGAAGAAACTCTTATTGAGAATATAAAAATGAAGCACAATCTTAGACCTTTGGAGGGCTTTGTTCTAAAGACTAACTTAGATGTGCTACACCTAAGTCATATACACACAGAATTTTCTGTGAAAGTTGGACCATATACCAACAGGCTTAAACATATGATATACATGAATGTGACCTTTAAATGAAGTTTCAACATGCTGCAGAGCTAAGAAATCAAAGGATAATATTTACACTCAGGAAGTTTTTGAAGATACTTCTATTCTTCTCAAATCTCAGTGACACACATCTTTTTAAGATAAATTAATTTCTGCAACTTTTATTGTCTAGCCTATTCCTGGCTGCAGAATGAAAGCATTGACCTTGACTCAAGAAATCCATAAAGATAGAAGGAATCAATTTAAAAAATAAAGTGCTTGTGAAGGAGATAATTCTGCTCTAACACTGTGAAATATGTGGGCTTGCAGATCATTACTGCAATGCTTTCTAACTCTGCTAGCACCTCTGCCTTGCTGACATTTCCATGTTGACCTAAGTCTATAAAAACCAGTCACATTTCTTGTTATTATCTATTAAAAGTTGGTGCAATGTGGCTATACAGTGAAAAGTCATTAGGCCTGCAGATAAACTGAATTTTTCTTGGCTGATCAAAACACAAATAAATCAGTCACAACTTAGTTTTGTGCTTTCTTCTTTTCCATGTATCTTCATTCTCCTTTAAACTGTACTTTTCATGTTTAAAAGCAAGAATTAAAAAGGGAAAACTTAAAAAATATGAATTTTAAAGTCTAGCTATTTCTCTTTATAATTGTAAACTTTACCTTGGAAAAATCCCTTCTGCCATGAAGCCATGTGCCCCAAAGGATTGACCAAAGAAATGAAAATAATAATTTTGTTGCAATGGGGTGTTGGTAAATGTTGCCAAAGCACTCTTGAGACTTTCACAGGATTAAAATGCATATGTTTGTAGAGGAATGATGTTAACAAACCAACATCCTAGTGCTACATCCAAGGGCTGCTGATATACTGCTCTGAATTATTTAAAGTATAAATGTGTAAAGATGCCTTTTCAGACTCTTTATGGACTCAAATTTGGTGTTATTGCTACTGTTGCTGCTCCTCTTTTGTGTGGTTTTTTTTTCCAATAGATTATTTCAAAGTACATTTATATTAACTGCATAAATCTCTGTGCTCCCAGGAGCTGTATTTTATGGTTGCATTGTATTTACAGAGGATAACATTGGGGCATATAGATGACACTGGCTTGACATTCTAAAGTAACTTCCATTGAGGTTAAGTTGGCATCACATCCTGAAGGGATACTGTAGGACTTGGTAAGAATGAAACCACAAATGACTCATATCCCTAAGGTATGAGAACCTAGTCCAACACCCACTTAGGAGAAATACTCCTTGGAGCCTTTCACAGTTAAAGGCAAATCACTGTGTTCTCGCTCACTTCTGTAGCAAGTAGTCCAGATTACTTCAGAGGGACCACTTGTGGCAGAAAACAGTACTCAAGGATTGTATTCTAGCCCTCTCAGGTCCCCCACAGTTGTCTGTATCCAGGCATGGTAATTTGTAGAGGAATCACAATTTACCGCTCTTTCAGGCTGTTGTGTTTCTTTGGAATCACCAATTTCAGAGGTAAAAGGAAAAGGCTGTCCTGATCGCTCATGTTGGCTCCTTGTTTGGACTTCTCAATAGAAGAGAAATAGGAAACTTAGGTTGTTTCCTTCTAAGGACTATTTCTGTCTGAGTTATTAATTCTGCCTCTAAAACTACAGGAAAGAAAGGCAAACACACATTTGAAATGGTTAAAATGAATGCCTTATGCCATAGAATAGAGTCATAGAGTCAGCTGAAGCAGCCCTCTCAACCTCCTCAGTGACTCCTCCATTCAATCCTTCACTCTTGTTACAGACTAATGTGGGTAGGTGTTTGCAAATGTGGGATGGACTTCAGTTGTTGGCAGTCAGACTGACAGTAGCCCTTTAGGCATACTTCTGTAATGATGTCTAAGGTCAAGTGCTGGGTAACTGTGATTTGCCTTCCCTGAGTGTGGATGTGTTTTTAAAATGAGATTCAGATGGGCTGTTATTTCAGGATCCATTTTAGCAAAACTTGCAACTGTTAAGTGATGTTAGTGCAAATGAGACATTATCACCTGTATTGTAGTGGCACAGGATGCCCTTCCTACTTGTGACAACAATGTGTGTACAAATAAGGACTGTTGCTATCATAAAGAGCTCTCAGCTCAATAACTGTGCCGTAACCAGGTTACAATAGGAGAGAGGACCACCAAACATCTGTGTGTGTGTGTTACATTTTGCCACATTTTCTGTAAATAGCTGTACTAGGGAACCCTTCTTCACCCTCTTGGCTCAATCTGTTCTGTGATTAACCGAGCAACATCTCATCTGTATGTGAATAATCACAAACACTGTGAAAGGATGAAAGCCATTGTGCTGGTGTCAAACTCTGATGGCAAGCAATTTTGGAGTGTTTGCCAGAATTGTAATCATTTCAATAATTTCAAAAGTTTAAAGTAGTTGTTAAAAGGAAGGCGCCTCATCGTGCTGGGAAATAAAGGCGTTCTTGGCCTTCAGTCAGGCATTCTTCTTCAGAGCTAGTGACACATTTATCTGATTATAAAGCCAAATGGCTTTTCTGTCCTTCTTTGTATAATAGATGAGATGTGTGCGTGCTTTTAGGATGGAAGGAATAAGGGAGGATGGGATATTTACATTTCAAATATGGGAAATTGTACAATTACCTCATTATTAAACAAACAAAAAAACCCAAACAAAAACCAAACCCAGGAAAACCAAATTGTGATTTTAACACCGAAGGTTTAAGTCTAAGACAGGTCCTTGCGTCAGAATCAGGCAAATGTAGCTGTCCGATTTCTTGGCCAACCTGGGGCGTATCAATTCCCATTGGAGCTATTATGTGCCTGTTTTCTGCTGATTTTGTCAGCCTACTCAAAGGACAGGTAAAGCTATTCTGAAGCCAGCTGATAAAGGTCCAAAACCTGCCATCAGCTAAACTGATACAAATCATATTTGATCAGATATACCCCAAATCTACAGAAACAGAGCAGAATTTAGCCCATCGTACTTCATACATGCAGTGCACTATTACGCATACAGATCTCTTGATGCTCGTGCTGAGCGAGCTGACAGTGCTAACAAAATTCTGATTGAGTTAAAGTCACTACTGGGATTAGTCATCTTGATTTGTTTCCTTTACTGTATCTATTTCACAAGAGTGTTTCACATTTTCAGAGTAAATATAAACCTTCAATTAAGTGTTTAATAGCCCCAGCTGCCCCCCACCAATTTGTTCAAAGTTTAGTGGGAGGGGAAAGCTGAAATTTAAGGATTCTGCAATATATAAATTTAAACTTTGATTTATAAACTCGGCAGTCAATTTCTACCGTTTAAAAACATGCATAGTTTCTTTTCATCTTCTCAAAATGCCAACTGTGTTATTACTTAGCTGGTCTGTTTTGTCAGCATGTGCCAAACCCTGGTTCTGCCGCAGTCAGGGAACTTGCCTTTGCACCTGCCAAGGCCCAGTCTGGAAAGTGGTGCATGATAAAGAGTCAGAGTGACAGCCCAAAATTGTTCATGCAGCAACATTTAAACGTTTGGAGAGACTTTTCTTTCATGTTTTAACTTACAGTTTCAATTCCAAAACTCTGGTTTTCTACACCAAACAATTTTCAGCACAAAAATAAAGGAAGTTAAATTTGTAGTTAAACCCTGACATTCAAGTGCTGAAGTTCCTCAGAGTAAGGCATATTGAAAAGTTTTATCACTGAGAGATTATCCATTGAATTCATGTTGTAAGAGATGGACTACTCTTTCAAAGATCAAATGATCTGGAAATACAGAAGAGTTATCACAGGATTTCTATTTCTTTTTAATAAGCACGCCAGCCTGGATGTGGCCCTGGGCAACCTGCTTTAGCTGACCCTGCTTGAGTGGGGGGGGACTCGATCTCCAGAGGAGCCTGCCAACCTCAGCTGCTATGTAATTCTGTGCATGTCAACAAGATTTACACCCCATTTATGCTTGGCCAACGGAGGAAATAAAATAAATACTCTAGCATAACTTTGTCCTTAAACCACATATTACAGGTTTATGAGTTAATATAAATAAATGCAAGAGAAAGAATGATTCATCTTCACCCCTTGAGAAACTGTAATAGCTTACACTAGATAGACTGCCAGTATAGAATAAGCTATTTCCCATGTTGGTACATAGTTCTTAGCACAAATCTTGAAATTTTAAAATGGTGCTTTGCTTAGTATCAGAATTAAGCTTCAGTGCCCTTAGGTGGAAATAATTGGTGTAGTTTTATGATACTCAAAAACTAATGAGAATTGCATCTTTTTGCTCTCAGGAAATTTTCCTGTTTTTCATCAGAACAGTGAAAATTAGGAAAGCATGAAGACCTACATTGTCAAAAAATATTTCTAGACGCATAAGTTAAGAATGTAGTGCTAATTAACAACAGTAAAATCAGATGATTTTTTATGTTACCAATGTGCTAGAAACTTTGGTAGTATTTAGACAATACTTCAGGATACATGCTGAAAAATAATATGTTCTTAAATGCTCCCTATTAAATGAGAGAAATAAATGAAACTATTGTTATATTGCAAAAAATTGCTCATGTCAAGGTCATGAGAGAGAGTATAATAAAAAGATAAGAAAAGCTGACTGGATTTTTAGATGCCAAAGTAACTTTTATGTGTGAAGTTACAAACTCAAATGGGACTTGTAGCAGCCACAAACTGTTCAGTCTCAGTTCTACAAAAGTTTTACTGTCAAAACCTTTTCCAATGTAACTAAAATGGACATCTGCCAAAGTGAATAAGTCACATCCTTCCAATATAAATATGCACAACTTATTACATGTAATTCTTGTTAGGTAGTTTGGAGAATATCTGCAAGTGCTAAATAGATCACAGAACAGCCACATAGCAGTGAGATTTCTCTCTTGTTTTTCATCTTAAGATTGAATCTAGAGAATTATGTCACTATATTAACTGAGCTTCACTACTGTTGAAATTACTTCCTGTTTTTTACCATTTTTTCTTGCTTGAATGTTTATAGAACATTTTTCTTCCAGTCATTATGGACAGCTGTACTTTCAGAGACTGCTCCTTCTGTGATGACATTCAGTTGATACTGGATAATCATTTGGCCAGTCTAGTTAGGATAGTGACTATAATGCAGTTTAAAACTAAAGAAATGAAGAAGCAAGTACCCATTCCTATGGCAGTCAAAAGTCTTTCCATTAGGATCCTAGTTTATCTGTAAAACAATTCCTTATTTCCAGTCAGCATCTCACTGAGTTTATCGTGATGTCCTATCCTGCCCTTCTGTTGTGAATTGGCATGGTTTGGACCACTTAAAGAATCACTGTCAAGGGTATTAGCAAAAATGATTTAATAGGAATTTATATAAAAGCACAACTTCACAGAATTCGATGGCAAGGTTCACTCTATTACTTCATACATGGATGAAACGTACACAGGAAAATTAAGTTAGAATCAAACTAGAATTATGTATACAGAAACTGCCAATGCAAAAGCTTAAGAGAGAAACACACAAAGGAAAATCAGGTTAGAATTGATTTATTGTGATTGGTACAGAGATGGAATTTGTAAAAAGGTAGGGGAGACCCTTCCATTGAGTCATGAGGTTCAGAGGAGGACCCCCTTGCTTCCTAAACTCCTGTCGGTGTCTAGGTGCAGCTGGATCAACTCCTAGTCCCAGACTTGGTCAATGGTTTATATCTAAAGGGACTATGAGTATAATAGCAGCCTGAGATTCATTCACAGTTGAATAAAGTTCACGACAGTAACTTACGTATAGATTTGAAAAGCATTATTTGTAATATATTTGCTATAGTATATTCAGGTTAGTACACACACATGCACAAAGACACTGAGAGAAATATATATAAGTGAGTCAAAGAGGTATACCTGTTAAAAATTCCCCTCGAGTTCAGTGAAAATATTCATGTGAAATGCTTCAGCATCTTTCTCAATGGGTAAAGGGTTGAGCCTCAAGGAGCGAAGAGTATCAGCCGAAGTCTCGTCAGCTTTTGGTGACGGAACAACAGTCTGCAAACTGAAGAGTTTGCGAGCTCCGAGAGGTGTCCCACTCAGAGGGAGATGCTGGTTGCAGCCTGCTGCAGTCCAGGAGGGCTCAAAGGGTCTCACTTAGTACCACTGTTTATAGGTTTGGGAGATGATTTGCTTTAGTCATCAGCAAATTACTGGGATTCCAGTAGTACGGGTACCATCTCACATGAGTTACGATTCAGATAAGGAAGCCTCCAAGGCTGCCAGAGAATGACTTAAGATTCAGATACAGGATGCTCCAAGGCTGTCAGGAGAGGACTGAGATATGTCTCAAGATTGTCAGGAAATCCCTACTCCCATCCCCAGCCTCTGCCAGGCTACAGGAGTCCTTGATACAGTCAGTGCAGCTCCCTGTGTTAGCCATGCAATTGTTCCTGGTTCGGTCGAGGGACACTTAGCTGCCCAACTCATTACACTTATGCAAAGGCTTAGCGAGACTTCCTGAGTTCGTAGATCAGCCCAGAGAGGGGGAAGAAAAGCACCACCACACCTTCCTACTGGACAGTTCCATCCGCTGATGCCTTTGCAGCAGCTGTGTTCTGTCCAAATTAGAAATTTCGCATGGTTCTGAGCCCAGAGGTTGTTTTAACACTGTTGAATTCTATTTCAGCTGACACATGTTCAACAGCTTACTCTTTAGACAGCCTATTCCTCCTATCTTGTATGTGTGATTTTTCCCTCTCCTTGACAATAGGATACGGTTATGCACAATTTGTGACCAACACCTATAGTGACTCCTCATTGAATGGATTTTTCATACAAGTACAGGACAATCATTTAAAAAGAATAGTGTTTTCAGTCAACTGTAGCAAAGTCCTGTTAAACGGTACAGGAAAGCCTCACTTTTTTTTTATTTGCCTGCATGACTCTCCATTCTAATTCTGGTTTATGTCTTTTACTATCAGTATAAGTCTTAAAAAATATATATATTAATTCTATTTAAGCAGCACTAATGAAAAACCAAAGCAATATTATTTCACATATGGCAGCTAGAGGATCAGAAGGCAAAGCTAACCTTTATTGTATTTGTATAAAACATCAATTATGTATGAGATACATTTGTATAAAATATTCTCCCTATTAATTTACCTTTCCCTTCCAGCTGAACTAAGGGCATTGAAAAAGTCTGATTCCTAGTCTTGGTCCTGCAGCCAGAAAAAGTAGTGGTATGGAAGGTTACATGCACATGGGGAAAGGCCAGGCCTTTTACTTGTTTAATTTTTCCTACTTTTATAACCTTTTAGATTGGAAGTTATTCTTGTGCTCATCATCTAAGTTTTTAATATAAATAACCCCCTCTGTCATAATGCTGCTATAGTACTCTCCTAGAATAGCCTCTTTTCTCTGTCCAGGAACAAACTTCATTTATAATTATATCAGTGCATTGATTTGTTCTTGCTCTTTGAATTATTCTAATTGATAATAGGTCAAGCCTCTGTTCCTTCATATGGAGAAGATAGGTGAAAAGGCTGGAAGGCCTGCCCTGCTGCTCTTTATCAATAAAGCAATGAATATTTGAGTAAAATAATTGTGATGTCTATTTTTTCCCTGGACTATGGGATGGCAGCAATTTGTGATGGATCCAATGTCCTGGAATAATTTATTATCTTCCAGGTGAATGGTGTTGGAGGTGGAAAGAAAGAACAGAGACCTGCAGGAGGATACATCAAGGAAAAGAGCAGTTTCTGCTGGAGAGAAGCAGATATGACATGATGTAATGTTGCTTTCCAGGTTGAAAAAATCCTACCTAGAGTGTTTCCTGACCAAAAGGTAACTTTCAAATGTGATTGAAGTCACTAAATAATGGTTCTGGTGTTCTGCAGATATTCCATCAGTATCTGCAGAAGTATGTGTAAGAATCCATAGGCTTTCAGTGTAAAATGGAGCTGTCTTAAGCCTCAGCATAACTAAAACAAACAAGAAAGCTGCATGCTTTCTTCTTGGGTTTGCACATGCTATTCTGTTCTTCAGCTCTGAAAAATTAGGCTTTGCTATTAATGACGTGAACAAAATCACTGGTATTTTACTGGATGGTCTTTACTATTTTAGGTTAGGTTTGAAATGTTTGTTTACTTTCTTGTAGTTTCTTAAGTTAGATCGTCAAAAGATGTATTTGTGAACTTTGCTTCAGACCCAGCAGGAATACTGTGAGATTTTAACTAAAAAATGGTAGAATGGTGTCAGAGGCCGATCTGTTGCAAATTCCGTTATGATGCTTTAAAGACTTTTGAGCTTTTTAGCACTATTGATTGTGAATCCAAACTTGAGCTTTGGCTAATCTTTATTCTGATAGCCATAAAGCAAATTAATGAATTAACAGAAGCATTGTTATATATCTGAGATAAGAATACCATTTCTGTATTTTTAGATTTGTCTCAAAAAGGTTTTGTAAATGTAGGAGTTGAAAACATTAGGGATCATGAAGCTTTTAATTAGGCATCAGAATTCTTCTCACTCATTGTAGTAAGTGCCAGAGGAGCATGCTCTGGAAGAAAAGAGAGAAGTTTGCCTGTGAGAACAGGGTTTCATACTATGACAGCAATGGCCTCTAACAACAAATGGAATTCAGAACGATTTTTAGAGGTTCATGTCATGAGAATACATTGAGGAGGAGCCTCACTATCACAGTAGAATTGGATTTTTTTCTGAGGAAAAATGGGCCTGTGGACTTCACAGCTGTAAATTTGGTCACAGTAGATATGACCAATGTAAATGGTAGACAGTCCCTATTTAAATTAAAAAGGAACCTTTAGAAAATATATACAGGATGGAATACACAGAATTAACAGTTTAAAATTTGTGAAGCCATTATATTTTCCCTTCAGTGTTAAACCACTGCTTTGACCATTTATCGACTGTAACTCTCCAGAGCATATCTGATGTATAACAAGTTTACATAATGTCTGCTGTAGTATGTCCCACCTAATGGTTAGGCCTTCAGTAATTCTGTAATAAACATGAAGAATAATGATGCTAATAAATTGAGGCACAGAATCGTATGGCAGAGCATATGTAGAGTGCTGGTTTACTTGAAGTGTAGAGCATATTCTGAAATTACCTGTGTGCTATAGATAATTTGTTAGGCTATTATCTTAGTCCTGCTAACAAAGAAAGTGAATTTTTGTGGAGATGAGTTTTCATTGAGTAGGGAACAGTTTTTTCTAGGTTCTACTAATCAGCACATATTACTAAGCTTGATTTTCCTGCTGCTTTCTACAATAAATTACAATGTTTACATAACTCAATAATTAAATCTGGGGTATTTGATTGTCTTTTGGCACTTATCATTAATTTCTATGGGGCTAAGCCGCTTGAGACCATCCATATGTGATAATAAATTATATGGTGAAGGCCAGAGAGAAAAATTTATGCCTCTGTGATCTAATTATTTTTTAGGTAATCCATGATGCATTTTCCCTCTCTTCCCTCTCAGCATCCAAATGCAAAATAAAAGACAGATGTAGATTCTCCACTTCTGCTGATCCTAATTAGAAAAATTATCTCCAGTGAATAATAAATGTTTCACGTTTGCATATACTTGCTTGCCACTCCAACTTTTTCCTAGAACAGGTAGCCATATAATTCATTCTCACTAAAACAGTTCTCAATGCAAGATATAAAATACAGCATTGTATATTGAAGAGCCATTCAACTCTAATTGAAGTGATGAGAAACTTCATAGAACCACTCTGGACAACTTTGTATGTAGTCTGAATCAGACTCCTTCCTCTGAGAAGGTTGTATCCAATCTATACAAAGCAACGTTATTGGGTACGTGCTTGAAAAGTGTGGGAACTTGCCTGAGTGCAACTTTCTTTTAATCGTAGATCTCTAGACATATCTAAAGGCTTCACTGCTTTTTATCATTATTTTCACAACAGAATATTTTTTTGCTGTTATTATGCTCAAA
>VYZV01024504.1:2008-22108 GCA_013401275.1 Pandion haliaetus
TAATTAACTTTTTGCCTCACAAGAATACTCCATATGCTGGATTTATTTCCGCTTGCAATTTTGCTGGTCAAATAGCTATCCAACTTAATCTTCCTGCACTTCCACCCCTCTTCAAAGCCTTACTTATTTTCTCAATAAATCAAATTAGCGTTTAGGCAAGTACCATCTGCACTTACTTTGTTGCCCAAATAAGAACTGGGTGCACTCCAATAATAAGTCTGTGGCAGTACTTTTCGTGCAGCCACGTTGCTGATGCTAAACTGCTGATGCCCATCAAATCTCTTTTGCTTGGGGGTAACTCTGATGCGACCTGGTAAGCCAGTCAGATACCAGCCATTCATGTCTTCTATCTATAATGACAGAAAAAAAACCCCAAAACAAAACACATTACAATGAGAATCAGGACATCAGTCATTTCAATAGTCACAGCCTCTCATTCTTCCATTTTTAAAAAACTGATTAGGTTTATATGATTAATAGCAGTTTACGAACAAAGGAAACAACAATGTAATAGCAGCAAAAATTTCTCGTATTGTATGTGACTGGGAGTTACAACTTCTGAGTAGTTTGAAGTAACTGCAAGTATTTGCTTTCTCTGTGTCACGTGGTCCAGAACGAGGAGGAAATTCTATTGTACAAACATATGCATAAGAATATCTCCAAATATTATACAAGTTTTCAGTAAATAATCTCAGTCACAGAGGGTACAGAAGATGAGCTGACAAATGGATACACATTTTCTGATTGTCGTAGACAGCATAATTTATAATAATTTGTAATTCTAAAGCCTTACAAGTTCAACTATACTTTTTTTAGAAAGCCAAAGCAAAGCTGGAAAGCACCAGAACTTGAATTTCTGAAACCCCATAACTAGAAATGAATCATCAGAGAAGAGCATACTGTTCATACGAGGATGGCTTCTGGAGCCAGGATACAAGAACAATAAATTAGCTCAGCCTTGGGATGAAAAATTTTCCAGGTGCTGGCATGTGAATGAGCACACTAGCATATATGATTTTACTCACAAACTTCCAGCATCCCAATACAGCCAAACCCAGGAGCTAGTAGACCTGGAACACATTTCCCAAACTCGATCTGCAGACATGAATATGTAGCATACATCCATTACAGTGGAATCAGTGGCTCTGAGAACTAATTTAAAATTTAGAGTATATTTGCAGGCTAAAGACATTTTTCTACAGCACAAATAAGAACAGTAGGTTCATCTCCCTTTCATGTCCTTTCCTAGGAATACAGTATGCAAAAGAAATTCACTCAAAATGCCCCCTGTAGGGCATCGCTTTTTCTTACACAAGCTGTGTGTTGTACATTTAGTGTTTCAAAATTCTTAATTTTCAGGTCTAGAAATTTAATAATGACCTGGAAGAAAGGTTGCCCTATGCATATGTTGCATTTACCTCAGGACTGATTATATATGCACATATGGACTGTGTTTATGCACATGGCTTCATATTTGACTGTTGTAACTTCTTTTGCACTTACTGTTCAACTGCACTTTTTCAGAACTTTCTCACAATGAAGATAAACAAAGCTTATAAGCATTTTCTTTCAGATAAATGAAAAATATATGCATAAAAGAACATGCATGATTTTGTAATAAGATGCACTCCGGTGACAATAGACAGTGACAACACACAGAAACACAAAACCAATTACATGCTCTGATATGGTATGATTTTTCTTACACTTCTGTAGGTAAGGTGAGACTGTGTGCAGACGTTTGTTTTCCCAGAGCAGAAACATTCCTCACAGCCTTTGGGATTATTTTGCTGCAGATTGAAGAAACCTGGTTTGCAATGATCACAGTTTTCTCCTTCAACATGTTCCTGGAAATACACGTTAGAATATTACTTTGGTTGTCATAGACTAGAACTCGAGATCACCAGCTTTATGCTCTGCAGGAGATTATAAATGCAGGACTATAGAGACATTTGTAGGAAAGACTATTGTAATTTGTGAACATTAGTAGTAAATCCTCTACACAATAAAAGTTACTATGGCTGCACGTAAATAACAGGACATTGAAATTGGACATTACAAGATTTTTAATTTTTCTTCTACATGAATGGACATACCTGACTTCAGGGACTAATCTATCTCCTTTACACTTAAGAGTGTCAGAGGGGAATGAAGTACAGGACACAATGTTGCAGCCTCAACAACTGTGGTTTGTAGGTATGGCTGATAAAATCTGTGCATGCCCAACTGATGCAAACTACAGGTACATAGTATTAGTTGTACCAATCATTCAGCCTATCAGTTTTTCAGTGGTCTACCATTAATGGCTGAATTCAGGCTAAATCCAAGTGTTAAAAGGGCTGCATTTCTTCTTTCCGTAACTACGTGTGTTTGCCAGCCATGCAGCCAGGTCTGGAGACTCTTCCCCTGCAGAAAGCCAGGCACTGAACATACCCAAAGAATTCTAAACTTAGCATTTGGTAATTACATTTTTCAGGGAAAGCTTATGTTGTGCATTAAGTCCTGCTACCTTACACAATAAATCAAATTGTCCTATAGGCAAAGATAAAGCTAGCTTTTCTGCAAGGAATATGTTGCAAAGGGCTTACGCTATGGTGCTGGCTTAGCAATTCAGTATTTTTCCCAAGATAGCCCAGAAAATTCTTTCCCTTTCAAAAGTGTTATACACAGTCTCTTTAATCCTGCAGACAGGGCTCTATGGTATGCACACAGGACCAAATTGTTGGCTGCACATCAGCAGAGAATGAACACATTATAAAAAGCCTGCCCACACTGTGTAGTCTACGATTGCTTGAAATACACAGCTCTGAAGTAAGTTAAGTTCACCAAAAGCCATTTGATAGCCTCCTGGTTAGGATCTAGCACAGATCGATAAAGCAGGGCAAAGCATGTGGAGGTACGGGGGGAAAGGATAGGGCACCTGATTAAGAGGAAATAGGGACAATGAGGGGGAAGGGGGAAGGACAGGCAAAGAAGGAGATAAAATGAAAAATAAATAGGTTTTCACAACTAATTATACAGTAACAACATGTGTAGCAAAATATCTTTGCTTTATCTCTGTTACTGTGCTGTGTCTATGCTCCCCTTCAACAACATCATATAGACTCTGTTCAACAAACCAAAAATCTCTTTAACAGAACTCAAGGCTATCAGTCAATTACTTTTAACTTTAACATCTCATTAATTTAAAGAATGGTATTTTTACATTTTCAGCAGCAATCTCAGGATTAATCAATGCATATTATTGCCATAGGTATGCTGAAATCACCCAGCTACTCATGCTTACTATGAAAAATAATGTGGGGAACAACTGGGAACTCACAGGCACCCAAATGCTCTCATGCACAATTCTACTAACTAGAATTATGACTGCTGGTCCCAAAAGTTTCAGACCTTGCTGACATGCTCAGTGTGTGCAGAGTGGGAAGGGTAAAATAAAAAAAGAGAGCTGCAAAGCAGCAGTACGTGTTTAAATGAAAAGTTGTCCTACTCTGCAGTCACAAGCATGTCATCAGTGAGTAAAACCTGTATAATTCTATTGAGTAGGCAGCAAATTCAGTTGATAATAGATATATAACACTCAAAGTTGGAAAGGAGATCTAACCTATCCTTCAGGCAATGAAGCAATGTTTCTACAGCCTCATTTATTTCTCAATACTGTGTTCAGTCCAGTTTTAAATTATGCAAAAATGAGACTTTGACCATATACCTTCAGAAAGCTCTCTGAGATAATTAGTGATAAAACAGGCATTTATACTTGTCCCTCACCTTTCTGTACTTTAGTTTACTCTGGCTAATGTGGTAAATATAACAATCTAATGCCTACTTTGTTGCATTTTGCTGTTGACAGAACTGTTTTTCAGCAGTCAATTTTCTTTACAAGAAAACTATCTTTAGTAAATTTAGACCTCATCATATGTAATTGAAAGATGTGATTAAAAGAAGGGAAGCATTTTTTCCTAAGACTTGCTATTAACTTGTCCAGACATACCACTTTATTCTTCATATGGAGCATAACTAATCTGATGATTTCAGTGTCCCTTTGACCATAATCTGCTTTGATTTGAATTTGAAGATTGCTAGTGAAAATAAATGTGTATGTATCTGTATCTCAGCTATCTGCATATCATTTTCTCCCACAAGAACTTAAAAAAGGATTAGAGGAGCAGAAAGGAAACAAAGGATTAACAGCGAGGAAAAACTGTATATAGTGTGGACTCTCTGGGATAGGAACAGTTACCTCTATTCCATATTTATTCAATTTGGTTTGATTGTACTAACAGGTCCATTTGGCATTACACAAATACTGTCATAACAACAAGAATCATTCAGCAGTAGCTATCATGTATTTGGCGTATGACACCTTCATTAAAGCTCCCTTTCAAGAAAGAATATAGCAAAAGCACCCCTTTTCTGATCTTCTAGACTTGATAGCTAAGGAATTAGAATGGTGATATGGATGGATTTTATTTCTGACAGAGAGCATGTGACTGTTACATAAAGCGAGGTTAAGGTTAATTCTCTGAGTAGATTTCAGTGCTATTCAGCTGTCACACCAGAGCTTTATGTGTATATGCAGCATAAGCTGATAGATTGAAGTATTTTTTGTACATTCTTGTATTTAAGGACATAATGTAAGTAGTTTTAAATCCACATTTGTGACTAATTCTGTTAATTAAATGCTTGAAGGAAACTCCCACAAGTACAACACAGAAAAATTGACCCACAGTACAGTATATTGTCCTCTGGGCCTATTCATGGTCACTTACTAAACTGTGACTTACAGAGCACCACCATTTCTAAAGCATTTCTGGTAACTAGGTAATTTATAAGAAGTGAATGCGTGTGTTTTTAGAAGGGTTTTTTTTTCAATATAATATCAATGTATAATTTGCTAGAGGTACATGGAGAGAAAATGATTCTTAAATTTTCTTCCTAGAAATTAAGATAAGGATGGATTATTATTTTTTAAAATATGTTAGAGGTTTCTATACAACCATCCCAAGACAGGAAGGAATGTTGTCAGTTTGGAACTCAGCAAGAAAAGAGGATTATATCCCTAATGACAACTCCTAAAAGGCAACTTTTTTGTTTTAATACATCATCAGTTCACCTCATTTTCTCTCTTCAAGTCATATTACAGGTTAGTTTTAGAGCCCACGATACTTTAAACATATAGTTTCTGAGTAGATGAGGATGTGAGTTTGAAACAAATGATTCATATGCTTCTTAAGTATCCCTTCATTACCGATTTCTAAGGACTTGTGTCACAGTTTAAGCCCAGGGGGCAAGTAAGCACCACACAGCTGCTCACTCACCCTCTCCCCCCCGGCAGTGGGATGCAGGGGGAGAATCAGGAAAGAAAAAAGTAAAAGTCATGGATTGACATAAAGACAGTTTAATAGGACAGAAAAGAAAGGGAAAATACTATTACTACTACTACTACTAAAATATACAAAACAAGCGATGCACAATACAATTGCCCTGAGCCGCGGTGGCCCCCAGCCAACTTCCCTCAATTTATGTCCTAGGCAAGACGTAATATGGTATGGAATACCCTTTGGCCAGTTTGGGTCAGCTGTCCTGGCTGTGTCCCCTCCCAGTTTCTTGTGCACTCCCAGCCTCTGCTGGCAGGGCAGTAGGTGAAGCTGAAAAGTCCTTGACTTAGTATAAACACTGCTTAGCAACAACTAAAACATCAGTGTGTTATCAACTTTATTCTCATCCTAGATCCAAAACACAGCAATATACCAGCTACTAAGAAAATTAACTTTATTCGAGCCGAAACCAGGACAACTTGTATGACTGGCAGCAGGCTCCCAGGTACCTATGTTAATTACAGTGAGTACTGAGATGATACAAGACAATCTAAGACTTTATAGGACCAAGAACAAGTGTTCTATGAGAAGTGACTAACACAGATACTACCACAGCTAGGTAGGACAGTGGAATGCTATTGTATCATAGAAACCCATTAATTGCAATCTTTGAATATCATTATTATCTTCCTATGGCTCAGAAGAATTTGACATCCATACCTTGCAGATGCAGGGACCTACGCAAGGGTCAACATTCACACTGCCTTTCAGTGAGCAGTTGCAGGGCAGGCACTCAGGATATCCTATATAACCCAAGGCACATCTATTGCAGCTCTCTCCTGCATAGCCAGTCTTGCAGTGACAGAAACCAGGCAACATATCTATGGGAAGAGGGAGAAAACATGATACATATTTGATTTATCATTATTATTATTATCAGATATGTGTGTTAGAGTGCTCAAAGCAACACTTTGGTAGGTGTAACATAAGGGCATTTACTGTGGGTCAGACCATACGTCTATTTAACTCAGCATCCTGTCTGAGAAAGGCTAGAATAAACCATTAAGAAAAGAGCAAACATAGTGATTTCAGTTCTGAGCTTCCAGAAATCTGTGTACTAGAGATCTTCTAAACTGAAACTTATCCCTACTTCCTTTTATCTAACAGTCCCTAAAAAACTTCTCTTCCATTAATTCACCTAATCACCTTTGAACATGCTTTTACTTTCAGAATACATAAAGCTCCCTAGCAGGAAGTTCCACATTTAGCCATGTGTAGTGTGAAAGAACACAGCTGTGTTAAATCTGTATTTATTGCCCTCCAATTCTCATATCATAGAAAACTACTTACTATCTCCATGTCACCTGCAATTTCAGTATACCTCTACCATAACCCACCTGACATTTCTATTTCATCCACCAAAAACTCGTAAGCTTATTTAATATCTCTTTACACAGAAACTGGTTTGTATGGCTGAAAATCTCTATTGTCCTTCCCTGTGTTGTTTCCAGTTCTAATAAATTATTTAAGGAGAAGGGAGTGCACAGTGTGGACCTATAAATGGTTTGATGATTTTTTCAGTTTTGTTTTTTAAACATCAGTAGTACTTCTTAAAGCTCTGTTGTCCTTTTTGACTACTGGTGAGCCAGAACTGGGCTGATACATCCAGGGCACGGTCCAAGGTAATTCTAAGAGCTGTTTAACAACTGGTAGTGCCTAATTCAGAAATCGCTGTAACACTTTTCTCTGTGTTCTACTTTTCCTTTAATTGCTACAGAAATTCATCAGTTATTTTACCACCCAGCCACTGACTGTCTTGAGATCTTTCTGAACATTCTGCAGTTTTTATTTTTCTATGCTGAAAGATTTTGTACTTGTTAACTTTGTCACCTTCCTACTCATCCCTTTTCCAGGTTAAATATGAATATTTTCAACAGTTTGTATTGATCATCACTGTGAAAATGGTCCATTTATTCTTTTAACCAAGTACTAATCCATGAAAGAACTTTTCCTCCTTATTCTATTACACTTTCTTTCATGGTCTTTGGTGAAGGATCTTGTAAAAACTTTTTGAAAATCAAAACACAATATTAATCAAATGAGCCTTTGTTCACATGTTCATTGAATCCTTCAGATTCATAAGGCACGCTGTCCTCTACAAAAAAAACTCATCTTGAGTTTTGCCCATTTTTGCCACAGTTCAGAAATGGTATAAATGGTAATTTATTGTAGTTCTACTGATTTGCTTGGTACAGAAACCAGACCTTCTGATTTTAGTTTCCTGGAACCCTCTGCCTTTCTTTCACAAATTGGATAAACACTTTTGCTTTCTGTAAACTTAATGTAAGTTTTTGTCGTGGTTTCAGCTCAGTTGGTAACAAAGCACCACGAAGCCGCTTGCTCACCCCCCACCCCCTCGCCTGGCCACATTGGGATGAGGAGAAAATACAAAGGCAGGCTCATGGGTCGAGACAAGGACTGGGAGGGATCACTCCCCACTTATGGTCACAGGCAAAAGACAGGCTCAACTTGGGGAAGAAACAAAATCAATTTCATTTACTACAAATCAAAACAAAAACAAAACACAAGGGTATTAGGAAGGGAAACCAAACATCAGAACACCTCCCCCCACCCCTCCCGCCTTCCCGGCTCAGCTCCATTCCCGGTGCTTTCTACCTCCTCCCCCCAGCAGCGCAGGGGAACAGGGGATGGGGGTTGAGTCAGCTCGCCACACATCGTCGCTGCCGCTTCTTTCCTCAGGGGGAAGATTCCTCACTCGACCCCTGCTCCACCGTGGGGTCCCTCCCACGGGAGACAGTCCTTCACCAACTTCTCCAACGTGGGTCCTTTCCGCGGGCTGCAGTTCCTCACAAACTTCCCTGGCGCGGGTCCTTTCCGCGGGCTGCCCTCCAGTCTCACACTGCTTCAGCGCGGTTTTTACCATGGGGTTACGGCCATCTTCGGGAGCCTCCACTCCACCGTTCACCCCCCTGGGCTGCAGGGGGACAGCCTGCCTTCTCACCACGGGCTGCAGGGCCATCAGCCTCCTCAGGCGCCCCCTCCTCCCCCTCCTTCTTCACTGACTCCAGTATCGGCAGAAACGTTCCTCTCAGGTTTCCCAACCCCCACACTACCGGTTCCCCTTCTTAAATATGTTCTCCCAGAGGCGCTACCACCGTCACTCCCCTCCTAGAGGCGGGTCTGACATTTTGGCGCGTCCGACATTTTGGCGCAGCGAATTTTCCAGCAGCTTCTTAAAGGGGCCACCTCTGCAGCCCCCCTCCCCTGCCACCAAAGAAAACCGCGCCACGCAAACCCATAACAGTTTTTTTAAAGTATTTTAAACTGCATTTAATGCTTGAAGCAACTCCATTTTTAACTACATCCAGAAGCCACGAATAAATACAATATATGCCTGATGAATTTTTATTCTTCATTTATCAGCTTGTTCTAAACCTTACACTTCTGTTTGAGACAGTTCTTCCAACTTGTCCCCATGAACAAAGGCTCCCAAGTGGGAAATGCCCTGAGCTCTTCTATTCACTGATACAAAGAATAAATCTAGCTTTCTGTTGTGTTCTTTTCTTTCCTGAGATCTCCGGTTATAACTTGATTACACCTTAATCATATTTAACTCCTACTGAATTTGAATCTCTAGTGGTCCTTTTGATTCTGACTTATCTGAAGAAGTACTTCTTAGCAACATTTAAGCGTTTAGCAAATTATTCCTTAAAATATGTGTACGTGTTATTAGGAGTATAACATTCCAGAATCCGTCACAATTTATGTCTTTTCTATTATCCTCAATTGGATATAACTTCTGCTTTTTCAGGGAGCTTATTTTTTATTGTTCAAACAGATTTTTTTTTTCTAGCTTAATTGTGTTGCTTGAATCATTTTGAACTAGAGGAATGCATCTTCTCTGAATGTCTAATATGCACTCTATAAAACCTATGCTTGTCATTAGCAATCTTGGATTGTTCATTTTGATTTTCTTTTTAAAAGGTTTCCTTGTTTTGGCTAAGCTGTTTTTTAGGGAGGCCTTCTCATTCCTACAGGAATGTTAAATTTGACTGCCTTTCAGGAGGAGAGTTTTAAACCAGTTCCTCATACATAAATCCAGAGGTACTTCTCTTTTTATGGTTTCTCTAACTAGCTGTTTGAAGAAGCAGTCACCTACAGGAGTTTTAAATTATATTATCTGTTAATCTATACAGAGATGAAATTCAATCTGTCTTCTCTAACCTTGCAGCCTCTTTGATCTCCTGTAGCACATCATATTGACTGTCACTTTCTTGATCTGTCCTAATTACATACAGAACTTCAGCGCATGAAATTTCTGTTACTTACTATCACGAAACCATGTACTCCATGGGTTTGGATGCCTGTGGCCCAGCTGATTCTCAAATTTCTGAGTTACCCTCCTTTCAACTAGCCACCAGCAAGGCCCCACAGCACAGCAGGCCTCAGGCTCTTTTGTAATCTGTGTCAATGTATCCAAGCCTGACAATCTTGTCTTATGAGAGAAACTTCTGTTCCTTCCAGATGAAAATACCCTGCTGTACACCAGGGTTCAGCAGTAAAAGACACAGGCAAGTCTAACTCTTTAGAAGTGAGCCAATTTTACTTGAAAGTTTCAAGAACTCATTCTTAGGTTCACAAGTTAAGTCTCAGCAAACTCAAATTCAATTAAACGTCTCAGTACGGAACAACTCCCAAATACTCATTTAAAGCTATAGTCTCTCCTCCGCTGCCCAGTCAGTCCATTTTTTCAGTTCCCTTCTCCTGCTTTTTCCTTTCTCTGCAGTTAAGGAAGACAGACCAGGATTGGAAACTCCACTGTCACCAGCCCAGCAATTCCTTTCTTATGCAGTATACACAGGAGTGGATAACCTTCAGCCCCCCACAAGAGACCTCACACTCCACAACAGAGAGGAAGGCGTAGGGACTACTAACTGCCATATATTCTTCCAGCTCTTACGCTTGTTGATATGGTTAGTCTGTATATTTTATTTGGCTCAATGCCTTCTGTCATTTACAGCACTTGCAAGATCTAGGCTCTCATTGTATTACACAGTATGTAAATTCCTGTCAGGGTCCTACTGGTTACCTTTGACCAGACTTCTGTAGTGCATATTAAGTCAACAGCCTAATTACATTTCAGTTTAGGGCAGATGTTCCAGGTCTGTCTTTGTTGCTGTTGTAATGAGCTAACATTTCAGCAGAAGCATATCTTTTGCTTTTGGTCTGTTACTTCATAGGCCTTGTTTGAATTGAGGCCTTGTCTGATGATTTGTTGAGGCTGATATTCCCTGTTTTCTACCTGGATACTATCAGTTTCTGTCCTATCTTTGAGTGTACAGAGGCTTTGAAAGTTCATCCTAGAGGATGAGTCATCTCGAGAGATGAGTTTTATCACTCAGGTTCTTCCCAGCCTACCAGTCTTTCAAAATTGCACAAAAATAAATGCATGCAAAAGCATGCACTAGACCCTTGAAAAAAACCTCCAGGACTGGCCTCTACCATTTTTACCCCTGTTCAACAGTGTATAACTTCCAAAAATTATTTCATGGAAACCAGTGGGACTGCTTGCTGAGCAAAGTATTTTGAAGCCTGAATAAAGATCAAGATGTCTGGACCTTATTTATCCTATAATATCTGAGAAAGTTTTTCAACAAAAATAAACATCTGTCATTGGAATTATATTACACATAAAGAGGCAATAGGGAAAAAACTTCATGGCATGATACATGCAGTGAAGACTAAGTCACAAAACTCAGCCAGTTTCCCAAACCTCACAGTTCTTGCAGGTGCTTAAAAGCCAAGTAAAATAACTATTTGTTAAAATCTAGCCACTACAGCTTGAAACAAGAGTACTGACTCACTGAGAAAGCCTAATTACTGGAGTACAGAGTAGTCCTAATGTATAGGTTCCACCTTTGCTTCTGTATGGACAATTGCAAGTTATCACAATATCAGCGATGGTCAAGTTTACCTATTATTAGGATGGATTGGACATAGGTGAACAAGTTCAGTTTTAAAATTATTGCCTTTCAATTACAAATCCTAGACACATTTTCATCAGTTTATTTTATCAATACCACCGTTTGCAAATATACTATGATTTATTGTAAGTTGCTGGCACTATCTTTTCTGTATTGCTCATGAACATATCACATAAGGCCGCTATGAAAGAATATTTGAAAAGCATTCTTGAAGATTCAAAACTAAAAATATACTATACAAGTTATAAAAATAGTACTTCATTTCAGAATGCTGAGTGAAACATGTGAGGACAAAGTTATACTAGGCTGATCAAAATGGAAATTATACATGCTTAATATACAAAAATACTACTTTTTCACCTGAAACAATGCCTGGTCATATATAAAGTGACTCCTTCATGCCCTTCTCTTATCTACTGAAATCTTACAATGACTACAGGATGCAGTCATTTAAATCCTGTTGTCCCACTTCATCAATGTACCAGTTATTATGGAATTTGCTACAATTTTCCATTTTAATTGTTGCTTACCTACAGTATTCAAGCACACAGAGAATGTATAGCCTCCAGGTTTATTTTCCTTGAGAACTGTTCATAGTGAGTTTATATCCCCAGTGATTTTCCTTATTAACATATTTCCATTTTAGTTTAATGTTTTTAATCCTCCCGACTCATTTGCTTACCACACATTTAAGAAGCATATTCCCATCATACACCAAGGAAACAATTTATCCTTAAACAACGAGCCAGCAAACTCTGAGATGTATTTCAACCTACCCAGTGTGTATTAATTCTGGTTCACAGGTGAATAGATAGATTCCTTCAGACAGATCATGCTTTCCAGCCTTTCCTTTATGAAGGCTCCCCAGTGCTTCAAACCCAGCTATTGCCCAGTGTGAGCAGTAAAAAGAATTTTATCAGGGTATTGAATATAAATTTGAGGAAAAAAAAGGTTAAAAGTGATCTGCGTTCAGTATAGTTTTATGCTAAAACTTATATCCAGACCTGCTCTTGATTCTAACACAAAATCTTCCATTACCACAAAAATCTTTCCTTAAAAGAAATATTAAAAAGGCTTTTTCTTTCAACTAGCATTATTGTGTCTTTTCTGCTGAGTAAGACGTTACCGTCACAAATCTGGCCCGCTGGTCCAAACACTATAATCAAACATAGTGTGCAAGAAGTAAACAGTTTTCCTAATGTGTTGGAACCTTATTTCGTACAAGAAGAAGTAAAGAAAAGCAAATAAACAGAAAGAACAAGGAGCAAAGAACAGGAGAGCAGGACCATTGTAGGCAGAATGGCTACAAGGCCTGGTTATGTGTAGAGCTGACTTTTTGTTTTTGTGCTCTTAAAATAGGTAAATAAAATAAGCTAAATATCAGAATTATCCTCTGGCCACTGCCTACCCAGTGCAAACTCTCCACTTCTCCCTGGACTCCCAAGACTGGGTAGGACACAAACATCTGGTTTCAGGAACAAATGCACTGACTACTTCGGGGACGGAATTCCATATATGATGGCTGTTACCTAAATAACAATTGTTGCACTTGTCATATGTGAGAGGAAGTAGTTTAAACACACAGAATAACCTCTACAGTAAGTAATTTGGAAATAGGAGACATCAATGAGTTTAAAAAGCAGTAAAGGAAAAAAGTTACTTCATGTGCTACAAACAGCAGATTCAACAGAGATTAAGAATACTCTAATGTGCTCAAAAGCAACAGGCCTCTAACCAATTGCAGCCAAATGAGTTAAGTTTCAGGAAGATCACGAGAAGCTGGTTACAGTCAAGTCAGAAAATGATGGCACTTGTAATTCTGTGAAGGGAACAAAAGAACTCTCTGATTCTTGGGACTGAGGAACTGCTGAGATAAGAAACTTGTTTGAATGCCTGCGGCTAGATGAGCAGGACTGGCTGCTTGCCAATAAAATTAAAGGAGGCAAAACTGAGAGAGACAATCCAATTTGGGGCATGTTATCTTCAAGATGGTGGCATGACACATTTCTTGATTAGAAAGACACAGTTAATGATCCTTAGATTAGATGGATGGAGGCAACAGAGAAAAAGCAAGAAAGGAAAGGAGAGGTCCAAATGGGAGCTTTATTCTCTTTCTGGAGAGGTCCAGAAAAGAGGCAAAAGAAGAGTTTACCAGAAGGAAGATCAGAGGATTAAAAAGGCAGAAGGAGACACAGGAAGCGAAGTGTTAAAGCACAGTACCACCCAGTCAGATTCAGAAAGTGTAAGCAGATTTAGAAAGCAACTATGAGATGGTTTAGATCTGTTGAATGCTCAGAGGCAAGAATAAGACATTATGAGAGCTCCTAATGACACCATTACTGACAATCAAACAAGATGGAAAAAGGCTTTATCTTTTTGCTTCCCTCTTCCCATGAGAGAAGAGCCGACAGCCTATTAACTGCCTTTCAACTGCCAGGCCACTGGAGAACGACCCGCACCAGTGGCCGGCACAGAAGGTGTGAAAAAAAAGACTGCAGCAGTAACAGACAGGAACTGAGAGACCAAGCAGCTGCTTAACATGCAAGTGGGACACTGCATTTCTTTGAATTAATCATTCTTCCACCACAAAATCACAGTCTCAGTATTTTATAAAAGCACTGAATGTCAGTAGTGGCAAATGTTTGAATAAAAGTTGTCCTGTTTAATAGTATGAGAGGTTTCTTTGTTGTATTAAGTCTGTCACCAGTAACCTGTACACTCTCACCCACAGGTTTGGCACAGGCATCACGCAGTCTTGCTATGTTTTTTCCAGCTTTTGGATTCATCCTCAATTCTGCTTTTACTGTCTCTCCTATCAATCCATGTGAGATACCGTACCGGGTGTCCGAGCCCAGGCGCCGGGCGTGTGGGGGCCTGCAGGGTGGCCTCTGTGAGGAGAGGATGGAGCTGCCCCGGGCCGGTTCCAGGCGGCTCCAACGGACCCACTGCAGTGCACAGCTGAGCCCCACAGCCAGATGGGTCAGAGAAGGTCAGAGGAGAAGGAGGGGGAGGAGGTGCTCCAGGTGCTGGAGGAGAGATTCCCCTCCAGCACCTGTGGGAGACAGTGGTGGAGCAGAAATCCACACTGCACACCATGGAGGAGCCCATGAAGGAAGAGGTGGATACTTCCTGAAAGAGCACCCATGGTGGAGCGGATTTTTTTCCTAAAGGACAGCAGCCCATGGGAAGGACCCACGCTGGAGCAGGAGAAAGTATGAGGAGAAAGGAGTGTCAGAGAGGAACCGTTATGACCGCAACCCCCATTCCCCATCCCCCTGCACCACTTGTGGTAGCGGGGCAGGAGGCAGAGGAGTTGGGAATGAAGGAGCCTGGAAAAAAAAAAGGAAGGGGGGGAAGGTGTTTTTTTAATTTTTGTCTTTGTTTATCACTATCTGAATCTATTTAAATTGGCAATAAGTTAAATTAATTTTCCCCAAGTAGAGTCTGTTTTGCCCATGACAGTAACTGGTAAGCAACCTCCCGGTCTTTAACTTGACCCGTGAGCTGCTTCATCTTATTTTCTCCCCCTGTCCTGCTGAGAAGGGCAGTGAAAGAGCAGCTGGGTGGGCAGCTGCAGCTGGCCAAGGCCAACCCACCATATATATCACTCTGACAGTAATCAGTATCATTTAATTGAACCTATGTAATCAGTACATGGTTGTTACAGTAGATTTTACACCTCTGAGCCCTATATTTACAGCTTTGCTATGCTGCTTTTATGTTCCATTGATCTCCATTTCAAAAAATATTGCTACAACATCTCTTGTCAATAGATTGTAATTAGCCCAATTAAAGCATCTCTTAAGAACTGACCTGGAGTTTTGTTGTTATCTTCCTACAGTATTTTCAGAATTTTGTAAACAAAAGAAACAGAAAAATATGGCAATACATTGTTTCCAAAGCACAAAGAAGCACTTTATTCTCTATTTGAAGACAGCTTTTACAGGGCTATGGTAAACAGCTTGCAGTCCTACATTAATAATATAGATGGCACATAAATATGACACCTTTCAAACAGATTTTTTTCTAGATTTCAAACAAAAATATGCTTGGAGTGGAAAAGAGATTAAAATGTTACAGCTGTACTAGTTTTAATCTCTGCTGTAAAAGAAAAAAGGTCTCTAAAGTCAAAATTCTCCAATACATTCCATGGGGAATACTCTTCCAAATGTACCCAAGTTTGCAAGCCATGAATCTGAAAGAAGCCTCAGCAAATTTGGGAATATAAAATCGCAGTTTCCAAAGAAAAGTATCATAAGAATGCAGGTGGATTATTTTTTGCATGAGTAAATTTAAAAAAAAAGTTGTTTTTTTTTTTAAGAGATATCACAAATGTGTTTCAGCTTTTCTTTGACCATTGCTGAACTTAAGCTTTAACGTCACCATTTTTCAGGGATCTTACCTCCTTCTGCATGTTTCTCGTCTTTGACACAGGTATCATGTAAAGACCCATTTGGATCACAGGAACATGCCTGACATGGATCTGGGCTATCTGGCAATACCTATAAAAACATAGAGATTACAAAACAAAATCTTACCTTTAATAACTGGAAACTTTTATTTACTTCTTAAACAAAAAGTAGGAGAGCACGACTTCTGTGTAGGTAGCTTGCACTTTACCAAAAATGAGACGGTTGCCAAACTTAGCGCATGTAGTCTAGGCATTAAAGTTACATTTTGGATCTTTATTTAGAAACATGTAAGTGATTTAGATACAAACATGTTTTCAACTAAAAAAACAGGAGTAAAGATAATAACAGAACCTTGTATAATTAAAACCAATTAATGTAATTAAGTAGATTTTAAGCATTCACTACCTAATGTAATATTGACAAATAGTTCAGTTGTTCTGGGCAACATAACTCAACAATCTAACTAAAGTTAGTAGTCAGTAACTGAACAAAAAAGTTAAGTGAAGAAAAGTGAACATTAGACAAGGGAACAATTTCCTTTTGTTCTTGAAAAGGTTACCTCAACCAAACTTAAACCTTCATCTAGTATCACACTGGTAATATAAAGTAGAAGTTCTCCATGAACTAGGTATATGCACATACTATAGATACACTATACACTATTAGCTGGATGATAACCTGATTCAGAGGAAAAAATCAAGTGCCCTGCTGTTGAAGAGATCAGTATTCCTTTTCTCAAGCTCCAAGGCTAAAACCAGTGCATAAGGGGGAATGCAATTATTGTTATTTGGTGATGTTTTCTGTGCTTGAGGATTGAAAAACAATCAGACTAAAGGCCATGATTTACTCAGCTGAAACTATACAGACAAAATATCAGGAATTTAAGCACACATTTAATAGAGTAGCTGTCTAAAGCTCAGCCACAGCCCATACTGGCAATACAACCTAATATAAGATTCATCTTCTGCCAGCTTCAACTTAGATGAAAACAGCCTTATATGATTAAACACAAAAAACAATTCCTGCTGCATGGAAAATGAAAGGCATTGATGAGATACTATAGAATTTCAGTGGCTATCAATTCTACATAACGTTTAAAAAAATAAAAATTACAGACTCTCTTTATCCAATATCAAATATAGCAATATTTCTTTGATCTTTGATAACAAATCTTGAAACTCATTACTGAGGCAAAAGTTCTGTTTACAGGACCACATCCTCCTTTAAATTAAATTGAAATACTAGCTGGAGGCCCTGACCTCAAGCGCATTCCTTCATATCGACACAATTCACTTTCATATTTCTGTGAATGTTAACTTTACAGATTTCCAGCTGTGAAAAGCAACTGCTACGCTGTCAGAATTAGAAGTTAACCTTCATAAAATGGCAGTCCAAACTGTCATCTCTTTTTAATAACTTAACTCCCCATGCTGAAGTGATGGTTTGAACACCAAGCTTTACCATAAAGTAACAACAGAACATGTGTTTACCCCTTTAGGTCTGAAGTACCCGTCGACACAGGTCTCGCAGTTTATGCCACCGGTGTGGCTTGTACAATTCACACACACTCCGCCCCCAATGTATTCTCCATGGACATTCAAACTCTGATTTCTGTCTGCAACATCCTGGTCATAGTAACACTCCTCAGTCTTCCGATGACAGTTGCATGCTAAAAGAGGACATGTTTTAGCAAAGGCTTTCTGGCGGGCGATGCCACACTGTTACCAAGGTATTAAAGAGAGTCATTAACTTTTTGTCATTGGTGCTGTGTACATTGTAACCAACAGCACATACAAGTAATAATTTACTCCTTCAGCTGTGAAAAGTAATGTCCCATTGCAAATGCAGCCTGGAATTCTGTATATTGTATTTTTTTTCTCAATGTTTTATCTGGGGGAGTATGGAAGTTGACAGATACAGCCTAATTATGTTCTTCCTGTTTTGTTTTAGGGTCTTTTTTCTGTTTAAATTGATAGTCCAGAAACCTTTTGGTGGTTGCACAAACATATGGTTCATGAAAGAGTCAGCTAATTTCAAATACAAGAGGTATTATAAGGAAAGCAGCAGAATAGTATGAGTAAATTAAAATAATTTCCATGAAAGCTGAAAGACATCTAAAACCACTTAATTTGCACATATGTATGTAAGAACTGGGTCAGAAAAAAGAGATTCCCAACCTTAAAACTTGTTTAAAAGTTCAAATTTGAACTCTTAGGCTTCAGGTCCACATGCAGGAGAGCTAATCTAATAATCTGTTGCTGTGAAAATGAGATAACGTTCTCTCTCCCCTCCCCTATGGTATTAAAACATTCATTTCCACATAAAGAGAAATTCAAAGCTCATCAGCATTGTAGGGAGTCATTCTCCTCACATCTGAACCAGATCCCAGGGAACTGTTTCCACCATGAAAGTACAACTATTCACTGGGGGTTGAACAGGGCATAAGAAGTGTCTCTTAAAAATTACATGTCCCCTGATTTCATTCCAGAAGGCATTCCCAGTGCAGATACAGTCCCTACTGAAGCACACACTTCTGTGACCAAAGTTTTCAGGACACAAATAAGCAATTACTACTTTTAATATGAGGAGATCTGTTTCTTTTTATTTATTTTTAACCACTCATATTAAAACTATAGCTGCAATCATACAATTGAATAAAAACTTACATGTAATGGAGCACTAGATTTTATTATGTTCAGAAATATAAGTGGTATGTGATCTTTGGAAGAAAGATGTTAAACTTCAATTATAACTATCCTTACTACGGTAAATCTGAAAATGGAATTCCCACCCTGTGGGAAGATGATATTTCAAGGTATGTTTTCATTCCATGTTGGAAAACTAGATACGTTGATTTTTCCATTAAAAAAAATCAGAAACTCAAATTGCATTTTGATCATGTCAAAATATTTTGTTTCAGCAAGGCTGAACATTATAATATACAAAAGTGTAATTTATACAAAAAATCATGCTGTTAGAGTTTAATATAATGTAAAATCTCTAAAAAGATTTTTTACTTATCAGGATACAGTCCTGTTATTTTATCAACACAAAACCACCATAATTACAAAAATTTAACAAGTTAAAATGATTTTTTTTATACAGTATTCCACCAATATCAGCACGTTACACTAAAATATTCTGAGTTCAATAAAACCACTGATCTACATGTAATTGTTCTGTTAACTTTTTTGAGCCAGCCTAAGTAAGTGAACTACAACTGATTCATAAATAAATGTGGTTAGAAATAAATTTAATTGCAAAATCATGCAGTATCTGATTTCAGTTTTCACCAGCAATTGCAATAAACCTCTTCTGTACTGCTTTCAACTTACGTTCACATTCATGCTTAACCAGGAAAGTGCCAGCATGCCAAGGCTTTTGGTTGAAACCAGGACAACACCGATCACATGTCTCTCCGCATGTGTTGTGCTCACATTGACAGATGGATTTCTAATTTAAAAGAAAAACAAACATTTACACAATGTGATGATTTGAAGAATCTGTCTATGTACATAATCTGCATTCCAGTTCAAATTATGAAAACATTAAGAAGGGCTATACTCTCTAATTCCTCTGTTTATTAATTTTTATTCATTTATGTGCCCTGCATTCACCAAGTGAGAGACAAAAGACTATGTTTAACTTCTATAGCTCTATTTTAAGAAAGCAGCCACAATGCAAAGGAAGACAGTTGGTCAGAAAGTCTAAGGAGAATCTAAGAATGTAGGAGAATATAATTCCAACTGGCTGAAGAAAGGAGGATGGGAGAATGAAAGTTCCCCAATACAGCAAACAAGCCAAAGTGCTGGTAGCCCTCAGATACAGCTTCACATTATAGTAAAACTGGTCTGATAGCTAGCTTACACTAGAGAAGGAGTGAGCTTTTCCCCAACCTTCCCTTAGATGCAGCAATCCTGCAGCTGCAGAGTGAAATCAATTCTGTTGGCTGATCCAATCGAAACCGCCTTTAATTTAACTTTAGCATTATTTTTCTACTGGATGAGTCAGCTCATCATGTAACCTTCTAACTGCCTAACTAATTCTATGTGAGAGATAGCAGTAGTTTTTAAACTAATAAGAGATGAGAGCAGGACCAGCCTTTCAGTCACTTTTCAGTTCCTTAGCAGACCACCTTAGTGCCAGCTTAGTCTCAGCATGAAAATATTGCTGTAGGGAACACCCAAACTCTCTGAGCCACAGAAGCAGCTTGGAAAAGATAAAAGAAACTGTAGTTTGGAGAAATGAGGAGGAAAAACTGCCTTCCTGATAGTTATTCAGTGGAGAGGATTCTCTGTAGTCCTTGTGAAGCCACTCAAGGTCAAAGCAGCAAGCTAACCTGGAGAAATTCTATGGCTCATAGGA
>VYZV01024504.1:26906-40017 GCA_013401275.1 Pandion haliaetus
CTGGCACTCACTCAGCAGTGGCTGCCTCAAACTGAGGAAAGAGACAGCAAATCTACTGCTCCCACCAAAGCAGTAGGTCTTCCTTTCCTGGAGTTTTTGCAGGTGCTGAATATAAGGTTTATTGAACAACTGCTGTCTTGCGCTGACTATGGGATACTATTAACTTACTTATTTTCACTACCAACAGGGAAACCCCAAACCTCATCACATCCAGCATCCTGCTCCACTGAATCCACAGGTACACAAAATCACTGGGAGCCACTCTGCCAGGAGCAACTATCAGTCATATCTTGCCTAAGTATGAATCAGCACCACTAGGCTTCTGCCATGTTATCTCCAGGAACAGATGATATTGCTATGTCCTCCTGAGATCATAATAACTCTCTCCCTTCAATCTCAGACTCAATTTTGCTCCTGACTACAAGTAATTAAATTAAAGGAGGCAGCTGGCTGGAAACGAACAGAATCAAATGCTATGAAAAAGACAGGGTACAAACAAAAAAGATTACAAGAAAAAACACAGAGGAAGCAAGGAGGAGCTCCTGAATGAGAAACGTCTGGCTACAAGCAGGACAAAACCACATGACCAGAGAGAGCAAACTGCTCAAGTCCCTGGTGAAAAGAGAGAGGAGAACATGTGTGGAGAGTAAACTTCAAAAGAAGCCTGGAGATGGTGGCAATAGGTCCAACAGAAATTGATAGATCTTTCCAAAAGAATCAAGATTTTAGGAGGAACACATGCCTAAAGACTTCTTTGCATAATATTTACCTGTGAGGAAGGAAATAAATTTGAGTATTTTTTCACATTGTCACCTCCTTCCTTTAAACAGGATCCAAGAGATTTCTTTCTTACAGGCATCAAACATAGATGGGTTATGGTTTAAAGCAGTAGAATACTAAAGACTGAACTTTGATATTCCAGAGATAAAGCAGAAATATATCTAAAGTAGTGCTGAAAACATCCCCCAGCTCACCCTGAAACAGCAAAAGCACCATGGCTATAAGCAGCATGGCAGTCTGACTATCTCATCAAAAAGAGAAGAAATTAAGCTTTTGGGGGTGGGGGGAGAAAGATGCAGGTTAAAGTCCATGTATCAGAACAAGCAAGTGCCCACAGAGAGTTAGAAGTATGAATCACAGACATAGCTTGACCCCAAATGACACAGCTGACAAATAGCAGTCATATCTTTTGATTTATATTTTTTAAAAAAGAACAAATTTAGTCTTAAGACACCAATGGGAGAAAACCCACCACCCTGGAGTGGTAGTTTTACAGAATTAAAATGTAAATTAACAAAATAAAACAAGAGGCATCCTTTTCAGAATAGACCCACTTTTTAAAAGGTTTCATGGATCTATCTGCCAGCAGCACATCTCTTTGGCAAGGCTGAACCAGTAGAGATGATGACTTCCATTTATATTGTCTTTCATGCTTGTGTTTAAATGTTTCACAATTTCATTTTAAAACAACAAACAATTTCTCACAATTACTGAAATGCAGCTATGTCCTGCGTGAAAAGTGGTACCTGTTCAAACGTACACGAAAATGACACTGAGATTAGGAAATTAAAACTGGGTAGTTATATCAAAATTAATCTGAAGGGAAGATTTTACACAGGCAAAATTAATTACTCTAAATTATTTCTCCTCCTCTCAACATCTGTGATGAAATCATTCATTTCTCCCTAGAAACATTTAGAATCAACTTGAAGAGTGTCCAAGTAAGTTGTTCCTACTCCTTGAAAACAAGGAAGAAACTAAGAGTTCTTTGGGAACATCTGTCATTAATCAGGAATAAACAGCAAGAATTTTAAATAACTTTTTTTAAAGAAGTTTAAGTAGAAATCAGACAGGGTATTTTCAATATGACTCTCACAATGAGACATCACTGTGTTTTTCCAGAGTACAGTTTCTCTTTTCATCTTCCTCCACAATCTTGCACCTACTTGTAAGACACTGTCCACATGATAGCACATTTTCAATAAAGACACTAACATGGGCCCTACCCTCCAAATATTTTTGAATCAGATCTGAAATCTGTTCCAGTGAATACAGTCCTCAATATTTGTCTACCATTATGCCATCCAAGATCATCATAGTACTTCATATATAGCTCTGAGTCCTGCTAAGACTAGACCCATCTTCACACAGGCAACTAAGGCACTGATGTCCTGCACTAGGTGTATGCGTAATGCAGTATTAGCCACACTGGAGTTCTACAGCAAAGGTAAGATCCAAAGCTGAGTATACCAGTAAAATATTAATACTTTAATCCACCCATTGGGCTACTACAGTTTGGATAATCCAAGTTCCCATGAGGGAACAATCTCAAAATTTGCTCAGGTTTTATGGACAACTTTTATTTACCAATTCCAAGATACAGGTAATCACCATTTTGGATTCTAAATGAAAGCTGTGTAGACTTCAACCCTAGAAAATTTTTCCTTAACAAGGAAATTTTCCAGGATTATATTCCAACAAATGGGATCTTTGGGGAAAATGAGCATTCCTTTACAAAACATCTAAATGTTACCACAATGAAAACTAAATTCTTGTTTTGTAAAATAAATTTGAACGGTATCTGATTTGTCAACCAGTTCCATAGTCAGAACTATTCAAGCAAAAGGGTATGATGACCTTTTCCAGTAGCTGCATTAGCAGCTGTACGTTCAAAAATTTTTTATCACAGATTCACAGAAAGGTTGAGGTTGGAAGGCACCTCCAGAGGTCCTCTGGTCCAACGCCCCTGCTCAAGCAGGGCCACCTAGAGCCAGTTGCCCAGGACCATGTCCAGACAGCTTTTGAGTATCTCCAAGGATGGAGGCTCCACAACCTCCCCAGGCAACCTGTGCCAGTGCTTGGTCACCCTCACAGTGAAAAAATGTTTCCTGACGGAAACCTCCTGTGTTTCAGTTTGTTCCCATTGCCTCCTGTCCTGTCACTAGGCACCACCGAAAAGAGCCTAGCTCAATCTTATTTGCACCCTCCTTTCAGGTATTTATACACATTGATAAGATCCCCCCCCCCGAGCCTTCTCTTCTCTTGGCTGACCAGTCCTAGCTCTCTCAGCCTTTCCTCATAGAAGAGATGCTCCAGTCCCTTCATCATCTTTGTGGCCCTTCACTGGGCTCTCTCCAGTATGCCCATGTCTATCTTGTACCCAGCACTCCAGGTACGGCCTCACCAGCGCTGAATAGAGGAAAGGATCGCCTCCCTTGACCTGCTGGCAATACTTTGTCTAACGCTGCCCAGGGTACCATTAACCTTTGCCACAGGGGCACATTGCTGGCTCATGTTCAACTTGGTGTCCACCAGGACCATTGAATCCTTTTCTGCCAAGCTGCTTTCCAGCTGGGTGGCCCCCAGCATATGCTGGTGCATGGGGTTGTTCCTTCCCAGGTGCAGGATTTTGCACTTCTTGTCGAACTTCATGAGGTTTCTGTCAGCCCATTTCTCCAGTCTGTAGAGTCCCTCTGGATGGCAGCATGATCCTATAGCATTATCAGCCACTCCTCCCAGTTTGGTGTCCTCAGCAAACTTGCTGAGGGTACACTCTGCCCCATCATCCAAACCATGAATGAAGATGGTAAACAGGATTGGACCCAGTAGTACATAGTCAAGTTAGTTTAGTTACCAAGTTATCCATCTTCTGTATTTGGCTTGCAACCAAAACTTCTAACGGGTATTGAAAAAATGCATACCCTAGTTAAATGGAAAACAGAAAAGCCATTTTGTAACACCAAAGATCTACCTAATTCAGTGTCCTGTCTCCAACAGAGGCCAGTAGAAAACTATTAGGAAGGAATATAAGAAACAGCGCATTTAGAGAGTGATCCCTCTGATACAGTATCATCACTTCCTCTGACTGAACAGTCTAAATGCTTCCTGAGCTACAGCGTGAATCTGAGTCATAGTGTTTAATGTCTACCAACTGCCCTTTTCACTATTATTAGCCTACTCCCTTTTTCCACCATTATGTTTTTCATCACTACAGACACTGTCCCAGTGGGAGGAAATTTGTTCCTTTTAAAAAAAGAATAAAACCCACTGGTTCTGGTGGGGTTGGTCAGGGTTTTTTTCCTTTTAAACCTGGAACTCAGATCATGAATTATTTCAGTGACAGCGTTCTAGTTTTTCATTTGAGGAAATTGTGAGTTGTCAACACCTTTTCATTTTTTAACTTCAGTATGATGTTAAATCAACTTTTTTTCAGAGAGCTGTTGAGAATGCTACAAGTTCTCTACTCTGAAGAGAATTTAGTCCAACACTAGCCCATCAGCATTCATGCATAATTCCTTTTTTTCTTACATGTATTACTTTGCTTTTAGTAACACTAATTTTCATATAGTATTTTTCATTTAGTATCATAAGCTGCTAAAAGAACAAATTATCTTAAATTTTGCATTACCAACAAATGCTGCTATTACAGAGTTTGCTGATTTTACAGATTTCCCACA
The DNA here is from genome assembly GCA_013401275.1 of Pandion haliaetus. Classification (NCBI taxonomy): domain Eukaryota; kingdom Metazoa; phylum Chordata; class Aves; order Accipitriformes; family Pandionidae; genus Pandion; species Pandion haliaetus. Next base: position 31,364 of record VYZV01024504.1, read on the forward strand.
AGTATATTGAACAACATAGACACTACTAAAGATACACGAAGGGCATCTCAGTACATTAGAATGTCAGGACCATGTCAGAACCAAAAGACCTATCTAGCATGGTAGCCTGCCTCATACAGTAGCCAAAACAGCATGTTAACAATAAGATTAAGGCAAGCATACATAATAGTTCCTCAGGGATTTCCTGTGCTATAGGTAGTTTCTATATATTCGGTAAGTCTCAAAGGATTTCCACAAACTTACTCGGTCTCACCTTAAATCCAGGTCACCTTTTAAAATCTACACCCATCACGCAATAAGGATTTTCTCACCTCATTTACATGTTGTAAGGAAAAAGATCCTTCTTGTGCTTGTTTTAAACCTGCCTCGTACTAAATTCACTTATATTTCCTAGTTCTTAAATTGGAACAAAGAAATATGTCTTTCTATCAGCTCTATTCTGCATTACATATCTTTACTACTAATTAGATTGGCACAGGTATCAGGCTTCCAGATCTGTAGTTTCCTTGGATTCCTAAGGATTGTTTCTAAAAAAATGGTGTTTCCTTTAACACCCACACTCCCCAGATACTAAGAATATTTGTAAGTGAGGGGTTAATTAATAACTGTTGTAATTCACCTATTTTAGCCTTGAGTTCCTTTTCACTATCCAATTTATCAATTATTCCTGTGCCTCTCCAGTTAACAACCTAGTTTGCGACTGCTTCTCCAACTCCTCTCCTGTAAATAAGGTTTCCAATGCAGAAACCCTCCTGACAGTCTCTATAGCAAAAATTGATTCAAATAATTAATTTAGTTTTTCAGCAATGACCTTATCTTTCTTGAATGCTCTTTGATCATCTCTCAGCCCACCAATTTTCTGGCAGACTTCTTGAATCTGATGTGTTTGAAAAAAGGTTTATTTCAACTTCATACTCAGTCACTCAGGATCTTTTTCACATCTTTATTGCAGTTTAACATTTCATTTGCTGGAGCATCTTTTCCTACCTCTTTTCCTCATTCAAAAGGAAAAGACATGAATTCCATTCATAAACAATGCTAGTTTACTTTTAGTATCTATTATCTTTCCTTAGTTTATAGTTTAAACATGTTGTAGGATTTTTGGAACCATTCTTAAATGTAGCATGCATGTGCGTATCATGCTATCTTTAAATGAACCCTAGGCTGTTTGAAATTTTTTTAGCTGTTTGACCATCTTTTATGTTTTTAAATTGTACTTTGGCAGATTTTATTCCCCTGGGATGTTGCATTTTGAGTAATTTCTGGTTATTTTTACAGAACAATTGTTCAACAGTTAATACTCCTGACTAGGTTCTGTGCACTGTTTTGGACTAAATTGTGGGTTCCTTTACTAGCTGCAACAAGAACATTCAGGTGTTTAAGAAATAATCTTTTGCACTACGTTCTATTCTGACACCTACACAGTCTGCCAAAGGGTTACAGAAGGCTGTTATATTCTCAGCCTTCCTTTGACAAGAACCACTCACTTCCACATTTCTGTTTGGGCAGATATCACATTAAACCTATGCTGTCCCAATTTAGGTGCTGCATTTCATTTCATAGAGATCTCATACACCAATTTATTTCTGCTGACTTTCTTATTTTATTTTATGTTATTCTTAAATCGACACTGCCTCTCTTCCGCAAGCCACTCAGTCATTCCTAAACAACTTCTTGCTTCTGACATGCATATTGTGTCACCTCCTTCCAACACACTTTAAGTGTAGGTATTAATTAGCAGAGTAAGTAACCTTTCCCAGCTGCTGGGTATAGATACTTTTGCAGATACTAGGGCAATTCTTGGATGCATCCAATCCTAGCTTCTGTAACAAAGACACCCGAGAGGACTTGCAATGTGCTCCGGCCAGATGACCATCAGACCATCCAGCCATATGACCAGAATTTCACAACACATTTCATTGGGTTTCTGCCACTGAGAAGTGACAGATGTAGCCTAAGAAACTTTCTGCCATTTTTGGCATTAGACAAGTCTCATATACTGATGAACATGGGCTTATTTAGACTGTACTTGTAATGGGTTTTCAGAACAGAGAAAAGTATCACCCTGTACCCCACCACATTTTCGTACACATTGATAAAAATCTCCCTGAGACTTCTATTCTCAAGGCTAAGCAATCCCAGCGCTCTCAGCCTCTACTTGTAGGACAGATGCTCCAAGTCCTTAATCATCTTACCAGCAATTTTCTGGACTTGCTCCCACATGTTCACTTCTCTCTCGTACTGAGGACCCAGAACTGGACACAGCTCTCCAGGTGTGCTCTCATCACTGCTGAGCAGATGGGGACGGATCACCTCCCTCAACCTGCTGGTGACACTCTTAACTAATGCAATAGGATACTGTTGGCTTTCTTGGCTGCAAGGGCACGTTGCTAGCTTATGTTCAACTTGGTGTACACCACTGCTGTCACTCGCTGTTTCCTCCTGATGTTCCTGGGGATGATTTAGGCACAGCTGGCTCATGTCTCATTTAACAGAGCTTCCAGGCCATTATCTGCCACCAGGCACTGAACTATCATGTAGCTGCCCATCTGCAGGTAGAGAAGGAGCCTTCCTCCTGCTGTAGGTAGTCACCGGTTTGCAGTCTTCATTATCATGGTAGTTGCCATGTCTTAGCCAACAGGCACAGACTCTGCCTGCCTCTATTTTGGTACAGTTGTGGCTTCAGGCTGCAGTCCCAGAGAAAAGTCAGTTAACGTCTTTCCTGTCACCTCTGATGTTGCGCAGTCTGCTGACATCCTCCTGCAGTTCTTTACCTGGTGACACAAATCCCCAACCACAGCAAACATTCTGCAGGTAAGGACATTGTCTCTTTCTGCCTCAACTTCAGCAAAGTCCCAGACAGTTCTTGCAGCCTCAGAGGTGAAAAGCTGCATCCTCCCTCTGGAACTTGGCCTCAGTTGAGGGCTCTGCTGTACTGGGGTAGTGGCTCCAGCTGGTACTGGGGACTGTGCCCAGACTGTGCCTCACCACCACTCTTGAGCACAAAACCACTCTTTCTGCCCCTCCTTCTGTTAATGTTCCTGCATGAACTGATCTGCAAACATGCAACGTTAGCTGCCTCTGTTGTTTTACTTAATGCAACAGTAAAAATGCTGCTGCTCTGTGTGAAGGTATATTATCAACTGCTAAGCTACTTAGAATTAACACACTTCAACAAAGTTTTTAAGAATTTCAAATATGTACAATGTTCTCATTCAAATTTAAAATACCCATGTATGAATCCAAGTGGTGTATTTTTCTACTTAGAGCTTTGGTATTTAAAGTTAGTTACTTTGCCAAGCAATTTGAGTGCAATCTCAAGCTGTTTGTAGGATATAAAAAACCCAGCTGCTTGGCTATGTGGCATGGAGTTTTTATGTTAACTTTCCTTTCAGGAAAGCAGCTTTGCTAACCAGTATGGTTGTCACTGATGCATATCTATACACTACATGTTAGATAAACTGGAAGACTTAATTCTTTCATAAAAAGTGAAGGTTACTTAGTGTCATAAATCACAAGGATGGAGGAGGAACATCACTCTACAATAATTTTTGGCTAGTAATGGTAAAGAACTCACTTTGTTCAAGTACTCAGTAGTTTATTTTGGACATCATATCAAGACTGTGGGCTTCAAGCCTGATGCTCTGTGTACGGCAGTGGTCTGAACCTAATATATTGTCAAGAAAGCTCAATTTCTCTCTAAAATTTAATCTCAGACAGCAGCATAAAGGAGAGAAAAGCTTCTGTCCTGCACAAAAGACTTGCTACTTGATAACCAGCAGTGGAGAAGACAGATACATCAGTCTTAAAATGATTTAATGAGAAATCATTTTACTCCACGATATACATTCTCAAGTTATGCATGCACATCAATATGAAGATGGACAATACTGAACATCGATTTCTCCACAGGTGATTCAGTAGCTCTCAATTCTCCTACCCAACACCAGCTTTAATTATCTGCTGCAAATAGCTCATTTGCAGTAGATGTAAAATTACTGTTGATTAATTAATCTCTTGGCATCCTATATTTAATCCCTAAAGACAAAAGTTCTCTGAGTTTTCTTAGTGCAAGCCCTAATCTATTGTTAGACTTGGTTTCAAAACTAGAATAGTAGATGGAAACATACACCAGAACTCAGCATCCAATTTTTCATCATAAATACATATTTATGATAATTGTATATAAGAAAGTGTATTTGGCAAGGTTTGCTGTATTTCTAATAAATATCTTGCTACCTTAATAAATTAATGGTTTAGTAAGTGAAAGCACAACTCCCTTCAGTGCCTTGCTAATGAGTACAAGAGCTGCTTGAAATGCAGTGCTTAAACTTGCATTAAAATGTCAAGGGCTATGCGTGTCAAACTCTATCTCAACTAACTCATTCCCCCTAAGAATACAGGCAAATGTCAGCTTAACGAACTGTTTAGCAAATACTATTGTGTCATTGACAACTATACCCTACAGCTTAAGCTAAATAAGGCTTCATCTCTTCAGTTCTGATTAACTTGCTTTTGTCATTTTCCTCTTTCCAATTTCACTTGAAACTTAAATTGCTTATTCCAGCCCCTGCTTTTCTATGGTTCCTGTAATTCTCACGCTTTTCATTTTTGGACAAGAAACAATTTGCCAAAGACATCATCTTGCATACTTTTAAACAGACTGCTCATTGTCAGAGCAATAGTTATTAATAAATCACAGATTAATAAGGAATTTTATTACCTTGAAGGTATATTTGTAATTTCAAGTTTTTATTTTCTTTTTGTTACTGTCTTAACTAAGTGGAAACACTACACCATGCTGTAGTTTCAGCAACAGTTATGCATACCGCAGTCCATAAGGGATTCAGACAAGATGCAAGGCCTGGAATACCGCACTCTAACGTAACGATGGTTGTTTGTGTTCTACTGGCTCTTCAAAGTGTACTTGCAAGTGAGACTCCATCTCTTAATCCAGTAAAAAAGTATTTTGTGCTTAGTAATAACTAACAAGACAGCTGGAGAAAAAGTTACAGGCTTGGCTCTTACAGGAACATTCTCAAAGATGAAACACACTGAACCAGTATTTTTCAGAGTTATCTACAAGCAGGTAGATTGGCAATGTGCTATAGGTTCTAACACATAATACCACAGGTGACTTGTGATTTTAAATTGTCAAATGATAGCTGTTTTAAATTTCACTGTACACAACAATGGCCTGACCTCTGATGTCTGAAAACATGTATAACCACTGTCATTCTGGTTTACGTTTTGTCAGTGTCATACAGCTGCTGCCTAACCTAGTGGACCTTAAGCAAGCAGATTAGAATAAGAAAAGAAGCCACATGAACTCAATGGCTGATGTCAATGGCAACTCTAGGTGCAAGGCAATTCTGAAAATTATATTACTCTGGGTTCTGATCAAGCAGAGATGAAACACGCTGGCATGCCTGAGTTAAACACTACTGCCTATCGGCTTAAAGGATGGAATATAGTGGTCTGTCAAACACATTCTTCACAAGTACTCAAAAAGCACAACATAAAAATCTAAATTATGCTGTTTTTTAAAAAAGTACTGAAGTGAGATGGCACATTATCTTAGGATATTTTTTCATTACTACTTCTGAAAGTAGTATGCTTCTTTTTGGACAATGATCATGAATGGGACAAGTAATTCCAAATGAACGACTAAAAGTTATGTTTCCTTGCAGATTATAATAAAAAGCATTCTGATAGTCAGATTTAACTAAAGGGCTTCTAACTATGCCAAACCAAACAATATTATTAAAAAAACCCCAAACCATCCCCCCTTTCCTACTAAGATACTATGATTTCCCTTATTTGTTATATGTTTGTCCTAAAAACTCATGGCACTTTCCAGTAGATTTTTTCCTGAATGAGATGCGCTGTGGAGCACACTGTGGAATTACAGACAAATTACTGCCAGAACAGAATGGTGACCAGTAGAAAGAAAATGCACAGGAACTTGTTCAGCTGTGAGCAGTTGCAAAGGGCTGCCAAACACAACTGCTGATGTAAAAGAGGGCGAATGTGTAAACGAGTACATCTGCTCCTGAATGTTATCATTAAATAAGCTGCAGTAATATGCTTTACATTACTGCAGCATTCTTGTTTTGAACTACAACTCTGAAGAGTTTTGAACTGGGGAAATATCAACAAAACTTTTTGGGTTTTTTTGCATTGCGGACCCATATGTGGAAAAGCCCATTACAATTACTGTACAGTGTTGGAGCCTAAGTTCTAGCAAAACCTGTGTCATATCATTTGGAACACGCACTGATGAATGCTTTTGAAAACCAGATGGGATCCCTTTGAATGGTAAGCATTCAGTGCCTTTAGAACAATTTATAATGTTTTAAAGGAAAGAATAAATAGGACACTCAGCTGCAGAACACAAGAAACTTTGATCCCTCTTCCACTCTGAACCTTATCTTTTCAGAGCTGGAGATAATTTACAGGGGCTAGTATAGGAAAAGTCAGGGGAAAAAAAAAAACATTTCTAAGTAGCACAGAATGAACAGCCCCAGAATGGTATCATAAATCTTCTGTAAAACACAGGAGATTAAAGAATTATGTGCATGAAAACAATTTTTTTGTTCTTTGCTCCTATCATTAATTGTAAAGTTACAAAAATAGTACTGCTTACTTTGGCTACAACAACTAAACTTGGCAGGGTTTTGTCAAACTCAACTGCTTGGGGTTTTCAGATTTCATTTATGATAAATGATATAAAATAATATGACATGTATAGTAACCTAGTGTACTGGTTTTGGCTGGGATAGAGTTAATTTTCTTCACAGTATGTTGTGTGAGGCTATGTTTTGGATCTGTGATGAAAACAGTGTTGATAACACAGGGATGTTCCAGCTACTGCTGAGCAGTGCTTGCATGGCATCAAGGCCTTTTCTGCTTCTCATGCTGCCCTCCCAGTGAGGAGGCTGGGGGTGCACAAGGGGTTCAGAGGGGGCACAGCTGGGACAGCTGACCCCAACTGACCAAAGGGATATTCCATACCACATGACATCGTCCTCAGCAATAGAAGCTGGGGAGCAAGTTTGCCAGGGTTTTTAAACTGTTCTTTTAAAACTGTTCTTCCTTCTTCTGAACTGTTCTTCCAACTTCTTCTGAAACAAAGAAAAGCTCTACTATGGCTACTTCTTTCTGTCCCCCCGCAGGGAGCTCAAGCCACAGAATTCACCTGCCATGGACTCACCATCCTTGGCACTCCTATTATATATCAGTTGCCTATCAGCTTTATTATTCTGATGTGCTTGAAAAAGCTTCTCACAATTTTTTAGGCCTTCAGCGCAGCCATGTTCTTGGTATGGAAGGGCAGTATTTTGGTTCTTGCTCTTTCTTTTACCTTACTGAGATTTTATGTTAATTTGCAAAATTCCTACTTTCCTTGCTGTGACAAGATGTTTTTATGTGATGTCTTTTGGTTTCTAATGCCTATTACAGATTCAGGTATTTTATCCTGCTACCTTTTTGGATATTCGAAAATGTATTCTTTTTTATAAGTAGCATGCATAAGCTCCTACATATTTAAGACGAAAAATATATTTCCACCTTTAGAGATCGCTTTAGCTTTTTGATTGTCTCTCCAAATTTTCTTAGGAGCACATCAAATAGTGAGAATATTATTGCCACTTTACGGAACAGTCTTTAAATAACAGTATTTTGCACTAGCCTGTCTTGCACTCTTCTCACAACATCGAGTTGCTTCCCTTATTCTAAGTTCTCCAATTAGACTGCTTCTTGGAAGAACATTTAAGGGCGCTCAAAAATCAGCCTCTACTCCATCATGACAGTTAGACAGCCTATGGGAAGCTAACTGTAGTTTACTTTTTCACTGTGGTGTTTATTTTTGCTTTCATTTTTGCCTTCACAGCCTCCTTAATTAGTTTCACCACCTTGACTAAGTAGTACAGCAGTCCTAACTTTTTCTACCCTTACTTAGGCATGAAATATCAATTTTCTCAGACACAGTGCTATTTGCTGATACAAGTTGTCTACTTACACAACTTGGCTCTATGCTTTCTTCATTCATGTGTTCTACAGTCTAGACCTCAATCAAAGAATTTCCCCATTGGTATTACAGTGTCTCATTGAGTAACTTTCCTTCTATTGATTTTCTGTGACACTTACCATTTAAACTGAAAACTCCAAGTAAACTACGCTGTTTGGTTTTGATTTTCTTTTACATAAAATTCCTTTGCACTGACATGAAAGCATAACCATGTTTGGCCTCAGGCTGACCTATTTGTATGTCCCTGCTTCAGTGAGATTTTATGGATCAAAATTACTCCTTCATGTAGCTCACCTGGATTTTAACAAATTCTACCTTTTAAAAAATTATTCATTTTTTGAAAATACAGGGTTTTATTATTTAAACATTAAAGAATGATTCATCTTGAACTAGGCACTCACTAGATTTCTCCCAGCCCCAAGTTTTAAATTACTTTATAACCTTTACTGCTTTTTCCTCTCTCATCTCTGCATCTCTCAGCTGCTCATCATCCCTGAAAAGTCTGTAAGCCTTTCTATGCCTCTGGCCACCAGACTCATTAAAAACAAGAATTATGCTATTCTTTCTCCAGTAATTACCCATGACTGTTAACAGCTACTCAAAAAAAAAAAAAAAAAAACCAAAC
>VYZV01024506.1:12271-31125 GCA_013401275.1 Pandion haliaetus
GGGAGGAGGTAGAGAAAACCGGGAGTGGAGTTGAGCCGGGAAGGAGGGAGGGGTGGGGGGAGACTGTTCTGATGTTTAGTTTCCCTTCCTAATACCCTTGTGTTTTGTTTCTGTTTTGATTGGTAGTCAATGAAATGGGTTTTGTTTCTTCCCCAAGTTGAGCCTGTCTTTTGCCCGTGACCATAAGTGGGGAGTGATCCCTCCCAGTCCTTGTCTCGACCCAGGAGCCTGCCTTTGTATTTTCTCCTCATCCCAACGTGGCCAGGCAAGGGGGTGGGGGGTGAGTGAGCGGCTTCGTGGTGCTTTGTTACCGGCTGAGCTGAAACTGAAACTACGAAACTTACTTAGACATAGAGAAGAAGAAGAAAAAAAAAAATCACCCATTGAGATAGATAGTGCCGGTAAAGATTGTTTTCCATTTCAGGATAGTTTTTCCATTGAGATGAATTCAAGATGCAATTCATTAAGTAAAGAGTAATCAGCATTTTAAAATGGCAAAATACATTGTCTTTCATCATCCTCTTCATCTTTTATCAAACAGCACAATATATCATCATAAACATAAAATGCCTTTTTTTAAAAAAAAAAAAACACTACAGATAATTTTTCTACAAATCTTTTGAAGTACAGCAATGCAAACTCAGTCAACAAAATAGGACCAGCAACATGAAACTGAACTCAACTTACAAAACACTGCCCCTAAACAAACAAGCATTCCTTTCCTTCAGCCCTAGAAAATTACCTGCTTGGGGAGTAGTAACAACTCAGTACAGGCTTACAGTCTGCTTGCAGGGCTGAAAAGAAAGGAAAACGAATTGCCACATCTTGCAGTCAAGTTGCAACTTTTTAAGATTCCTGTGTTATAAAAGGCTGCATTATGCAGAAGCAGTAAACCAACAGCGGACTTAGTCTTTCTGAAAAAAAGCATGGACTACCAAAAAGCACTGGCTCTCAGATAAACTGTTACTCTTCTGACAGGAACTGAAAGAAGACCTGCAAAATCCAATCTCAGCAGCTGCAGAGGCCAGACCAGGGATTTGGAACCATCTTGGGAGAGGCAGCTACCCACTGCCAGGCAGTGGCCATGGCTCCTTCCCACCGCTGAACCCACAAAGCACCACGTGTCCTCTTCTCTCCACATCCCTTCTCTCACAGCCTTCCCAGCAACAGCAGCCATCAAACACATGCATCTGTCTTTCTCAAACTGCCTGCACAAAATTCAGAGGAGAACAAGGGGATGGGATGGGCAAAGCCTGCCAGGGCAGGTTACCCAGCAGAAGTTGGCTAGAAGAAGACAAGCACTGCTGAGAGAGGCTGGCTCCCCACCTCCCTTTGAGGAACATGATGGGTCTCATGGACTTGCAGGCAGAAGAAAGCACTGTTTGGTGTGTACCTGCAACTCGATCACTCACAGCTCCTCCAAGGAAAAGCATCAAGCAAATCCAAGCATCCCTCAGGCCACCTGTGGGACCACATCACTCCAGGCCACCACTGCTGGTGTACACAATGAAGTTTCACAACATTCAAGTAAGATTACACTCTCTGGTTGATCTTGGATGTCTTAATTTATTGTACAACTTGAAAACAAATGCCTTTTTGTATTGGCAACAAATTCTTACAAATCTGTCACTAGGAACTGTGATACAGAAGAAAGAGATCAAATTATATACAAATATCTGAAGCTAGTAACTCATCACCAAAGAGCATTATCCATCAAAAGGTTACCTGCTTCCTAAAGAAAATAATATATTCATACTGCTTTAGCATCACCAGTAGTTCTAGTATTTGAAAAGTATCATGAAAACCAGCCATAATGTGAAAGGTTTACCCATTTTGTAATGGAATAGTCAAAGATAAAGAGAGATTTAAACTCACACAAACAATACTCTACTATTCAAAAGAGAGGAAAATGAGACACAGAATTTCAATTATTGAAATCTGCACAAAAATTTTCTCCATTGCTACCAGTCTGCTCTGTGACTCATCATAGCCTTACAAAGGAAAGATTTAAAGTGGGTACTTCTTCCAACAGTTACCCTGCACTCCAAAATCAGCTTTCAAGAAAAGGTCACTGTCTCATAGACAGTCCAAATGCAAAATCTTTCACTGTAGATAGTCTTTCCAGTTAAACCAATGTGGAATATTGTCCTACATAGTTCATAGTTTTCATAGTTCAAAGGTTGTGTTTTCTTTTTTTCAGTACTAAAGGACTGTTCAGTTATGCAAAATATAACTCCCATCCTGTAAACACCTAAACAGTGTGATACCCCATGAAAATTTTGGGGTTTTGTCTTCTCAGGATTAGGAGCCAAAGGTGTATGTCTATAAACACATGTATACATACACATGCATATATCTGTATCTATAGATGTATATTTAAATCAAACCTAATTTTTGGTTAGCCAAAGCAAAGTCAGCCTCAGGTACACTTCAGCTAAGAGATCATGTGTCTAACAGAATTCTCACAGTTTTGGAGGATTTGGGCAAGACCAGAGTTACAAATGCATGCAAATATACTTAAGATTGCATTCTCTTCCTTGCTTAGTAGCATGCCAGTTATTATAATGGGCATTCTGATTTATCATGTTGAAATAAATTCACTCACTCACCAAGGAAAAAAAGAAAAAAGGAAAAAAAAATATATATATTTTGCATATAATTTAATTTGGTACATAACTGTGCTAAGTTTAAAGACAACCACCAGAAGACCACAATGAGATTCACCCTGTACGCTGCAAGAAACTTAGTTCTTAAAGCCAGAATAGCTGCATTCAAATATGGCCATAAAAAGAAGCAAACTGTAAAACAGTTCAGTTTCAGACTTGGGCTAAAGCCCAGGCAAGATTTTAAATCTCAAAAGAAGATCTTAAAAAGCATTACTGAGACCAAAAACACTGAATACAGCCTCAATTTGCACTTTTTAAAAGAATAAGACTAAAGTTCAGATGAGTGTAGAAGAGAACTACAAGAATGACTGCAGGACTGCAGAAGATGCCTTCAAATGAGAGTCTGAGTTCAAACCATTTAGCTGATGAAAAAGGAAAACTAGGAGGTGTCTGCAGTTCACATACTCTTCTCCCCCGGTGAAGGTACAAGTACTAAAACCTCTCTAATCTGGCATGCAACATAACAAAAACAGTGGAAAATGAGAGCAGAAAGATCTTAATTATGAACTTGGATGAAAAAAAAAGGGAAGATAATTAGGCACTCAAGCTCCACACCCAAGGAATGTGCACTCAACTTATTTTGATGTTTTCTCTTTCTAGAAGATTGCTTCAGCCAAACATCTTTAGGCTTTAGTCCAGCATGAGTATTTGGGCTCAATTTAACTACATGCAAGTTACTGGCTTATGATTCATATGCAGGTCAGATCAGATGATCCCGGGGGCCTCTAGTTTAAGTTCTATAAAATCTTCAGAAATAGCAATATTTAAATTATTAAGTACAAAACCACAGCAAATCCCAGTGGCACATCCGTAAACCTTCTAAAACTGCACCAAACTCTGCTGCAATTCTTCAGAAAGAGCTACATTTTCAGACTTGTGGTCAGAATACATTATGCAAGATAAAAACAGAAAAGGATGAGACTAAATCTCTCATGGCAAAATTTTAACAAAAAACCCCCAGCCATTTCTTCAACTCCTGAGTCTGTTGAGATAGAAACAGGCACCTCAAGAGGATGAAGGATGGGTGCTGTAGCAACTAATTTCTGAGCAACACGCATCAAAGCTTCTGCAGCGACACAAACAGGAAAAACCAACACAGTCGCTGCTTTTGTAACAGTGCACGTGGGCTGCAGCACAGGGAGCAGGTCTGAAAATGTGTTTATTCTATCATAAAAGTAAGATGTTATTTCCTTCCTTTTGAACAATGAAAGTCGGGTAAGTTTGGACTGCCAAAGCTCTGATGCTGATTCAATAACGGACTAAAGTCTAAACTGAGTAAAACACTTGTTTGAGACTTAAAACAGTTCTGAAATAGTCTGGTGAAATTACTTCCCTTCCTTCCCTTCACACCTGGGACCATAAGCCACCACTGCCACTGCACAACCACCACAATCATTAAGGAAAAAGATAGTGTCACATATTTGTTTAATGACCTATCATATGCTGAAAAATGAAATCAATCCATGTTTCTTCATCCCAGATTTTTTTTTATACTTTTTTTTTAGTTATTTAAAGGGACGTCAGGTAAGAAAAGAACAGACCTATCCAGGGCATGCCACAGAGGAAACTGCAGCTGATGAGGCACTACACAAATTACTTAACAACTTTTCCATCTTTTCTCCACCTGCTACCTTACATTACAGAGGAACTGCCTGGTATGGCCTGATGGGTGGGAAACAACAAAAACCCCACAAAGGTGCTTATCAAGAAATTAAAAGAATGCAAGCAACGAGTAATGTTTAAGCCCTACACATTTCCAGGAAGCGTGTCAAAAGAGAAGAGAAAATAATTGCTGTGGGAGCAGAGGGAAAGGGAAGCACAGGTCACCCGAGGGAAGGAAAAGGTTTTCACAGAGATGCCAAGGGCAGGGCTTTCAGTGTGCCCTGATGCGGGTGAGGAACAGCACAGCCATGCCTCCCTTGCCTATACCACCGCCGTGGTACCAGCAGGACCTGAGGTGTTATTTTTCCAGCTGACTGGCAGAAAGAGCTAAGTTGTTGCTCCAGCTTCCAGTGTACCAGCCTGTATGAATGAGCCGATGGCATCTGTGGGAACAGAAACTATTCTCCAGGCACAGACTAGGAGATAAGTTTCCCCAACACTGAACCTAGGAAAAACTGCTGAAATAAATTTCTAAAAGCCTCATTACACCTTAAGCCTTTCTGCTTCTCTTTTATTCTGGTGGGCTGCTATTAAGCAGTTAGCTGTTTAAATGTACAGTAATGAAAATATTCCCTTAAACATTATTATGTTACTATAATTCCCTCAGGAGTTGGTAAGAGTTAAATGGATACCTCAGCTAAGCGGATCTCCCTCATCTGTCTCTACTCAAATGAAGAAAAACAAAAAATGATGAAAAAAGAACAGAGAGCAAAGAAACAACACAGAAGAAAGCAATCTTTCACCATTATTGTCCATTTTCTTAGACTTTATTTTAAATCACCATAATTTATGCAAAGGAGCCACAATACAATCTTACATTTGGAAAACCGTATGACTAAATCTAGTACTAAAGTTTCCATTAGGGACTTCTGTACATTAATGTCTCTAAAATGTGGGATGAGTCAAGCATTGGGACTAAAATAATACACTGGGATGAATAAATAAATAAAGCACTGGGGTGCTTTCTGTTCAGAAGTTTTTATAGCTTTCAATCCAAAATAAGACTGAACTGTACAGGCTGATTTCACCGGGTAATAACAATAACTGCATCCGCTTTTACACTAGAGCTTCCAAGACGTGAGATCTGCTACTAGAAGTTTCAGCTCATGCCATTCAAACATCACACAAGCACAGCATGAAGATTTATCAGTATCAGACCACAAGATTTATCTATACCTTTTTGCAGTACTTCATGTCTGGTGTAGCAGCAACTAACCTACCCCGGATGAAAATGCCTCTCCGCTGTGTTACTGCCTGCAGTATTCTTTTAAGAATGAATGTTAATGATGATGTTCCAGTACACTTTAACAGTGATTATGAAAAGAAAAGAAAGTTGGGAGTTGGAAGGCTTTCAAGAGGCAATTGGCTGGAAGGGTAAACTCCTTCAGGTTTGGCTAGGTCGCTGGAAAAACTTGGATGTGATCTTTGCTACCCTGGAGCTATGGTATTCTCTGCATACCATTCCAAGCAAACGATGGGCATGACATTTCTCAGCAAGCTCCAATTACACGGTGACTCTGTTCCAGACTCTGCTCTGATCTCAGTCTTCAAGGGAGATGCAGAGATAGTTCATCAATAAAAGGAGCCCTCTGTGGCAAATAATGCTCATTTCTGTACAGTTATTCCTGACCAGTCAGCCAAGTTACAACATAGACCAGTTCTCATGGACAAAGCTGTATTTATGTTCTCTTCTAGAAGGAAAATCACATATATAACTTTTCACAGAAGAACGTTTGTGTCCAGGATTTTTAGTTTTGTATCATTTTTCAGGATTTGCATTCCCTTTCACAGCAGTCTCTCCCAACTAACCAGACACATCTCAAGAGCAAATTAAATCATCTGACATATTGTGATATGCAAGCCTCTTTTTCAATGTCTCCTTATATTTAAAACAGAAAAGACACCAATTAACAAAACTTCTCCCTCTCAAGTCCATCTCATGAATGTCTTTCAGATATTCCAGTACTGCATTTATTAGTTTTTGCTTTAACTGTATCCAAAATGAAGTTTAAAAGTTTTACTGACATTTAAGATAGTAGAAGATAAGAAAAACAAAATGCAAACACATATCCAT
The DNA here is from genome assembly GCA_013401275.1 of Pandion haliaetus. Taxonomy (NCBI): domain Eukaryota; kingdom Metazoa; phylum Chordata; class Aves; order Accipitriformes; family Pandionidae; genus Pandion; species Pandion haliaetus. The sequence goes on from VYZV01024506.1 coordinate 18,674, forward strand.
TCCCCTCCCCGCCCCCCCTCAGGAAAACAGAGAGGAAAAGACGATGTCTCCACATTACTTGAAGAATTTGGTATGGACCTAGAGAGCAACAATTCTGTGCTATTATTAATTCAGGAGCATCCCCACCCTTAAACAGAATTGTACACTGTAAGAAGTGCCTAACACAAAATGTATGGCTGTGCATATAGATATAGATAGATAGATAGATAGATAGATAGATAGATAGTTACAGAATCAAATACTGCTTCCCTGGCTTTAGTTAGTATAACGTAAAGCATGATTCTTCATTACAGTACCCTAAAACACCTGAAGAGTAAATAAAACACAATAATGGAATGCACAACACGGTCTACTCTAAAAGTCAGTTCTTTATGTCAAAGTATCTTAACATAAAGAATGTCAGTTTCCCTTCACTTATATGGAAATCTAAGGCCAGCAAAGAGGAACAACTTCTCAAATATGGTACCTTTAAGATCTTCCAGTTTCCTGTTAAAATCAGCAAGAGTGATGACAAGCACACACATGAGCACACCTCCTTTCCTTCCTGCCAGCGTGCTTAAGACATGCTACAGCACAAAAGACACAAATGTTCCGTTGAAAACTGTCCTTCCAGAAAGCCCCACACCGATGTTTTAAAGAGAATTAAATCCTTTTTTATGACTCATTCAACAGAATCTAGCCCAAGAATCAAAACTGGACCCAAAACTTGTTCACATGCAGGATATCCAGGGATATCCAGCAAGTGTGTGCCGAAATACAGATAAACTGACTCCAGAGGTGAGGGACAACATTCCCTATGACATTACTGCTTTTCATGGACAAAAATTCATTCTAAAACACCATTTTCATTATACTGAGAGCATAACCAGACTTTTAGAACGAAAAAATTACATGGGGACAGCAAGTGGAGCCCTGCGAGTCCATCACACGTAACAGCTCACATTGCTTCTGACTCTTCAGCATCAAGTAGGAAGCAGGTTTCAGTCCAGCAGATTCAGGTAGCCAGAGCAAACCCCAGCAGACCCAGCAGCCTTCCTCAGAACCCTCAGTTCTGCAATCAACCACCTGCCTCAGCTCATCCAGATGAACATGCTGTCAGGGAAACAAAGCTGAAGCCAAGCAAAGCTGGTCTAATGCTTCTCACCAAAAGGCAAGGAAACGCATATGACATTTCAGTTCTGCTGTTGGAATACAAAGATGGGGCAAGGCTTGCCATCATTTTTTCAGAAGCATGGTCTGCTCTGAATGGTATAAGTAATACAAACAATAATATGAGGACATAATTCCCACAAAACCTTTTTTTCAATAATCATGTGTGATATGGTTGCCCTCAAGTAATGCAAGATGAAGAGAGGAACTACAGTACACACTTTTAAAAAGAGTACCTTGCTTTAGGCTTCTGCACTTTGCTTTGCATCTCCCATCCTTGCTCATTTTCTCACTGCTGACCTTTCCATTTTGTTACTAAACACCACTTTTTGGCACTTGAGAACACAGTACTCAAGTTTCCCAGTTCCGGCTTCTCTCTTGATAACCTTCGTCCATTAACTGACACAGTCAGCTTATGCACACTAGATGTGATCATATCAGTATGCATGCCTTCAGAAACACAGGCTGGCATCTCTCCATTCCAAGTGCATTTCTACATAAGGTGGCAGAATGTCACCACCTGGACTGCTTCACCACCTATTTCCAGTGGGTTTTATTAACACCCTACTTACTGCCTGCTTTTGTCAGTGTCCCTCATGCCCCACTTACGGCACATGGAGCAACAAAAGGAACAAAGCCACTGTCCTATTAACTTCAAACTGAAATTTATGCATTTCTCTAATGCCCCAGTGACACTGAGCACCACAAACGCTTTTTCCCTAAAGCGTTTTTATTTAACATATACACCACTTTAAAATGAATTTACTCTGCCCTATTAGATCCAAAGGTAGGCAGAACAGAATATAAACATTTGTGAAAGACTTTAAAAAAATTAATAATAATTAAAAATAAAATCTTATTTTTCTTCCCATAAATGTATCAGACAAAACTGCATTATGATTCACTTACCAGTCATTATGATAATCATTTAACATGATACATGTAAAATCTTTTACAAATATAAACACAGTATCATTACAGACCTAAACAAATGATACCAGCTGTTGCCATACCAAATCATTTTACTTGTCATTTCAGAATATTCAAACAGTACTAACATGGTCTCCACCAAAAGAGGCATCAAGCCATCAATGCCCCAAGTGAGGCTGGCTGTGATCCTAGCCAACCTTGCCACAAATTTAACTCAGAGGTTAGCAGCTGGCAGGGAATTTTTTGTCACTGATTCAAACACACAATACCAGTCAGCAGAACTGCTGGGTTAACCTATAGCAAAGTGAACCAATTTTACTTGAAGACACAGATCAATACAAAGTCAGCAGCGTAATCATCATCATTTCACAGTTGAGCTGACATCATAAACTTGAATCTGAGATGGAAGCATTATCTGCAGCTTTGCACCAAAGTGTACGCATTTCACCATTCCTCAAAACACAGACATTATTGCCATGCGAAACGGTAATAAACAGAATGACCTTAAGGATGCGTTATGTTCTGCAAATCAGGTCACAGGAGCTTGAGCTGTAGCTCGATTCCTCACATGGAAAAAAGTAACTTCATAGTAGTGACTCAAGTTCTGAGGAGCCCTCACACCAGCCCAGCAGAGCAGGACGAGCTTACCCTTCCTCATTCCCTTACAGAAATTATTTTAATGAATGCCAGTGAAAATGACACCTTTCCAGGAGCTCTTCTTTTTAACTTTTGCTTCCCTACTGAGCTGTGTGACCAGAGTTAAAGTATTTATCAAACAGCTAATAGGTAATCCGTGAAATACAAACAAAAAAAAACCAACCCCAGAACTATCCTGGTTTCTCAGAAAATTTAGTGCAAGCGTATTATAAAGTATTGTAACTGTATTGTATGGGTACATCTGTGACTTCAAGGGCAGCAGCTGTTTTTCTAATATGCAAAAATATAATTTGCAATCTTTTCTGAGGAACACCACAGGATACTTGGTAAACTACAATAGCAGGCTTTCAATTTTTCCCCTGCAGATCTGTATTCACATGGCAACCAAATCACCATGCTACCAAGGTACAATCAGTACTACATGCAGATTGCCACCTAAAACTGAAAAGCAACTGACATTAAATTAAAAAACCTCTCTCATCACTGAAACTCTACATTTGTGCATGTATGCAAAAGCCCATAAACACATACAGCTAAAGCACATGCGCGTGTATATACACACATCTGAGCCACTGAACACTTCCATTACTGAGTTGTAGTGCTGTCCCTAAGCCCAGAAGGCTCAGTCTCCTTAAAGTCTTATGGCAGAATGCATACAATATAGCTTGTTCAACATACATCCACTTTAGATGCAGCCATGTAATTCTTGCCCAGACACCAGACACTATAGCTTCTGAAACCTGAACACCTGTGACCTCCAGGTATTTTGTCTGTCCTCAAAAACCCCTTAACTTACACATCCTATATACCGGGCAAAGAAAAAGGAGCAAGAAGAGGGAAAAGGATACAGTAAACTTTGAAGAAAACAATTGCAGATCTTTAATTGACATTTATTCTCAGTCTTTGACTGAGTTCATTAATTGACATTTGCTCTCAGAAGAGTCAGCTCAGACTCTTGGAGAAGCACCTTATAAAAACTGAGTATATTGCAAAATTGTCACTACAGGAGGTACCATTTCCAGAGTGATAAAAAGCAATATATTGATATCTTGTTATTTGCTGTGAATTTATAATGATCTAAACCACTGCCATCCATTTTCACTGTGATTTACCTTATTAAATGTGAATACGTGAATAGCTCTCAACTGCCACAGAAAAGTCTTAAATTTACTTTTAAATCAAAATCATATAAAAGTGTTTTGTTCTTTTCCCAAACATGGACTTATTCCAAAAATTACACTGGCTTAATGCCCAGGACAAGTAACACTCAGTCCCAGAGCAGTAATTAGTTTCAGATCCAGCATCTTGCAACTCTCTAGCTCTTAATATGAGCTCTGGGCAACTGAAAAAGGGATAAAAGCAACTTCCTATTTGGTTTTTTTTTCCCCAGTCATATAGACACAGACACTGCATATAATATTCAAGTCTTAAGGCTGACCTGATCAGCCACAAGTAATGCAGCCATTCTATATTCAGGCAGATAAAACCTTACCAAATCAAACCCAGAACAGGGATACCTGTCCTATTGGTAAGAGGAGGGAAACTGTGAGACTGCAATCCAAAGACACATCACAGAGAACACATGCAAGGTTAAAGTATGTGCAGTACAGACAAAAAAGTTGAACCGGGTACTGATATTTCCATTACAGATGAGGAACTGAGGCAAAGGAATAAAGGGAATGTAGCATTAAAATCCCAGTGCCATTTTGCGCTTACTCCACAGTAAGCAGATCAGGCTCCAAGCCTCGATCTAGACAGCCAGAAAAAGAAGAGCACATACTGAGGGGTCACAATCTTAATATTGTTACTTTTAGATGCCTAATCCAGCTGCCCTAAAATCAAAAAAGTACGCACTTTTAGAAGTGCATTTGTTTAGTGGCTATTTGTCTAATAATAAAACAAATGTTTGGGATAGAACAGACATGTCATACTCTGGACATGCTGACTCATTTCCACTGTCTGTACATGGAACCAGTGGTGACAAACTCATACTAAACCAAGATTCAGTCACCTAAAGTTAAACCATATTAATCTTCTCTTGCTTATGAAACTTCTGACTTGACTGTGTCACACAGGACAGGCTGTTGACTAGTCACTATAGATTGGAATGAAGCTGGACTCCTTGCCCTCACATCTCACTCTCCCTTGACATCCTCCATATACAATCTTTCATTTCACCAACAAATCAGTCTGGATTCCTACGGACAATCTCTCCTTCACTGCACTGTCTGATGCATTACTTGGACCAGTCCATTCTTGGTACAGGATGAGGCAGGAGCCCTGCTGAAAAATAGCATATGGTCATATGTAAGAAAACTGGGAAAGGCAGAGTAAATTTCCTCAATTCTGTCTAATCTTAAAAGTTCCAGAAGCAGTTTTTCTTCCTTAATCTTCTAAGCCTTTTCTCAAAACCACGAGTACACATTAAGCTTGTTTGAACATCTGGGTCCTTTTCTTAAGAAAACCTGCTGCCCTGAGAAGCTGTAGTCTCAGACCAGATTCAGGAGAAGACCTAAAGTGCCAAGCAAGATCATCAGACAGTTTGGTCTCTGGTTCCTCAGGCATGTCAGAGATGGACACATTAGGACTCATCTTTCCTGATACGTTTCTTGACAAAGGTACCAGGGAATTAATTCAAAATATACAGAAAATAAAGCACTACACTAACCTGGGCATAGTTTGCTATAGTCTGCTTCTAATAATTCACATTGACACTATGCACTGCTTATTTATTAAGCAGTAGCTTATTTTCAGACTATGGGAGTTGTTCCATGTACCAAGGCTACTAGAAAGACACATGCAAACATCAGACCATTATGTAATATGGTAATATTGTATAATAAGTATATGTATACATAAGCATATGTATAACAAGCATATGTAATGCTCTCACAGCATACTCCTTGAGAAGCTGGTGGCTCACGGCTTAGACAAGTGTACTCTTCACTGGGTAAAAAACTGGCTGGATGGAAGAGCCCAGAGGGCTGTGGTGAATGGAGTTAAATCCAGTTGGTGGCAGGTCACAAGTGGTGTTCTCCAGGGCTCAGTACTGGGGCCAGCTCTCTTTAATATCTTTATCAATGATCTGGACAAGGGGATTGAGTGCACCCTCAGTAAGTTTTCAGATGACACCAAGTTGGGTGGGAGGGTTGATCCGCTCAAGGGTAGGAAGGCTCTACAGAGGGATCTGGACAGGCTGGATCATTGGGCCAAGGCCAACTGTAGGAGGTTCAACAAGGCCAAGTGCCGGGTCCTGCACTTCGGTCACAACAACCCCATGCAATGCTACAGGCTTGGGGAAGAGTGGCTGGAAAGCTGCCCGGCAGAAAAGGACCTGGGTGTCCTGGCTGACAGTTGGCTAAACATGAGCCAGCAGTGCGCCCAGGTGGCCAAGAAGGCCAACGGCATCCTGGCCTGTATCAGAAACAGTGTGGCCAGCAGGAGCAGGGAAGTGATCGTCCCCCTGTACTCAGCACTGGTGAGGCTGCCCCTTGAGTACTGTGTTCAGTTTTGGGCCCCTCACTACAGGAAAGACACTGATGTGCTGGAGCGTGTCCAGAGAAGGGCAACAAAGCTGGTGAGGGGCCTGGAGCACAAGTCTTATGAGGAGTGGCTGAGGGAACTGGGGTTGTGTAGCCTGGAGAAAAGGAGGCTGAGGGGAGACCTTATCGCGCTCTACAACTACCTGAAAGGAGGTTGTAGTGAGGTGGGTGCTGGTCTCTTCTGTCAGGTGGCTGGTGATAGGACGAGAGGAAATGGCCTCAGGTTGCGGCAGGGGAGGTTTAGATTGGATATTAGGAAAAACTTCTTTACTGAAAGGGTTGTCAGACATTGGAACAGGCTGCCCAGGGAAGTGGTGTCACCATCCTTGGAGGTGTTCAAAAAACACATAGACGAGGCACTTCAGGACATGGTTTAGTGGGCATGGTGGTGTTGGGTTGACGGTTGGACTCAATGATCTTAAAGGTCTTTTCCAACCTAAACTATTCTATGATTTAATATAACAGTTTTGGACAAACACTTCGTATTACTGCCTGGCAGGGAAACACTAACTCACCAAGTTCAACTCCTTTGAGTTTTCTTTGCCCTAAATTGCTCAACACTTTCAAATGTCCATTGCCCAATTCAGACTTGTGCTCAACCTATTAGGTAGATATACTAAAAGCAACAACAGTGAATTGCTACCACAGAACAGTTAAAATCACCTCATGTCAGTGTACAATACTGCTTTCAGGTTGCTATGACAAAAGAGAATCAGAAAAACAATATATTAAATCAGAGAAGATAGTAACTAATGCAGTAATCAGAATGATTTCATCAAGCCTCCTCCAAGACAATCTACTGAGGGAATCTACTGACAGGGAAGAATAACCACATCATTAGCAATTTGTAGTCCTGTCAGGAATGCATTTAATCACACCACAGATTAAACGTTTAAGCAACTGCTAAGCAGACGTGAAATTTTCCAATCTGAAGGCCTATGTCTAATCTGCCAATAAAATATTAAATACAGTGAGTCATTTCACTCAGGACAGCAGTTCCTCACTTCCAATCTCATCAGACATTTTTTCATTAAATGTGACAGACAGTTGACATCACAGGAGAGGTTTTACTGGCAAGTGCTGTATGTATAGAAGCAGATATCCAGTCAAACTCTGACTGCCCTTTAAAAGTGAAAAAAACCAAAAAACGTTTCATACATTCAGGAATCACCACATGAAATGAACATGTGGTATTTACCTGAAGGTCCTACTCTTCTGAAGAATCTGTTTTTAACAATAGTGTCCTGATATTTAAAGTACCTGGATACACAGAGGAAAAGTCGAGCAGGTTTTTGTAATGGGATGTTATGTCTCTCAGACTTCTTGAAGTTCCTTAAAGGAATAACAAACATTTGTGTAAGGGAAATCTGGTAGATACAGCACACCTGGGCTTCCAAAAGGCTTTAACAAGGTCACCTGCTTCTGAAACTAAGCAGACATTCAGTGCTCAGAAAGGCCAGATGCAAATTGCTTAAAAGATGGGAAATGAAGCACAGGATGAAATGGTCACTTTTCAACACATTCAAAACCATGAAGTGAATTTAATAAGATGGCAAAGTCTGCAGATGATAGGATGTAACACAGCAAACTAGCATCAGTCATGAAGAATGTCTTAGTTACTGGCCAACAAAATGGCAGATATAGATAAATGCAAAAAACTGGAGCACATAGGGAAAAAAATTCTAAATTCATCTTCAAAATTATAAACTTTGAATATTCCCACTTGGGAAATATGTTGTAGGAATTGGGAACAAATGCAACTAGTACAGACAGATTCAAACCACACAAAAGGAGGAGGCTCTTCAGCAACATTAACGCTGTTGAACTACTTTCCACACGACACTGAAGTTCCTACGGTTTAAAAGGGTTCAGAAGGGAGCAGACAGGTTCCTGGAAGACAAATTCACTAAGAATTGCGAAGTACAGAGTAACTGCTCAGGAAGTTCCCAGGGTGCAATTTTAGAGCAACTAGGTATTCTGGAGAAATATTGTTATCTTTCTCTGTTTTATATCCTGGCATCTGCTCCTGCGGGAGACAGGAGAGAGGGCCAGGCAGAACTCTGGTATAACCGACACTGCTCTCATTAAAATCCTGTTACATTGTAATTTGATAAACTAGCAAATTAAACACCTTAAATTAAACCAAATAGGTCCTTTGTCTTTGAGAGTTACTAAAATATCTGAATTAACTAAACCCAAAGCAGGGAATTTACTAGACCAGAATGTACTTTTTAAGCAAGGAGAAAAGCTGCCATTGCCTAGTAGTTTAACATTAACTAACTTTTCTCCACTGCTGTAAGTTTTGTCAACTTCCCAGCATCAGATTTATTGCAGCATATGGACTTTCATCCTCAGAGAGCACAATCAGACATGCATTTGTCTTTCTGGTACCTGATGTTCTGGAAAGCAGTGGGAAAGGGAGGTACTGCATGCTTTGTGCATCAACCACAGGTACCAAAATACAGGTAAGTCAGAAGTGATACAAGTCCAAACCAAATTTTCAGTAAGGGCCCAATTATTAATTTGCTGTGGGCCATGCTACTGCTCCAGGTAACTCTCAGGTCAGTGGATTGCCGCGTCGCAGTTTTTCTGGTTGGAATAATGCTCATGTCCCATCTAACATTACATACATGTTGATCCACTGAAAACTGCCTAAGGATCTGGACCAGCCCAGGAAGAACTGGTCATTAACCTTCTTTTTCCTACTGGTATACATCTAGAATGAAGCCATATATTAAAAACCATACACCTCTGATTTGTAAAACAATGACTACAGTTGCTAGTTCTGCAGGAAAAATTTACAGTACTTTTGGGTAGAGAGGAACAGAGGCTTTAGGTTTTGGATTTGGTGTTTTGTTTTCTTCCACATGCTTCTTTGAAAATGGATTAAACACAAAGGATTTTGTAGGCCCTTGCTATCTGTGAAAGGAACACAAGAGGGATTTCAGCTTTCATCTGGGTTGCTTTGCTTATTATGGTCCCTACATTTTGCAGCGGGCAGATGCTTCAGATACGTGGAATAGCCTGAAAAACAGGAAAACAAAGTATGAAATAAACTAAAGAAGAGAAACATAAAATCAGAAATGGGAAGAAAAAGAGGTACTATACTGGACAGGCAATACTGCGTAAAGCACAGGGAAAAGAAAAGCTGCAACAGCTAGTAAAAGAAAATACCTAAAATACAAAAGCCTACTCAGAAACGGGCAGGGGAGACACCCAAACTACAGGATGGCAAAGCAATGGCTCATGAGTTAGCACCTAACAGCATTTGTTGAACGCTTTTGACCGATATTTAACAAACATATTACTCAACACATAGCTTATAACACATTTGTACAACGAAGTGAGGTTTTGAAAAAGCCTTGGCTGTAAGAAGGGACCGAATCCTGACTCCACTGAAGTGTCTACACCAGGCTGCCTGCCACACCAGAATCACACCACTGTTCAGTGAGAGCCAGAGAAACTTTCAACATTTCAGTAACCGCAGATCAAAACTACCACTGCTTTTTATACTCCCCAAGACTTTGGTGGAATTATCTTTTGTCAGTATTTTTCAAAATACCACAAATGCACATTTCTACAAATTAACAGGTTTTGGATGCAAACAAAGGTTCAGTGTAGCATTTCCATTCTGACACACACTTTTGAAAATAGAGATTTCCCACACTTTGTAAATCATGACCATTGCCAGCTAGAGAGACAAATCGCAGATGGAACATAACAAAACAAATAAACAAAGAGATCCTCTTAAACTATGATGTTTAAGTGCTCCCTCATTGCCTTAAATTTCTTCAAAAATGTGTGAAGGTACAATGTTGTCTTACGATGTGAAGACCCAACTGGCCTCTGACCACCTGCAAAAAAACAGAGCTGTCTTTCTCTGCCCACCCCTCATTCACATCCTAGTTGTGCAAAAAAATGACTTGACCAACCAGTTTCACCTACTGCCTGTGTTCAGTTTGGATCCAATCCGTACTTCATCCTCACCACACTCCACAAAAATTCCCTGCTACTTTTGCTGTAATAATGCTGCAAAAATTGGCAGCTCACAGCTTCCTTTTATATAAGAAGAAGAATTAATTTCACTTTGCTGTTTGTACTTTGTCCTAGCAACATGAAACGCACACAGGATTTGATTATATAATCTCCAGATATGTGGGAGGGATTTGGAGGCTTGCCTGAAAACCTGACACTTTTTATGCATTCAAAAGCTCGACAGCATGTTTTTCCAAAGCACACATCTATGTAGCTGAAATCACAATTGAGTTCCTTCACTCTGTATCATCTAAAACATTACCAAAAAAACAAAAGCCACACAGGCAAGAGGGTAAAATAAAAAAAACCTAAAAATACACAGGACATCTATTCAATAACTTGGTCTTGGTCCTGTTGTAAATGAGAAGAGCTCCAAAGAAGTTAATGGATTTACACCAATTTATACTATCCAATAACCTCAGTGGTTTCAGTCCAAATACCAGCAGATCAGTCACTGTAAAATACAGTCACCAGAATTGACATTGACGTCACTGTTGTTGGCAGCTTTTTCTGAGAATCTGTGGACTGACTGAACCTTAGCCTTTTTTTCAATAAACATTCAAGCACGTAACACATCAGTAGTTCCAGTGACAGCAGTGCTAGACAGGTCTTTCTGTTCCCTTTATCTATCACTCTTCAGTGTGCCTTGGCCTTAAGGCAGCTAGAAGTCTTCCAGGTATCAATGAAGTCAGTCTGTTTTCATTTACCAGCAATAGGCTAAGATTTTCAAAAATACCACAGAAAAAAATTTTAAAATTCACTTTTGCAATGTTAAGGAAAGTTCCAATTATTCTATTTGGAGACTCACAGAACTGAAGAAACAAGGTTCAACTCGACATATTTTTACAGCACAAGTACTAGCAAGGTGAACTTAGCTGAAAGGTATCAGCCTTTGAAAAATCATTAGCATCATCTTTGTTTTCTCTTTTTCAACCTTTAAAACTTGATGCTGTCTCCAATCTGACTTCAAAAGCAGAAAATTGTTTGTCTTCAATACAATTATATCTGCATACTGAAAATCACTTTATGAGTGTTTTTAATTTTGATGTTTTTTACCTTATATGTCTTCTTTGATATATGCAGATGAAAATTCCACAACTGGACACCAATTTGCTCCCATATACATAAGTGGAAAACAGCTAATCTATTCCTGAAGTCATTTTAAGATTTTAGTCACTTTTCACCAACGCTGACAACAGATGCCCTAAATTATTTTGATCAACTGAATATGGAAATATATTCTGCAAGTTCACAGCACTTAATTTCTTCAAAATATCAGGATGACTGAAGAAAAAGAAGCAGTTTTTGAGATACCCATCTCAAAGGTTTGCCATGTGCCTCATGCATTGGCTTTGGGTACACACATTGTATTCCACGGCACCCGCAAGCCATCAGCTACCGGTATTTCTGGCATTGCCTTTTCTTCAGCATGAGAAAGGGAAGGTTGGCGTTACAGTTGAGGCAAAAGGCTGGGACTCCTGAGATTCAGGGTAAGCATTCAACTCTACCACAAATTTACTATGTGAATTTGGTTAAGTAATTCTCCTGGATTACTAACCCTGGTGTATCGACTCACTCACACTTGTAAACCTTTTAGAAGAATGATTGTTCTTCCTGTAAGTATGCCACATAGCACCTCAAGGTTCATCTAGCAGTCTGTAAGAGACTGTCTGCACTAAAGCAACACTAATTTCAAATCAATAGCCATGTGTAATGTCGTGGTTTCAGGTCAGCTCAGTTGGTAACAAAGCACCACGAAGCCACTCACTCACCCCCCACCCCCTCGCCTGGCCACGTTGGGATGAGGAGAAAATACAAAGGCAGGCTCATGGGTCGAGACAAGGATTGGGAGGGATCACTCCCCACTTATGGTCACGGGCAAAAGACAGGCTCAACTTGGGAAAAAAAACAAAATCAATTTAATTTACTACAAATCAAAACAAAAACAAAACACAGTATTAGGAAGGGAAACTAAACATCAGAACAATCTCCCCCCACCCCTCCCGCCTTCCCGGCTCAGCTCCACTCCCGATGCTTTCTACCTCCTCCCCCCGGCAGCACAGGGGAACAGGGGATGGGGGTTCAGTCAGCTCGCCACACATCGTCTCTGCCGCTCCTTTCCTCAGGGGGAAGATTCCT
>VYZV01024507.1:1136-24257 GCA_013401275.1 Pandion haliaetus
AGTATTATTGGGCCCTAACTTTTTTCATCATCAAGAAGAAAATCAAAGAAAAAGCCTAGAATAATTTTTACATACTTTTTGCCTAATCAAGCAAGAACAACTCTGGTTTTGTTTTTTCTTTATAGAAAAGACTTGCATAGTCTGGCAAAAATCAGGCTGAGATAAGTGAAAAGTTCTGTCCTTATTTAGAGCCAAATAAGTAATTAATTGAATTGGATCTGCAGTGCCCATTGTACCTGATTCATATTGAGTGGAAGAGTGCATCCCCCATCATTAATTTGGCTAGCTATTTATATAGTACCATTTGCTCATAGTGTACTTAGTCTTTACATCTCCACTACTGTCCTCTGAGCCAGGCAGCTACTTTGTGTTCAGCTCAAAGCAGACTATCACCATTTGGAAGTACTGTGGCTCACATTCCCCAAAGTGCTTGGCATGTAACATTGGAACCAAATTTTCAATAGAAGTAAACGTAATGTGGGGTAGAGTTATAAAGCTGCTACTACATGCTGTCCAGCTGGGAGATGGTGGATCTCAATTCATGTTCCATATTTGATATCTACATGGAAACTTTGAAGAGCTGGTCCCAACTTGGATGTTAAGAAGCTGAAAAGAAAATGCAGAGTTGTCTTAAAAATCTGGTCTAACCTTTTCTTTTTGAGGAGCTTTGACTCCCTCTTTTTTTATGTTTTAAAGACAAGACACTTAACCAAATCATATTTCCAGCTTTTGCATATAGAAGATTAGCAGTACTTACAACGAACAGTTTCCTCTAGCATTTGCCTAAGAGCCAAGTCTTTTGCCAGAATCCACTGAATCCTTGGCAAATTACCTGAGACTGAAAGAAATTGAAGAGTACCTAGCTCATTCTTGTCTCCACCCTTGTTGATAAAACATGAATTAAGTCAGCAGACAGTAGATCAGGCACCTGGTTTGACATGCTCTAAGCGATACCACATTAGTCCCTGTGTCTGAAAAAAACCTTCCTCCAGACTGGATTCTTCCACTAGATCTCAGGTTCTCAGCAGCTTTATCTACCTCAGATTCCATATCCTCACCAATTTCTGTATGTCTCACTCTCATCTACTCTTGTTTTTTTTCTGTACCTATATCTAATTTAAGAATGAGCTGTTAGTTCATTAACAAAACATGCTGAGAAGATGCTGAGAACACTGTAAACAAAATCAGCGGGGGTTTCTTAAACAAACAGGTTTCAAAAATGGTTGGTACCGTTGAAGTAAGAACCTATATGGTCCCTGAAGTAATAATTTTCAGTATTGGTTAGACCTAGAATGTAATCCTCAATGCACATACTCATATCCCACAGTGATCCAAGAATCCAGAAATAATAATATTGTATTTCCACCCTACCCTGGGCCAGCCCCCACAGCATCATCATCCCTATGTATCCAGGAATGCTTCTTCACATGTGGCTTCAAAACCAAACCTGTGCTATTACACAGTGCATGCTAAACTGAAATTGCAAATTTTTCAGGCACAATTTGTCTAAAAGCAGGTACTTATGAGAAGAACTGTTCCAAGAAATGCAGATTTCTCAAATTCTTGATAACGTCTCAAGTGCTGGCCCTCATGGTTATTGCATCTCTATGATATACTGAACAACTGGACCAGTGCAGTGGCATCTGGCAGCAGGAAAGTAGTGGAACTGCATTTTACCAAAGAATTGGACTTCATGGCAGTCTAGCACTCAATTTTTCCTTAGTCATGAGCTCTCAAGACATGCATGCTGCATTTCCAGTAACTAAAGAAGTCTGCAGTAAGTGCCAAACTGGATTCCATAGACGTAAATCAGCATGACTGCTAAATTCAATGGGTACATCAATTTAGCAGATGAGAATCTATTGCATAAAGTTGGGAGGGCGATGAATCAGATCTAATGCATATTGCACAGCTAAGATGACCATTTTGTCACATTATCAGTAAAATTTTCAGTTTCAGAGGTAAGAATACCTTTAAAAATGATGATATTTTCAGAAAGGAAGTTTTTGCTTAGTCTGTCTACATACCATTAACAGGAAACGTATAAACATGAAGTATCATACAAAAAAAATTAAATTCACCTAACTAATGTGCAGGTGCATCTCTGTTTTAATTGGTCTTTCCATTCTAATTAGACACTACTCCAGCGATACCTTTCAACCTACATAAATGTATTAATAATGTACTTATTAATGCTTTGATATTACATATCAGAAATTGTGTTCTTTTCCATTCTTAAAACAGCATTTTGAAGCAATAATTTCTAATAAAAAAACCTGCAGAAACCAAACATGAATTTTTCCAGTATTAAGATTAATAACTTAATTAACTCAGCAGCATGATATACTGAAGCAACAGATGAGTTAGTTCTTAAGTAATAATATTATTAATAGTAATTATTCTTATATAACAATGTATTTATTTTTATTATTAGCTTGACTTTCAGAGATATTGAGCAGCATAGTAGATTAATAATGAAACTGAAGTAACCAATTGTTTCCAGAATGAGGTTATTGAAGTCCTAACCACAGCTGACAAATACCCACTTCAGCCTCTTCTAAGGTAATGGCTACAACAATATGTAAGTTCTCCTATATAGTATACAATTGCGGACATTCTGTTGGCCAGATTCATTTTATCAATAACTTTTGTTTTGGGTTTGTGTGGCAAGGTTTTGGTGTGTGTGGGGGGAGGGGCTTACAGGGGTGGCTTCTGTAAGAAGCTGCTAGAAGCTTCCCCTATGTATGACAAAGCCAATGCCAGCCAGCTCTAACATGGACCTGCTGCTGGCCAAGGCCAAGCCCATCAGCGATAGCGGTAGCGCCTCTGTGATAATGTATTTAAGAAGAGGCAAAAAAGACCCCATGCAATGGCAATTGCAGCCGGAGAGAGGTGTGAGAACATGTGAGAGAAACAACCCTGCAGACACCAAGGTCAGTGAAGAAGGAGGGGGAGGAGGTGCTCCAGGCACCAGAGCAAAGATTCCCCTGCAGCCCGTGGGGAAGACCATGGTGAGGCAGGCTGTCCCCCTGCAGCCCCGGGAGGTCCACAGTGGAGCAGATATCCACCTGCAGCCTGGGGAGGACCCCACGTCAGAGCAGGGGGATGCCCCCAAAGGAGGCTGTGACCCTGTGGGAAGCCCGCGCTGGAGCAGGCTCCTGGCAGGACCTGCAGATCTGTGGAGAGAGGAGCCCACGCTAGAGCAGGTTTTCTGGCAGGACCTGTGACCCCACGGGGGACCCACGCTGGAGCAGTTTGCTCCTGAAGGATTGCAGCCCAAGAAAGGGACCCATGCTGGAGCAGTTTGTGAAGAACTGCAGCCCGTGGGAAGGACCCACGTTGGAGAAGTTCGTGGAGGACTGTCTCCCGTGGGAGGCACCCCGTGCTGGAGCAGAGGAAGAGTGTGAGGAGTCCTGCCCCTGAGGAGGAAGGAGCAGCAGAGACAACGTGCGATGGGAGTTACGATCGGTTCATTCCCCATCCCCCTGCACCACTGGGTGGGGTAGGTAGAGAAAATGGGGAGTGAAGCTGTGCCCAGGAAGAAGGGAGTGTGGGGGGGAAGGTGTTCTGAGATTTGGTTTTATTTCTCATTACCCTACTCTGGTTGATTGGCAATAAATTAATTTTCCCCAAGTCGAGTCTGTTTTGCCCGTGATGGTAATTGGTTGAGTGATCTCTCCCTGTCCTTATCTCAACCAGTAAGCCCTTTTTTATATTTTCTCTCCCCTGTCCATCTGAGGGGGGGAATGATAGAATGGCTTTGGTGGGGACCTGGTGTCCAGCCAGGGTCAACCCACCACAACTTTAAATAACCAGTCTCTGAAAAAAGTATCTGATTTTGACCCTTGTTGAAAGATGATTTTTTTTATAGGGTTCCTGAGCAGTTCAGGAGAAATCAGTAGCACATTCTTATGCAACACAGTTATTACTAAAAATGTCAACATTTTCTTTTAATTAATTTTCCTGGGAAAGCAGAAACACATATTTAAGGTGAATCACTGCAGCAGAAGTGGATACTTTATACCCATTATCATATTTAAAGCAGAATCAGCAACAATACAAAAGCTTGGTATTGATTCAGAATGCAGAACAGCAAATTAATATTTGATGCTTTCCTCTAAATATCTGACTCTTAAAGAACTCACAACAAGTCATACATTAACAGTGTGAATATGAACCTATTTAGATTTTTTTCTGGGTTGTCCTCACATGAGGTAGTTACTGGCAAAATCTAGTATCTAGCAGTCATGTAACAAAGTATCAAGAGGAATAATGCAGAATGTCCACTGAAAGTAATCGAGGACAGAGACAGTGGCTGTAAATTTCATCTTCAGTGTTTACTCAGTCTTAACCTCTGGGAATAAAAACTTGGAGAGAAGACCAAGGAATTGTTCAACCCATTACTGATTTATTCGTGACCTTATTTCAAAGACATACTAAAATCTTAAATTAAGGTTCTATTGGAATAGAAACAAATAAAAATATGCAACAAACTGTCTTATATTCATCCATTCAGAATCAGGTCTATTTGCTTTTTTAGGCAGATGGAAAACTTTATTGCTGTTTGGACTCATGAAGCCAATTCAGCTCCAGTGAGGGAAATGGAATTTTGTTCCCCAGTCCACAAAGCTGTTGTCAATTATACAAGACAGTTTTGTTCAACTTCAAAAAAAGAGTTGCCAGGAATCATATATTCTGTGGGTTTTGCCCTCCAGTAGAATAAAAATAGGATTGATCCATTTTAATTTTAAATAATGAACAAACAAATCTTGATCTGAAACAATGCTGCAGGAAAGAATTTTGTTATCAATTTACACAGCTATTTGCAGTACTACATTTTAGTTGTGACAGTGTTGGCCCAGCTGTTAAGCTCAGAATGCCTGTTTCCCAAACTAGTGTTGCATGTACCATTTGCAAATACAGTACATCTTCATCAATGTCAAATTCCAAAACAGCCTCCTGAATGTATTTTGCACTTTATATTCTAGTGGGCTTTAAATCTTTGTTTAAAGGCTTCTGTCTGTCTTTTTATTTTGGAGTTTAATTTAGTCATGGAAAGTTAATTAGTCTTTAGATTTATAATTAGAGCAGTGAGTCAGCTCTTCCCGTCCTGTGGTATGGCCAGTTTTATACTAGAGTCTCAGAAGAAGAGAATGCAATTCATAATTTTATGCAAATATCCTATCAGCTTTAAATGAAATGGAGATGGAAATCTTTTCAACTCTTGTCTGTACAAGAACCCTATGCCAAAAGATTTCGTTAGAAGCACTAGAAAGAATAGAAAGGAAGAAGAAAATCTTATATCTCATTTATAGAACTATTTACATTATTGGGGACTTCATTACTGAAGGGAAGGGGAGGCTGCAAGTTCTCTAACCACACTGTTGCGCATCAAGAAAGGTTGTTTAGGCAAACCCCAAATGGTTCACAAGAACACATCAACTTCATCAGCTTTTAATAAAGCATTATGGTAGAGCTTTCCTTCAACTTAAATATTTGTACGCAACTGATAATGAAGTATTTGAATAAGCTTATTTTGCAGGAAATCTTTTTGTAATTTAAGCAGAAAGGAAATTAGTCTATTGTCAGAATTGTTGGAATTGAAATCCAAGACTCAATCAGATTTAGACATCTACCTACCAAGTCTAAAAGAGAAAAATCCTCAGTTATGTTTCTATTTACTCTGGTCTGGTTTATTTCAGGTCACATTACGAGGGAAATAAAAAGTCCATATGGCTCAGTAAAGAATAAAATAATCTACAGACAATGGATTGCTTTGGCTAGCTGTGCAACACATCAAATGGCATGTATTCCTCATCCAGAACAGGCCAGTAAGATTCAGTAAAATCATGGCTGTATCAAATAAATAATAGTATTCTCTCATCAGATGTAATGTTATGCAAGCAAAGAGACAGTTCAGTTTAACACTGTATGGGGGGAAATGTCTTTGGACATTCTATTATTGTTAAAATAACGTCTGAGAATGTCCAAAGTAAAAGCACAGAAAAAACAGATGCAGAAGGATTTGGCAGATTTTTGTCACAGTATGTGTTACGTATGTGTACAGATTGCATTTTTTTATGTATTGCATTTTTATAATTCCCTGCAATAAACTTTATGGTATGTCACAGTCCTTTATCTTAAAGGAAATATGGATACAGTAAGAATACTAATCTCACTGGAGTTTAACCAACTAAGCTGATCACTGTTAGTGCCCTCACTTGGAAAGGAAAGAGAGAAGTGCTTTCTGGGGCTGACTAACTTCATTTTAAGTTAGTATCCAAGAGACATAGGACAAACCGCTTATGAAGACACATTGTTCTCCCCACTGATTATAGCGGGAGCCTAGACTATAAATGCCTAATTTTTGGATGTCTAGAAGAGACATCCAGTAAATGCAAATTTATATTCAAAAAATTATTTAGGAAGTGAGTTTTAACTAGTTTTAATTGACAAAAGCTAAGTGACAATGAGAAACCACTGAAGCAGAATTAGCTACAGACATGACTTTGGAGGTTATGGTATTTCAGCTTGTTCAGAATTCCTTTTCTTTTCTCTGCTCCTTAAACTTGAAAATAAGGAGTCCCTGAAACAAAGAATTTTTTAGAATGGAAAAGTTCCCTGATAACAAGAAACTGCCAGCTGGATTTTAGACATCATATAACATTTCTCTAGATAACTGAATAAGAAATCGCAAAAAAATCATTAAAAAACAGTTTTCAAAATATGAGTACAATTGAAAAATGATATTTCTGAGCCTACTTGAGTAAATCCAGATGAGAGGAAAGGCATTATGGCATTAATGGACAAGAAGAGGTACCTATGTATGTGTCCACTTTCATGCAAAATTCCTAAAGAAAGGAGTAACTACCTACACGTCCTGAACAAACATAGATATTTCTTTCAGAAGTGTTACTACAGATGTAGTAGGAAGTGGACAGAGGATCTAACAGTCTAACAAAATTATCTTAGAAGTTTTGCATAACCAATTTGGAGATAAGTATGCTAAAAATGGAGCAAAATTGTGACTACTGAAGCCAATGCTGCACAATGTTGACTACAGCACTATCAGACCTACAGTAGAGCTGGCAGATAAAACGTCATTGCTATGCTTCCATATTCAGTGAAGCAGTGATGGAAACATTATACCTTCTAACAACCTACACAGTGCTTACTGACAATGTTCCACTTCAAGATACTGAAGGGTGTTACAAAACTCGATCCAAGCATTTGCTGTCTATGCAGCACTTACAAGCATCACACTTATGAACGCAAGTGAAGCTTTGGACACTCAGAAATAAAATTAACAAGTCTAGGCACCTAGCTCACTTTACTTACGACCACAGAGGCTAACTAGCTTACTGTTTACTAGCCACTTGAAAGACATAGAATGTAAACACTTAATCATTGAATTAGAAACTATGGACTGAACCTATGTCCACAGAAGTTTGCATTCCACTTGTAAAGTTATTTTATAATGGGTTACCACTGCATTTTTGTATCACAGCTGCTAGCAGAGATAAAGCCTGAAAACTTCCATACCAAAACTTCTGCATTCCTTTGAAATGGAACTTTCTCTACCTGCCTGAAGCTACCCCATTTCACTTCCTACCTAACATTTTTGATCCGCAGATTCCATAGTACAGCTGCCAGAAATACATGCTTTAGGCCAGTTTAAAGACCCATATAGTACACAGAAACTGCTGGGAAGAGGAAAAAAAGAATTTCTGTGTCTAAAACGTGTTTCAATTTTTGTCCATCTCTCTATTGGCCATTTCTTTCATTGAAATATCTTTATTTTTTCTCTAAGCTAAAGTATTAGTTGGAGGAAAATATAATTGATAGAAATGGGCTCTTTGTGACATAAATTGTGACTTTGTTGACAAAATCTGCACATCTGTATCAGACTTTTCAGAAAGAGCAGTGATTTTCTTAACTCTCAAACTTCATCTTTTTATGTTACACTGACAATGGCCACACTTCAATGACATTTCCAGCCTGCCTTATCTATACCAACAACTGGTTTAAAATTTCCAGCGCTGTAGCATGTGGGCATCTGCACTTTAATGCCCTGAAGTTTTTTTCTTTTCTTTTCTATTCTTTTCTTTTCTATTCTTTTCTATTCTATTCTTTTCTATTCTATTCTATTCCACTTACAGAAAGCATTCTTAGTGCAAAAGAATAAAAGAATAGTAAGAACTGTTCAAAGTTATGGATATGCTTAAGGAGCGCAATACTAATAGCATCTACTAAGGATCACAACAATTCACAGGATAAATACATTCATTACAGTGGAAATGTAAACAGAAATAAAATTATCCTTATTCGTCATTCAGAAACAATTAAAAATGTTGAAAATGCTCCTGTATAAAGAAGTTTTAGTCACAGGGTGACAATATCTTGCCCACTGATGACACATTTTACATCTAAATGCAGTATTAAATGGCATACAAATGAAAGGCTCTAAAGTGACAGAGTAGCTGACATAATATTCCAACCATAAATGTCAAAAGCAACACCATTCTGCAGTTTCTAAGTGTTCTGCTCCAGAATACCTCAGGTTTGAATGATGGAAGCCAAGTTGTTTCTACTTCTGTTCATGACAGTGGAAGAAGAAAACAGCATGTTTGTGAAATAGAGACCAGAGGACAGTATTCACATTACTGACTTCAGGCAAATAACAGAGGTGATTGAGGCCACAAACACTTCTAAAGGACTGTTCAGCTAACCTATTTTACAAGTCAGCCATTCTCCCAACTCCAATTACTATAGAAACAATCAAGGCTTGCTGAGCCTCTAATATTAGCGCTGAAGTGAGATACACAAACTGGGCAATGAAAATTCTGGGCTCCTAAGAAGCAGCAGATAAAATCAATGGCAGCTAAACCAAACCAAAACAGAACAAAACAAAACAAAGCAAAAGGACAAAAAAGACCTTATACTGGATGAACTCATAACTCAAGTAGCTACCTAAGTAACTGGATTACAGACCAAGAATTTAAAAGTAGTATTCCTACACATGTCCTAACTTTGAAACTGGCAAATGTTAGGGGATCTGAATATTGGCTAATGACTATAAAATATATTTGGAATCAAAAGGGAAAGTTCCTCATCCTGCCATAGTATTATTCGCGTTTCAAATCCTTTATTTGCATATGAACCTTAGATTGTAACAGTAATTTCCACGCCAGCTGGATTTCACCCCAATTTTGTTGGAGAAAAAGAGAGTCTAAGTGTGCAACATTGTGGCTGCATTACATGAATCTGGATAATACTAACTGAAAAGCAGACTACAAGTAGGATGGGTTGTGCATCCCTGGGTAGTGCAGAAGCAGTAAGCAGGTATCACTTAAAGTAGGTTCACAGTCTCGGGCTTGTGGGAATGACCACTGGGAACAAGGCAAATCTCTTGGATATCAAGGAATCTGGACCATTCTTTTTATTTCTCTTTCCTTCAACCTAATTTATTCTAGTCTTATACTCTGCAGACTTATGTGACTAGAATTATATCTTGAATTCTTTTACAACTTAACAAGCATTACATTTACTTTTGGAATAATTTAGAAAGTTTTGATGTAAGTTACAGTCCAAGGAAGCTGGTTTTTCTTAGGTTTCTAGAATATTTCAAAATGAGATGTGGAATTCAGCTGCAGTTTTGGGGCCTGAATCTGACCCACCACAGTCCCACTGGCTTTAACTGATTTCATTTCACTAACATGGCTTGCTTATACTTGTGGTCATCACACACTGTAAACTATCAGCTGATATTTCTCATATACTATACACCTAGCAAGAAATAAAATTTTTTCATTCAGCCCACTTGTGCATTTCAAACAGTATTCTCATGGAAATATAATGGCTAGTTTTAGAGGCTCTGGCAAGAGGATTTCTACAAGATCATTTCAGGTTTTGTATCCCTGTCATTAACCCTTATACAGTCTTCAGGCTTTTCTTCTTCATGGACCATGCAAAATTCATCACCTGTCATCTGTCTTCAGACTCCTAATAGCTGTATTTCTCCCTCATGATCTTCACTTACCTTAGCACCCCTTACTGACATTTTCTATCCATCTGTCTTTGATACTCTGTTTGCCCTCCTTTGGAACATTTTCTCTATCAGATATTAAAACTGTCAGCATCTGCTTTACTTAATCCCTAACTGCTTTAAAACCATGTCTCAAGTGTCTTCTGACCTGATCAAATAACTGTACTGATTTTTCTCTCAGCTTCTATGTGAAATTGAGTTAAGTATCAGCTTCAGGTTCTCAGACTGTTTGCTTGTGCTGTCATCGAACTATGTGACTGCAGCAGAGAGCTCATTTCTCTCTTTCAGACAGGAATATTTGAGAGAGGGATCCAGTTGTAAATTTGAAGGCATCTGGTTTAACCAGTCTACTGTGCCTGTGAACTATGCCAGAACCAGCTGGTTTGGATGGTCTTGTGCTAACCTTGCCCATAGCTATTAGTTTCAGAAACAGACTCGGCTGTGTCTGGATATATGCCATATCACCCCTGTGACCCAGCAAAAGAGAATTATTGTTGTATTCTTTTATTTGGTTCAATTGCCTAAAATTGTGAGGGTTCTGCATTGTAGCCTGTAAATGTATTTCTGTAGGGTAACTCTCTGTGTAAGTATTAAATACGCTGGCTTTGAGGCAGGAGTATATGCGAGAGCTCTGGACCAGCTGCAACAGCATCTGAGGAAACCCTGGGCAGCAGGAGCCAAAGATGCTGTGGGCAGTGTGTTCAGCATCTCTGGAAGTACCCTTGAGCCTATGTGGTCAACTCTCCCCAGTCCCCATAGAGAGATTTAGCTGACTCACTTCAAAAGGGAAACTGGGGGCAAATCAGACTGTATAATGGTATACAAACAGATCCTAGGAGTAAAACAAAGAGCCGGACTGAGTGCAGGTGTTCCCTGAAGAATCACACTCCAATTTCACATCTCCATAACCACACCATTAATGGTACTAACTGGAACACATATTGAACTCTTTGGTAGATGAACCAAGAACCTAAACAAGCGTGACAAAGAGACTACATCCAAGCTTTACATCCAAGTCAGGATAGAACATACTTCATGTAATACCTGAAATATTATCAGGGGACTTTTGTCAGTCCATTAATTTTCAGTTCAAGGGAAATTATTCACTTAATATAAAAAAAAACCCCAAACAAACAACTACATAAAGTATCCTAGTTCCTGTACAAATCTTTTCACCTGTAGGGCTGAAACATATTTCATATTCATATTGTATTAAGGTGACTTTGCTATCACTGCAGCTTAAAGTGCAATGAAGAAGTGAAATAATTCCTTTGTGTACCCAGTAGCCTGACATTTAAAGCAAATCTGGCTTATTATTCATGAAGTTCTGCCATAAGTGGGTAGAAACTAGTTGCAAGAATAAAATGCCTGTATCTCTAGTTTAATGCAGTGGAATTACTTTTCTAGGTAAGGATATTATTTGCTAGAACCCAAGCAGCAAAACTGATATCTCAGTTTTTTGACTCTATCAAGACCAATGTTTTAAAATAGGGATTATTTTTTACATCTGTTTCAATTTTCAGTGAATCTCTTAGTAAATTAGCTGTATAGCCCAAAAGAGGGTATTTTCAGAGTTTTAAAAGAACTGTCTTTGTGTACTTGATATATACAGGAGTAACTTACTGCACATACACTGAATCTGCAAGCCCAGTCAGTTATGGTGTAAGAATACTCATGTCTCAGTACTCCAATGTACATCAGATATGCAATTCCAAAGACTCTTCATCATATCATTAATTTTTAAGCATTACCTTGCTTAGAAAAATTCAACTAAGTCTAACTGACAGGTTGTTGCTGAAAAATGACCACTTCAAGGAAATGCTTAATTTATCTGCTATTGAAGGAATAGCATCTCCCCTTCAGAAACCAGATAATGGCAGATCATCAAATAATATGTTACAATCTGCAAATAAGGTGGAATGAAATGCTTTTATAAAGATGGTGATTGCTTTTATCACTTAGTGATGGGTTTTTCCCCATGGCTTTTGGAATTATTTATATTAATTGATAGTAATATGGTTTAAACATTAGATATAATTTGAATATTCACAGTACAAAAGCATTCAGGTTATTTAAAGTTTTTAAATAAATGACATGTTATTTGCTATAAATACTCTGCAAGAAGAAACAAGCCTGTGTTAACTTCAAATACTTTTAGCTTAATATCACCCTTATTTATTACACACCACACTAATAGACAATAAATCCTCACAGTGGAAGCACTTGTATTTGCAAATTAATGCCCTACCTCATAAGTCATGTAAACAACCCTTTTATTGTTGTTTCACCTCTAGCATTCATTGCATTTGACTTATGAATAAGTTTTAAGTAGTTTTTATAATTCTGTTGTTTGTTCATAGTTTTCAAAGTGATAGTCAATCACTCCTTAACGAATTCAAACATAGTACATGGGTGAAAACACTCATGCACATCAACAGATACTTGTGAATACACAGTAAAATACATCCTAAATATAGATCAACAATAAAAACAGTCCAGAAAATATCAAATCTCTAAGGGGGTGAATATTCTGATGTGCTGTGCTTTAAGTCACATTGCCCAACCAGCCTGTGACTAAGATAAATCTGCCCTGTGCCTCTTCTAAGAAATGACAAATGGAGTGGTCCTTTTTTAATCAATTTGTGGAACTGCCAACACCAATAGTGCTCCTGCTTTCATCTCTGGGTAAACAAGAACTAAAGTTGTCCACTTTTTTCTGAACTGCTGTAAAATGGACGTTAAACACAACATTGATATGTAAGCCATGATCTTCAGAAATGGTTGTGTTCAAAAATTACAGGAGTCAAATACACTAAGCATCCCTTACCTACCACAGCCTGAATACAGAAGTTTGAGGCTGTGCCTCAAATATCAGACTTGGGATCTTTGTTTTGGTCTTATTACAAAATGGGTCCTGAGACTGAGAGCTCTCTCCCTCCTCCATCCCCCAGATACAACAGCCATGAGCACAGATTCCGGTCTTCATATACAAGCACACCACACTGAGATTGTTGTTGCATATCCTGATGGTAGCCGAAGGTAGTCCTTCTGCCACTGAAAGTCTTGAAGCTTCAATTTAAAGATTTTTGGGGTTTGATGACTTCAGTCTACAGTCTAGTACCACAATAACTGTCTAAGCTAACAGGACAGGATGTTCTGACCACAGCTGTAACTTTTTAGTAAGCCAGCACAACAAAACGAGCATTTACTTTTAGCATAGCCTGTTAGTGTGTGCTACGAGAACAGAGCAGCCATTTTTTACTCTGTACAATCATGGGCAGAATTAGTTCAGAGTCTACAAATGGCTAGCATCTGGTTGTACAACCAAACATTTAATTATCTTTTATATTACAAAATAATGTCATCAATGGCTTATTTGTGATTCCAATTCTTTTTAATTGGTGTAAAGCCTATGAGCCTCTTCTTTCACATCTAAGTTGACTGAGTACACATTCTGTAACTGCTATATTGAAATGAATCTCCTCTAATTCTATTATCTTTCTTCCACTATGACAAGCATTTGCAACATCTCTATTTTTCTTTGGGAAAGACTTATGGTCTCTCTTTCACCTTACAGTTTCCTCTACGTAGTTTTGGATAATGATTTCCTTTTCAAAATGTGAATTTAATTTGTAAGAAAAGAAATTAAATAGCATTTTAGTCCAATGAATTTTCCCACAATGATTATTTCCTCTACTGGATTTTCTTTAGCACATCCTATTATTATTATTATTATTATCTGCAAAAGAGGAGCTTATTCAGATGGGGTTTTTTTGTCCCAGAATTGTTAACATAGTCGAAATAAATTGGGAGGGGAACTACACAGGCAGTGTAATAAATTTTCAAAAGATTTTATAAACACCAGGTATCAGGAATAACTACCATAAAACTATGTATTCAATTCATGCACAAATTCTAGGCAACATAACATGAAAATGTGCTTTTTTTTGCTAACTGAGAGCACTTGCCTTGCAATATGGGATGTTCTTTGCACCAGTTCCAGCCAAAGTAACTAACCTTAGTCACCAGGTCTGTTTCTGGCTTAGTTCCAGTTGCCTGCTGGAATGACTGAATTGGAAAGGACTGTCCAGAGATTAGAGTATGTATGCAAATCACAGACTTCCCATCTGACCTTGGACTGAACATGTAGGCTAAGATTCTGGCCCTCAGAATTCTGTTACAGTCCTTGCACCTATTACTGTCTACTGCTGGTTAGTTTTAAAGGCATATAATTACCCTGGGTGAAGTGATTTTTGGCTTTAACCTCCTTGTACCTCATTTTAGAAGCTGATAATAACATCATTACTGAATCTTATAGGTTGTCGTGAGGAGAGATACTGAAGATATGATGCTTGAATATCTGGATTGAGGAACATAAAAGAATCTAAGACCAACTAGAAGACCATCCAAAATTCAATCTCAAATCTTCTAAGATCATGTACTACTACTACTAAAAGTATAGTGCAAATTGCACATTTCTAATCGCGTCAGGATATCCAGGTGTGAGGGAAAGTGAGGGTGTTTTTGCACCTCCCTCTCATTAACCCCTATCTCACAAGAGCTTGTTTTCTCATGAAGTGTCACAGTACCAAAAGAGAAGACAAAGGATAATGAAGGCAGGAGGGTTTAAACCACAGCAGAATGGGGCAGTGCTCTTGTGTCCAGAACATGGCAGACATGGCCTAAATCCAGGCCTGGAGATGGTGGTCTGCACCAGGGACAGCCTGTTACCCTGGGTTGCAGCAGCCTTGCATTTCAGGAGGCATAGCTCTTCAGGAACAGATGGCCTGTTCCTTTCTATAACCTATAAGAGATGATCCTTTCCCCATATTCACATCACGGCTTTCTCCACCTCTACATCTAGCAGCAGGGATCAGGAAAAATAGCTGGATGTTTGATCAAAATCCTAATTAAAAGGCAAACCAATTTGCAATTCTCATCTCCTTCTCTGCACTTCCTTCTTTGCAAATTATAATTTCTGAAGTGGCATTTCATAAGAGGATTCTGCCTGTGACATTCAGACATACTGGCATTTGAAAGAGTACTAAAGATACACTAAGGAAACACAGCATCTCAGTACAGTACAATCTGGTCATTGTATTATTTACCCTTCACTAGAAGCAGTGGAATAAAAATAACCCTAATCTGAGGGGGGGAAAAAATGATTGATTATGAAGATCTGATTTCTCCTCTTGAACTCTTTCTTCCTGCCAAGCACTTAGTATGTCCCAGCAATTCTATTAATCATGGTTTTTTTTAGTCTGGGTACCATACGACAAAGCCATTATGACAGAATAGGGAGAGTAATATGAGACACAGTCCAACAGGCCACGGTAGTTTTCAGGAGCCTAAGGGTTATGCCATTATATCCCATGTTTGAAAGAAAGATAAACAGACAATCTCAATAGGAATATGGTGACTGGGTGAATCAGCATCACAGATGCTTGAACTCAAGATCCTTTAGAAAAAAAAGTACACTTGCGGAAGTGTAATTTCTTTCTAGAGCTCCTTATGCCCTCTTTTTCCAACATGTGGACATAGAGTATGATGAATTAACACTTCAATCTCCTGGAAATCTCACGGCCTTCATTTTAAAATACTGATTCCACAAAGTGTACACTCTAGTGATATGATGAAAGGAAAAAAACCCAACAAAACAAAACACCAAGGCAGTTTTACTTAACAAGGCTATCCCCACTTAATTTTAATTCAGAATTAAGGTAAAAAAGATAGACCACAGCCTGTTTGCATTTCTGCATTATCCTCATTTTCTAACAATAAGAAAGTGAATTTAATCATATCTGAAGAGAAAAAGTGTGGACCATTTAAGGTAGCGGGATTAAAAAAACCCACCCAAACAAAACCAAAATCCAAAACCAAACTACCACTGCAAAGTACAAAGATCTGCAGCATCTTTTAAATTCTGTTCAAGTACATCCTTCTCAGCTATGCTAGATTTCAGAACCTAGTGCTGTCATTTTAGAAAGGAATAAAGTATATTCTGAGTCCTCACTATGAATCATCAGTTTGCATTTAAAAAAAAAAAAAAAAAAAGGAAAAAAACCCAGCAGAGAGTTTAAAGCATACAGAAAGGAGGATGTGGGGATGGGGAGGAGTATGCTTGAAATATCCAAAAGAATCTTTGATCTTTACTGTGAATTGATCCTGTGATTTTTGAATCACATAAGAACATTAAAGTATCGTTTTTATTCACTTCAATGGACTTGGATCAGACTCTTAAAGTCTTGTCAGATAATTAATGTTCTACAATGCAGCTGGCAAAAATTTCAAGAGATATTACTGTTTTGAACTTTATTCCTTTTTCTCAGCTGAAATAAAAGGAGATCACTGTCTATATAGTTAAATCTTATAAATACAAACAGAAAGACATATTTCTGTGGGTTGGTATTCAGCACATTCTGAATAAAGTTAGATCCTCCCACCTTGAAAAGGTTCCAAGTCAGGCAGGCAAAATTGATTGCCTATCATTTTTAGCATGTTGTTTCTCAATACTGAGAAATATGCACACAGCCTGCTAGATAACTTTTATCTGAAAATCAGGTGAAATTTATGCTGAAAAAATGATTTTTTTCTTTACCATGGGAATTATTAGTAAGAGGTACTTAGAAACTAGAAAACTTTTCTTAATTCTACATTACTAAATGCAACTTAATTGTGAAGCAGTAAGAGGCTTACCATAGGCTTTTAGTGAAAGTATAAATCTAAGCAGCTCATTTGAAGCATTTACTTTTTGTTATGATAAAATAAAATGGAAAAAGGACATTTCCTGCTCCCAGATTTTTTTCATATTTCTGACTCTTGTATGCTCAGCTAACTTCTTTATAGCTCTCTAGATAATACTGCATACACAATTTTGTTCCTTGGCTCTTTTCTTGTGAAATATTGGAGGAGTCAAAGTACTTTAATACTTTTTTAAATTTAACACTTTCTATACCATCATTCATTGTGCCCAAATTTAGTACTAGTTCTGTACATTAGTGCAAATTAATACTGGAACATATTTCAGGACTGCAGAGGTAGGGTGCTGCATCAGCTCAGATAAGAGACAAGTATGCTGGACACAATATTAATGAAGGGAAAAGGAAAGGGAAAACACATGGAAACACTTCTTGCAGAATTTTGCAAACTTCTGCCAAAGCCTTCAAGATTCGATGAGAAGGAAGAATCTGTTCTAAACCAGGAGAGGATTAGAATACAGAAGAAAATGAAATCTGAAGAAGCAGGGAGAGAGTAGTAGGTGTTATGTATTTCTAAAAGTTAATTTTTTCATTATTTTGAAAAGTCTAGTGAAATTTAAAAAAGTAACCAAACATCTTGAAGAATGTAAGAAAAACCTTCCAAATGGCTATGGGAAGTCTGAAGTTGAGAAAGATCTACAGACACGTTCAGAGCTTCAGTTAAAGGGAAGAGGCAAACATGAACCACTGGAAGATTGTAATGAAGAAGGAAATAATTGAAATGCTGAAAGATTGGTGCAGGACAGAAAAATACTTCAAAGGGGAAAAAGTTCCTTAAGATCTAGGGAAGTGCACAAAGAAAAAAGTAATGGATAAAATGAATGGCTTTCAATCTGTAACTAGGACCACGAAAGATAACTAAAGAAGGATTGTATTCTTCAATACTCCTCTATTGAAAAAAGTAAGGGTTTAAGAATACAAAAATAGGTTATAAAGCAGATATCTAGGTACAAAACACCAGTGAAACATAGGAAATGCATATCTTGTAAAGGTTTTGGCTTTGATAACAAATATATGTTATGTAAGTAGATATAGCCTACTGAAGTGTGACTGAATGGTCAAAATCCTATTTTATTAGTCAAAAATACTCGTGTTTTTTTCTTTATCCATATGCTCATAGACATCAGGGCACACAGTTGGTGAATAGTGTCCTGCAGAGTATACCTGCACCCCAGTATTGATATGGACAGTTGGACTATATCTACTATTTCTGTATACAAATCTAACAAACATGGCTTTAAATCTACAATATATATTAAAAAAAACAGAGAAAGAGAAAGTAAAACATATACATATATAAAACTATAAAAGGTAAAATTATTTGACTAATATACAACCTCTGAATTCACTCAAAGGTCCTTGAGAGTAGAAGCACATTTTAGATAGCTTCATGGCTGTTCACAGCTGAGATTACAGTATTTTGCCTAATTTCTGATTAAACACCTATGTGTTAATTCTTTAATTAATGCATCCTTGCGGAGAGTTGACCCTGGCTGGACGCCAGGTGCCCACCAAAGCCACTCTATCACTCCCCCACTTCAGATGGACAGGGGAGAGAAAATATAATGAAAGGCTTGTGGGTAGAGATAAGGACAGGGAGAGATCACTCACCAGTTACTGTCACGGGCAAAACAGACTTGACTTGGGGAAATTTAATTTAATTTGTTACCAAACCAGAGTAGGGCAATGAGAATTAAAACTGAAATCTTAAAACACCTTCCCCCCCCCACTCCCTTCTTCCTGGGCACAGCTTCACTCCCCATTTTCTTTACCTACCCCACCCAGTGGTGCAGGGGGATGGGGAATGAACCGATCGTAACTCCCATCGCACGTTGTCTCTGCTGCTCCTTCCTCCTCAGGGGCAGGACTCCTCACACTCTTCCTCTGCTCCAGCACGGGGTGCCTCCCACGGGAGACAGTCCTCCACGAACTTCTCCAACGTGGGTCCTTCCCACGGGCTGCAGTTCTTCACAAACTGCTCCAGCATGGGTCCCTTTCTTGGGCTGCAATCCTTCAGGAGCAAACTGCTCCAGCGTGGGTCCCCCGTGGGGTCACAGGTCCTGCCAGAAAACCTGCTCTAGCGTGGGCTCCTCTCTCCACAGATCTGCAGGTCCTGCCAGGAGCCTGCTCCAGCGCGGGCTTCCCACAGGGTCACAGCCTCCTTTGGGGGCATCCCCCTGCTCTGACGTGGGGTCCTCCCCAGGCTGCAGGTGGATATCTGCTCCACTGTGGACCTCCCGGGGCTGCAGGGGGACAGCCTGCCTCACCATGGTCTTCCCCACGGGCTGCAGGGGAATCTTTGCTCTGGTGCCTGGAGCACCTCCTCCCCCTCCTTCTTCACTGACCTTGGTGTCTGCAGGGTTGTTTCTCTCACATGTTCTCACACCTCTCTCCGGCTGCAATTGCCATTGCATGGGGTCTTTTTTGCCTCTTCTTAAATACATTATCACAGAGGCGCTACCGCTATCGCTGATGGGCTCGGCCTTGGCCAGCAGCAGGTCCATCTTGGAGCTGGCTGGCATTGGCTCTGTTGGACACACAGGAAACTTCTAGCTGCTTCTCACAGAAGAAGCCACTCCTGCAGTCCCTCGCTACCAAAACCTTGCCACACAAACCCAATGCGATCCTAAGCATCATAGAATACTCTGTGATCACAAAAATCGAAAAAGCATATAACATGATGAGTTTGCTCTGATATGCAGACTGTTTCTATATAAGATAGGAGGCAGAGGAACCAAAGCTAACGGAGAATCAAATGTATTAGAAAGCATGCAAAGTAAACAATATGTAACCAGTATGAACCAGAGAGTTGAAAAGGGATTTTGGGGAGCAGAGCCTTACAAGGCAAATAGTACTTAGGCAGCCACAGAGTAACACCGTGCAACACCAAGATTATCTAGGTAAACAGCATGAGAAATATTAAAATTGGGTATGGATTTAGCAAAACTGGGATTAACAGGAACAAATAGGACAGGACGCTTATCTGAGAGCAGACTGGGGCAGAGAAAGGAAGATGCAGGAGTGACAAATAGGATGGTAAAGAAACAGAAAAAAAAAATTAGAATAAGGTCAAAACTAACCTTATTCACCACTGAACCTTATTTGGTCATTGAACAACAGAAGATGGGATCTTTGCAATAGCAGGCATGCCAACACCAGCAGATTATAGCAAAGTTGACCCAGCACACTGGGATGCTAGAGGGAACCCACCTGACAAACTCTCAGACTCTTCACTAGGTCTATATCCAAAAGACTTGGTGTAGATGGGTAAAGAGTGATGGAACTGTAACTCATTCACTTTTTTTTGTGATTAATAATGGTGTGAAGAGCGATAGAACTGTAAGTTAATAATAGTGGTGTGTTTAACAATTAGTGTATCAATAGATAATGGGTTTATTAGTAGTGTAATTATTAAATAGTAAACATTAAAGCTTCTTTCATCAGTTACTCTCTGCAGTCAAAAAGGAGAGTGTCAGAACCAGAGGTAACACCTTCTACAGTTAATTATTCTTCAAAATATTGTGCAGAAATAAAGAAAATCAATGGAAGTGTCTCTCCACATAGAGCGGATTAGCAAAATCCAAATATTTTTACAATAAAATGTACTGAATTTATTTAAATTGTTTTTGAGGTTTTGACTTTCCTTTTCTGCAATACATCATAGAATAAAATGAGATTAAATAAACACAAACGCTTCTGACATAACAAACCCCCCACCCCCCCTTCACCCCCCAAAAATCTAGGGCCAAATAACAGTTATGTTTTCCATAGTATGCTCATCCACTTCGTTCCCTGCCCCCCGCCCCAAAGGTAACCATAACTCTGGTTTCCAGTGTCACAAACCTGAACATAAAAAAACCCCCAAAGAATTTAAAGAAAAAGTTAAAATTGGAGCAATGTAGAAGTTTATTTCTGACTTTCTTAATTTGTTTGAATGTGCATGCTTTTTCCATAGAGAATAGTTGATTATAAGAATAAATCATCAAGAGATGGATTTTCCATTTCTGTTTGTTTCCACTGAAATATTCGGTATTTCTTTGGAAGATGCCTCGTGGGTCAAACTCAGTTCTGCGTTACCTGAATTCCAGGATATATGAATAAATTATTGAAGCCACATTACACAAGCAAACATACAAAATGACATAACTATAACTATCCCTTGCTATGTCAGAGTATGTAAAAATGTTATATGGGGTCTAATTGAAATACATGAGATTACTGAATCAAGAGTAACTTTTAAGTCAAGGAACAAATCAAATAAACTGCTGCAAATACAGGTCAGTTTCAGGTGATATGCAAGAATACTGAAGTACAATACAACATCTCTTTATCCACCAAAATGGTCCGAAGAAGAAAAATAATATTAAATATGTTAGGGTTATGGCGTTATCAGAATTTAGTACTTCAGCATAAGTTTTCATACAGGTGGGGTCTTGAAATTGTTTTTAAAGATGATAATAAAAAATGTGCCTGTTTTTAAAACATCATCTCCAGCAGCTCTGGGGAACTGAAAACCAAACCATTTCCTCTGAAGAGACAAAATAGCAATGCATTTAAAGACTACCAATCACTGAAATTGAAGACATCTACAGCTGCTCTTGCCAATTTTAGCTAAATACTTGGCCAAATATATCAGGGTTATGCTTATATCCCTTCAAGGAGATAATGTTCTGTAAATATTGTATCTTTGGTGGCTGTTGTTTCTGTTGTTGTCACAAGAGTTAAGAAAACTGCCTAGCAGGCAGAGCTCAGCCTTTGAGCTACTGCCAGTTAGAGTTTTCACATCTCATATTTTGGCCTCTTTTCTTGTGCCTGTCCTGACAAAATATTTCAACTGATGTTCTATGTGCATTTTGTATGTAAAATTTAAAAATTAGTAGTACAATTTTTCTTCATATACATGTATGCGGCAATATTTGGACCACAGCATGAGGTATTCTTTCACCCTTTTTCGGTTTAGCTTTCAGGTTTGTGACAAATTAATACATTTTAACAGTAGAAATCAGAATTTACAGAGCAGAAAAAGAAAAGCCTATAACATGGCAAATATCAGAGATCCCAAATTTACCTATTAAATAACAAGAAATTTACAGTAGCCTGAATAAATAGGTACCGTTTCGAGGACATTCTAAAGGGCAGTAAATTAAATTCATGAAGGATTACAAAAGCAAGAAAGACATTTCAGATACAAGCATATCTGGGGCTGAGAAATGATGATGCCTGTACTGCTGGCTGAGTAGCAGATGAAGCAACACCTGGAGAAACAGAGCTAGACTTAAGGATGAAAATTTCCATGGATGAAGCAACTGTGGTAAAACTTGTAAAACAAATGCACGTTATGCATAATATTAACTACAGAACTAATTTACAAATTATAAAAACCCACCAAAACAACACTGTCTGCTAGTTAGCACTCAAAAATCCATGAAATCTCAATTTGCTCTTTCCACTGCCTTTTGAGGCATTGTATAAATATAGGCTACTTCTCACCTTCAGTCCTAACTCTTTCCACTCCCTTTTCCTCTCTCTGTCACA
The DNA here is from genome assembly GCA_013401275.1 of Pandion haliaetus. Taxonomy (NCBI): domain Eukaryota; kingdom Metazoa; phylum Chordata; class Aves; order Accipitriformes; family Pandionidae; genus Pandion; species Pandion haliaetus. Next base: position 23,475 of record VYZV01024507.1, read on the forward strand.
CAGGTATATGTACACAAATCCCTTAAACGTTTGTATAAGGGAATTAAACATAACCAAGCATTTTGGAAAAACATGGAAAACAAAAAACACACCAGATATTCCACCTGGAGAAACAAAACTATTGGAAAAGCTGAGGTCTCTCTTAACTGTCTTCAGAGTTAAGAACACTGCTCTTGCAGTTTCTACCTATGTGTTTCTATCTAGTTATTAAAACTTGGGCAAAGAAGTTCATTTAACCTGAAGACAGTTCCAAATTGTTTAAGTTTTTGCCAGCATCATGAATCACAGATTATGTTGATGACTCAACCCTGCTGGATGTACTGGAGCATAAGCATAGACACTTGATGTATAGAAAGAACACAGGCAATAATGAAGTCTCCAGATATTGGGAATCTCTTCAGACATCATTCAGTGATATCTGTGTTTTGACTTTCTGTGGTTAATAATGACACAATATTNGACACAATATTGTTAACAGAACTAAGGGATTCTTTGGCAATTACCTTTGTATTCTTAATTGTATCTGGACAACAAAAAGAATGAACCAGGAGAGCTGGATGACCTGTAGACATCTGTTACTAATTTTAGCTGTTCGGTAGTAAGACATCATTATATATTTTGTATGAAAAAAGAGCTTCATGCTGAATGGAAGTAGGGAGAATTTTATATGGTAGTAGAATAAGTACTGTGGTTATGACAAAGAACAGAAATAATAAAGAACAGAGACAAATGTTATGATGCAAGGGAGATTCTTATGATACAGAGCATAAATATACTCAATTT